>NIVC01001823.1:165000-197500 GCA_002269645.1 Macrostomum lignano | reverse complement strand
TAGCGCCACAGGATTGAGTTTAGCGACACAGGATGGGATTTAGCGCCACAGGATTGGGTTTAGCGACACAGGATGGGATTTAGCGCCGCAGGATGGGATTTAGCGCCACAGGATTGAGTTTAGCGCCACAGGATGGGATTTAGCGCCACAGGATGGGATTTAGCGCCACAGGATGGGATTTAGCGCCACAGGATGTGATAAAAGGCATTTAAAGCATTAAACATCCCAGCTGATTTAACAATTCACCCTTCTAAATTTTAGCCAGGCTGATTACGACCGTGTTATAGGCTAGAATCCAGTCCAGGTGTTAATTCCTAAGGTCCATGCGAGCACGGGACCCAGACCAGAGAGGAAAAGGCGCACAGAGAGGAAAGAAAGAATTGGTGGGCTGGGCTGGGATTCGGGTAGGTCATATATCTTTCTTAGTTGGACTTCGGAAAAAGGAAGGAACTCCCCAGGAATAGCGTCAGTCATATTCATAGATGGAAAAGGGGAAAGGAGGAGCCTTAAAGGGGAAGAGAGGAACTGGGATTGGCGGATCTCAAACAAACAGAACCAACCCTCCATCCCTTGCGTGCACTTGATAAACCTTCTGTAGCAGTGAGCGCCGACCGCCAAGGGCATCGAGGATCTAGTATATGGAGTGAAATGAGAACCGTGGCGCCAAAATGAGACCCGATGGCGCTAAAATGAGAACCGTGGCGCCAAAATGAGACCCGATGGCGCTAAAATGAGAACCGTGGTGCCAAAATGAGAACCGATGGCGCTAAAATAATAATCGTGGCGCCAAAATGAGAACCATGGTGCTAAAATGAAAATCGTGGCGCCAAAAATGAGAACCGAAGGCGCCAAAATGAGAACCGAAGGCGCCAAAATGAGAATAGTCGCGCCAAAACGAGAACCGAAGGCGCCAAAATCAGAACCGAGGGCGCCAAAATGAGAACCGATGGCGCCAAAATGAGAACCGAAGGCGCCAAAATGAGAATAGTGGCGCCAAAACGAGAACCGAAGGCGCCAAAATCAGAACCGAGGGCGCCAAAATGAGAACCGATGGCGCTAAAATGAGAATAGTGGCGCCAAACGAGAACCGAAGGCGCCAAAATGAGAGCCGAAATGAGAATCGTGGCGCCAAAAACGAGAACTGTGGCGCCAAAATGAGACCCCAAGCCGCCAAAACGAGAACCCAAGGCGCCAAGATGAGAATCGTAGCACCAAAACGAGAACTGTGGCGCCAAAATGAGACCCCAAGGCGCCAAAACGAGAACCGAAGGCGCTAAAATGAGAATTATGGCGCCAACATGAGAATCACGGCGCCAACATGAGAATCACGGCGCCAACATGAGAATGATGGCGCCAACATGAGAATCACGGCGCCAACATGAGAATCATTTCACCGAGGTTCACTGAAGGCCACAATGAGTACAAATATTAACAATTTCAACAAAACCCATTCCAAGTACAATTACACAAGCGCTATCCTTTTCCACTCCAGACTCCAGCTTCTGCAGCAGTCCTTGGCCACTTGAAAAAACTCGCAGCCAGCGTAAACCTCACGGGCAAGCAAAACTGAACAATCAAGCCATGAAGCTCTTTCAGTAACCAGTAAGTACCCAGCTTGCACCCGCGGCCAGACCCGCAGCCCCAACCCCCACAAGCGCGAGGGAAGAGGAGCCAGGGGGGAGACAGGCGCAGAACTGCACTGCACAGTTAACCCCAACACCACCACCACCATATATAGAGACCATATAGATTATAATAAAATGCAGGGTTAGAGAAATTTAGATAAAAAAGCATGGGGACGAAAGTACGCTGCAGAGGGTGAGGGAGGGGTGAGAGAGAGAGATAGAGAGTTCAAGCAGTACAAGCAGTGCCCAAACGTGAAGTAAGGCTGCATGCAATAAACACTTATTCTCTCTCTCTGCAATACTGGTACGTATTGCATTATGACCCCCTGCAGAGCCGCTGTAACCCAGGCCAGGTTAACACAGACTAGCTGTTAAGCATCCTATCCTGCCTTACCCTGTCTGGTAAAGTCTGCATGTGTATATCTATGTATATAATATACGCGAAAGTTTTTCCGGCTTTCCTCTATGACGCACCCCCCCCCCCAGAAGCCAGGCCAATACAAATTAACCCAGTCTATCATAGTAAGTGAACGGACACAGTACTGAAATCTGGAATATGCTAAGGAATGAATGAGCCATGAGGATTCTAATCTAAAGATATTAAAATTTGAGGACAACCATTCTTGGTGGCTTAGCTCATGCGTGCTCGTTGTCGTTATGATCTCTCTTCATGATCTCTCTTTCCTCTTTATGATCTCTCCCCCCCCTCTATGATCTCTTTTTCTCTCTATGATCTCTCTTTCCTTTGTGATTGTGATCCCTCTTCCCCTCTATGATCTCTCTTCCCCTCTATGATATCTCTTCCCCTCTATGATCTCTCTTCCCCTCTATGATCTCTCTTCTCCTCTATGATCTCTCTTCCCCTCTATGATCTCTCTTCCCCCTATGATCTCTCTTCCCCTCTATGATATCTCTTCCCCTCTATGATCTCTCTTCCCCTCTATGATCTCTCTTCTCCTCTATGATCTCTCTTCCCCTCTATGATCTCTCTTCCCCTCTATGATATCTCTTCCCCTCTATGATCTCTCTTTCCTTTGTGATCCCTCTTCCCCTCTATGATCTCTCTTCCCCTCTATGATCTCTCTTCCCCTCTATGATCTCTCTTCCCCTCTATGATCTCTCTTTCCTTTGTGATCCCTCTTCCCCTCTATGATCTCTCTTCCCCCCTATGATCTCTCTTCCCCTCTATGATCTCTCTTCCCCTCTATGATCTCTCTTCCCCTCTATGATCTCTCTTCCCCCCTATGATCTCTCTTTCCTTTGTGATCCCTCTTCCCCTCTATGATCTCTCTTCCCCTCTATGATCTCTCTTCCCCTCTATGATCTCTCTTCTCCTCTATGATCTCTCTTCCCCTCTATGATCTCTCTTCCCCTCTATGATATCTCTTCCCCTCTATGATCTCTCTTTCCTTTGTGATCCCTCTTCCCCTCTATGATCTCTCTTCCCCTCTATGATCTCTCTTCCCCTCTATGATCTCTCTTTCCTTTGTGATCCCTCTTCCCCTCTATGATCTCTCTTCCCCTCTATGATCTCTCTTCTCCTCTATGATCTCTCTTCCCCTCTATGATCTCTCTTCCCCTCTATGATATCTCTTCCCCTCTATGATCTCTCTTTCCTTTGTGATCCCTCTTTCCCTTTATGATCTCTCTTCCCCTCTATGATCTCTCTTCCCCTCTATGATCTCTCTTCCCCTCTATGATCTCTCTTTCCTTTGTGATCCCTCTTCCCCTCTATGATCTCTCTTCCCCTCTATGATCTCTCTTCCCCTCTATGATATCTCTTCCCCTCTATGATCTCTCTTCCCCTCTATGATCTCTCTTCTCCTCTATGATCTCTCTTCCCCTCTATGATCTCTCTTCCCCTCTATGATATCTCTTCCCCTCTATGATCTCTCTTTCCTTTGTGATCCCTCTTCCCCTCTATGATCTCTCTTCCCCTCTATGATCTCTCTTCCCCTCTATGATCTCTCTTTCCTTTGTGATCCCTCTTCCCCTCTATGATCTCTCTTCCCCCCTATGATCTCTCTTCCCCTCTATGATCTCTCTTCCCCTCTATGATCTCTCTTCCCCTCTATGATCTCTCTTCCCCCCTATGATCTCTCTTCCCCTCTATGATCTCTCTTCCCCTCTATGATCTCTCTTCTCCTCTATGATCTCTCTTCCCCCCTATGATCTCTCTTCCCCTCTATGATATCTCTTCCCCTCTATGATCTCTCTTTCCTTTGTGATCCCTCTTTCCCTTTATGATCTCTCTTCCCCTCTATGATCTCTCTTCCCCTCTATGATCTCTCTTTCCCTCTATGATCTCTCTTTCCTTTGTGATCCCTCTTCCCCTCTATGATCTCTCTTCCCCTCTATGATCTCTCTTCCCCTCTATGATATCTCTTCCCCTCTATGATCTCTCTTCCCCTCTATGATATCTCTTCCCCTCTATGATCTCTCTTTCCTTTGTGATCCCTCTTCCCCTCTATGATCTCTCTTCCCCTCTATGATCTCTCTTCCCCTCTATGATCTCTCTTCCCCTCTATGATCTCTCTTCCCCTCTATGATATCTCTTCCCCTCTATGATCTCTCTTCCCCTCTATGATCTCTCTTCCCCTCTATGATCTCTCTTTCCTTTGTGATCCCTCTTCCCCTCTATGATCTCTCTTCCCCTCTATGATCTCTCTTCCCCTCTATGATCTCTCTTCCCCTCTATGATCTCTCTTCCCCTCTATGATCTCTCTTCCCCTCTATGATCTCTCTTCCCCTCTATGATATCTCTTCCCCTCTATGATATCTCTTCCCCTCTATGATCTCTCTTTCCTTTGTGATCCCTCTTCCCCTCTATGATCTCTCTTCCCCTCTATGATCTCTCTTCCCCTCTATATCTCTTCCCCTCTATGATCTCTCTTCCCCTCTATGATCTCTCTTCTCCTCTATGATATCTCTTCCCCTCTATGATATCTCTTCCCCTCTATGATCTCTCTTCTCCTCTATGATATCTCTTCCCCTCTATGATCTCTCTTCCCCTCTATGATATCTCTTCCCCTCTATGATCTCTCTTCCCCTCTATGATATCTCTTCCCCTCTATGATCTCTCTTCCCCTCTATGATCTCTCTTCTCCTCTATGATCTCTCTTCCCCTCTATGATCTCTCTTCTCCTCTATGATCTCTCTTCCCCTCTATGATCTCTCTTCCCCCCTATGATCTCTCTTCTCCTCTATGATATCTCTTCCCCTCTATGATCTCTCTTCCCCTCTATGATATCTCTTCTCCTCTATGATCTCTCTTCTTCTCTGATCTCTCTTCTCCTCTATGATCTCTCTTAACCTCTCTTATCGTTTCTGGCCACATTAATAAAACAAAAAACTACGCAGTAAATTTCAAAGAACAAAATGTAATGTTTAAAACTGCAGACTCGCAGAGAGAAGAGCACTGTCGCACTTATTTTAACAAAGCAGCATTCTCACAGATGCAGATGGTGTATTTCAAAACCAAAAACTGCAGCCAAATTATTTTGCACTTAATAATATAGTTTTACGATCATAGACAGCGATTTTTAACAAATAGTGATTTATGATTTATACACTTGAAAACTTTCCAATCGAAACGAACAGTTGAAATTATTAAAATTTAAAAGTTCGCGTGTACGAAATTCACACAATATTTATGCAGAAAGATATACTATATAATAAGGCTTACAAAGCAGTTCCGCACTGGTTTTTAAGAATTAACTATGGCCATAATGAGCAACTAGCTAAAAGGACAAGGGATTAATCTAAACTCATGGGGATTAAGGCTAGTTGATGCGGTTATATCGATAAAAGAATTCAAAGGCGCCACGGCTACAGACAGGTACAGGTGTGATGAAATATTTAAGTCAGTCAGACAGAAGGCAGTATAGAGCTGATAGCAGATGTAATTAATAAGGCAGTACATGTAAATATTGTCAAAATAAATAAATAAATGAATATAAATATTGTGCTAGCAAGGCACAGTACAGGATTAGCACTTCTGCAGCAATTCAGTTCTATGCATAGAAGAGGCAAAGCTAAAAGGCTGATTGATTTGTTTGTACAATTATAGCAGAAATAGGCACTGGCGAAAGCTATATTAGAAATTCAATCAGTAGTACTACAGATTATTAGTATTATTATTATTAGTTTGGTTATTAAAAATAGAAAACAACTTAATTAAAAGTACACAATAAAACACAAAACAACAACAGATTAGTTACCATGGCAACGCCAATTTGCTGCATCTGAAAGAAGCCTTCTCAGCCTCGACTTGGGATGCAGCAAAAGAAACTGGACAAAGACAGAAGAAAAGTGCGAATTGCACAGCGAAACCAAA
Source organism: Macrostomum lignano (assembly GCA_002269645.1). Taxonomy (NCBI): domain Eukaryota; kingdom Metazoa; phylum Platyhelminthes; family Macrostomidae; genus Macrostomum; species Macrostomum lignano. The sequence continues at coordinate 191,539 of NIVC01001823.1, read as the reverse complement.
GTCGGAAAGGAGATGCAGAAGTCCAAGCACTTCCGGTGCATCCCGGCCAACTTTAACAATCGAAACTTTGGAGAGAGAAGAAAATGAAAACGCTCGCAAAAAGGCTTTATCAGAAAATTCGAAAATAGCAGAAAAACACGACAACAACAAAACGAGAGCTTAGCGAGGGAGGCGGCGGCTGTTGAAACCGAAGGAGGGGGCCGCCTACGCAGTGATTTTCTTGAATAAAAACGTTTGGGATTTAAAAATAAAATAATAAACAAACACAACACAAACAGAAACAAAAATTTCAACAAGAGAAAACTGTTCGTGAAGCAAAGTGTACGAAGCAACAACAGTCTGTCCGGTCTGGCCCAGTCGAATTTAATCCTCGAACATTGGCGTGTGCCCGCCAGACATGGAGTGTGGCATATTGTACATGTGCTGCTGCTGCTGGTGCTGCATTGGGCTGGCAAACCCGGAGCTGTGTCCGGATGAGCTGCTGGTCTGCTGCCAGGCCTGGTGCTGCTGGTGGCCGCCATGGTGATGAGGCAGGGTGTAGTAGCCATTGCCATTGTTGCCTGGGTGATGATACTGCGGAGGCTGCTGCTGCTGCTGCATCATAGGGTAGCTGCCCATGCTCACAGGCATTCTCTGGTACTGCTGCTGCTGCGGCTGAGGCTGCAGAGGCTGCGGATAGTGTTGCAGAGTCTGGAAGCCCTGCTGCTGGTACATCATCTGCTGCTGATGCTGAGGAGGCTGCGGAGGTGGCGGAGGCTGCTGAGGCATAGTCGGCATTGGCAAAGGTGGAGAAGCTTCCACTAGAAGATTCTGCATCATGTTGCTGCTGTTGCTTCCAGCCTGCTGTTGTTGCTGCTGTTGCTGCAGAAGCAGAGCGGCGTACTGCCGACAAGGCTCGCTGGTGCCGTGCTGAGCCAGCTCAGCCAGGCGATTCAAAACCACTCCATGGCTGGCCAAGTAGTTGGGCACCTCCTGCTGCGAGCTCAGCTCCCACAGCAGCCCGAGAGCAGCTCTGGGCACCGCTTCTGTCTGGGTCGGCAGGAACAGCAGCTGACACAGCAGCTGGCAGCAGTGCTGAGACAGAGCCGCCCGGCTGTCGGGGTCCCTGGCCAACAGCTGCAGGGCGCCGCAGCAAGCTTCGGCCAGGTCGTCGCAGCGACTGGCTCGGATTCTGCCAGATGCCGTCTCGGGTGGGCAGCCGTTGGCGGCGACCTGCAATGGGGCCACCATTTTTTTCTCTAGCGTTTGCAGAAATTTTGGGAGCTCAACATCTATTGGGATCTTAGTGGGATCTGTCTGAATTTGGGGATCTTTATAAATCAACTGGTATCTCATAAATCATAATCTGGGGGGGACATTAAAGGGCTGGGATCTCATAAATCATAATCTGGAAGGGATATTAAAGGGCTAGGATTTCATAAATCATAATCGGGGGAATATTTAAAGGGCTGGGATCTCATAAATCATAATCTGGGGGATATTTAAAGGGCTGTGATCTCATAAATCATAATCTGGAAGGGATATTAAAAGACTGGGATCTCATAAATAATTATCTGGGGGATGTTTAAAAGGCTGGGATCTCATAAATCATAATCTGGAGGGGATATTTAAAGAGCTGGGATCTCATAAATCATAATCTGAGTGGATACTTGAAGGGCTGGGATCTCATAAATCATAATCCGGAGGATATTTAAAAGACAGGCATCTTTCCATATGGTATCTTTAAGCATTGATCGATAAGAATAGGGAACTAAAATCCCAGAAATTGGGGATTGTCAAGAAACTGAAATCCCACAGAACAGGGATGAGATAATTTACAATTATTACAATCCCCACCCAACAGACCTGCATATCCCGATAAGCGGACTGCAGCACTCCGCACAGCTGAGCCACAACGCCCTTCTCCCTGAGATCGGCGCAGTTGCCAGGGCACAAAGCCAGGTTGCGCACCAGGTTAATGATGGCTTTGCGCACTGACAGGGTGGTGGTCACGTCGAACAAGCGAGACAAAACCGACAGACCGTCGAAGAAGCGAACCGACTCCTGGGCTCGGCAGGCCTCGTCGTGTCTGACAGTCAGGTGGCGCAGGGCGCACACGCAGGGCTCGATGATGTCCTCCTGATCGTTGGAGCGCTTGATGGCCTCGATTAGGGCTTTGATGCCGCCGCTGGCGCACACCTGCGGTTTGGTTGAGTTGAGCAGCGGCTTGGGGTCATTTAAGGTCACCGAAAGCTAGTTCTAGGAAACGTTCCATTATCTGACACTTATTTTTGATTCTTTGGCGTTATCTGACACTAATTTTGATTCTTTATGGCGCCTTCTGACACTAGTTTTGATACTTTATGGCCACTTTCCTGACACTAGTTTTGATTGTTTATATGGCACCTTTTCTGACACTAATTTTGATTCTTTATGGCACCTTTTCTGACACTAATTTTGATTCTTTATGGCGCCTTCTAACACGAACTTTGATTCTTTATGGCGCCTTCTAACACGAACTTTGATTCTTTATGGCGCCATTTTGATTCTTTATGGCGCCATCTGACACAAATTTTGATTCTTTATGGCGCCATCTGACACAAATTTTGATTCTTTATGGCGCCATCTGACACTAATTTTGATTCTTTATGGCGCCTTCTAACACGAACTTTGATTCTTTATGGCGCCATTTTGATTCTTTATGGCGCCATCTGACACAAATTTTGATTCTTTATGGCGCCATCTGACACAAATTTTGATTCTTTATGGCGCCATCTGACACAAATTTTGATTCTTTATGGCGCCTTCTGACACTAATTTTGATTCTTTATGGCGCCATCTGACACAAATTTTGATTCTTTATGGCGCCATCTGACACTAATTTTGATTTTTTATGGTGCCCTCTGACACGAAATTTGATTCTTTATGACGATTTCTGACACTAATTTTGATTTTTTATGGTGCCTTCTGACACGAAATTTGATTCTTTATGACGATTTCTGACACTAATTTTGATTCTTTTTGACGACTCCTCACACTAATTTTTTCATTCCTTATGAGAACTCCTAACATCAATTGATTCTAAGGCGTCACCTGACACTAACTTTGGCAGCATGTCCAACAATTTGAAAGCTCATAAATGTATATCTCTCAAAGCAACTAAGGCACCAGTGTTTAAAGCTTTGACCTTCAATATCTAGGCATTTTTATGACACCCGCTGACACGCTCACCTGCTGCTTGCTCTTCTGATTATTGCAGGTCAGATTTGACAGAATGCCGGCGCTGCACGATACCACAGTGTGATCTGAGGAGGCCAGCAGGTTGATAAGCCGCTCGAACAGGGGGCCGGCAATCTCCTGGCTGGTGGCAGCGTCAGACAGGTTCCTCAGCGTCCACAGGCAGTTGTGCAGCAGCCGCGGCGATGGGTTGGGGCCGCGGGGCTCGTGCGGAGCTCGGGTCAGGTGCTTGGTCAGGGCGTCGATTCCGTTAGCCCTGATCACGGACACCTTGCTCTCCGGGCAGACGCTGAGCACCTTGAGCACACGAGTGGTAGTCCATAGCAGCTTCTCGTAGTTGTAGTTGAGCAGAATGTGCACCAGCTCCACTGGGCCGCCGGCTGAGCAGATCTCAAGCTTGGTCTGCGGATGCCTGCAGACGGTGACCGATGGGGGATATTTTGTTAGGGATGATGAGGATCTAAGTTCTCTGATTGGGATCATAAAATAATAGGGATAAAGATCTTATATCGGGACTTATGAAATTTGATTATGAAATACTGATGTAGCGACCATGAAATTTGGGATGTGAGATCATGAAATTTGAAGATATGGGATCATTGACTTGGGATCTGGGATTATGAGATACTTTGGGATCTGGAATTTTGGGATCATGAGATATTGGGATGTGAGATACTTTGGGATCTGGAATTCTGGGATCATGAGATATTGGGATGTGAGATACTTTGGGATCTGGAATTCTGGGATCATGAGATATTGGGACTGGGATGTGGGATCAAGAGATAATATGATGTGAGATTCTTTGGGATCTGGGATTCTGGAATTATGAAATATTGGGATTTGGGATACTGAAGTTTGAGGATGTGGGATCATGGTCATAGGCTTTGGGATATGTGATACTCGTAGTTTGGAATCTGGGATTCTGGGACTAGGGGACTTGGGATGTGGAATTATGAAATTTGAAGATTTGGAATTATAAACTTTGGGATAAGGGATCATGATATTGGGATCATGAGAATTGGAATACTCGTATAAATGCGAAATTGGGACCATAATGAGGATCTGAATGTGTAATAAACAGTGCAAAAATTCAATGTATGCATAAACCTGAACGACAGCAGCTGCAGACAGTCGGTGCAAATGGCCAGAAATTTCTGATTATTCTTCTTCAACAGGCCCACAATGACAGGAATACCGCCGCACTCGCGCACCTGCTCCTTGGCGCCGTCTTGATACAGCAGCAGATTGTGCAGAGTGGTAATAGAATAGAACTGAATCACTTCGATATTGCTAGACAGCTGTCTGATCAGGGCTGCCACACCGCCTGTCTTGAAGATGACGGCAAGGCCGCCGGGAGTCTGCGACATCTGATGCAGCGTGCCGGCCAGCCAGCGGGCGGGCTCCGGAGCGGCCGTGTCCAGCGACCTGACCAGAGCCTCAACCATGCCCGGAGTGTTGATGATGATCTCCAGATTCGGCCGAGTCTTGGACAGCTGGTTGATCATCATGGAGGCCTGGCCGACCACCACGGGATCTTCGTCCTCGAGCAGCGGCACCAGTTCGGGCAGGGCCGAGGCCGCGTCGGCCAAATCCGACGCCTCGTCGAAGTTGCCGCCGATGGAGGTGAGGTTGGAGGCGGGGCCGCCGATGCCCTGGTCCAGCGGGATCGGGGTGTTGGTGGTGCCGCCGCTGCTGGACAGCGGGGTGCCCGGACTCAGCATGCCGCTCAGGTCGGACGGCGGGAACGCGGCTTCAACGGCGCCGACGCTGCCGGGATGTCCGGGCCCACTCGGCCAGGGAGCTTCGAGTTCGTCCGAGCCTCCGATCGGCTGCGAGCAGACGGACGGGGCCGAGGTGCCGGACATGACGGAGTGAATGCCAGAGTCGGACAGCATGTACTGGCCCTGCTGCTGCCACATCCGGGTCTGCTCGTCGGCGCTCTGCAGCGGCAGGTCGGCCAGAGCATCGAAGCCTTCGATATCGTCCGGGATGTTTGCATAGTCCGCATCCATGCCGAAATCTAAACCGATTGAAATTTTTAGAAAAGATTTGAGAAAATTCTTCAAAACACACGAGATCTCAGTTTAAATCTCGTCGAACGCTGCTAAGATGGCAGAGAGAAACGCCTGCCGACTGAGGGCATGCATGAATTCAATAATAGGTAAGCAAACTGTTGGAATGGATCTAATAGTGAGTGCATTATAATCCATTTTAACTAATACCACAATTATTGTTGTGTTATTCTGCTGGAATGCATCTACCTATTATTTACACAGCTAGGACTTACATCATTTTTTGTTTTATTTTTCTATTTAAAATTAAAAAAACCCTGACTTTTGAATATTCAGTATTACAATTTTTATAAGTTTTTTTCTATGAAATTCTAAAAAAGTATTTAGAAGTTGGTTCTTTATAAAAAAAGTTTTCTTATCTATTCTAGTTGAATTTAAATTTGAAAAGTTAGCACACCATGCATGTGGTACTAGCATCATTGAATTAGGCTACAGTCTAGAGGTTGGACAAGATCTTAATCTTGCAATCAATAAATACTTTTCTCAATTTAATCTTGATTTAAGAAAGTGCTAAGAACCTGAGATATAAAATAAGGTAAAATAAAGAGCCATAGGCTTAGATACCAAATACTCTGAATATATCATAATCTAGACATAAATGTAAATACATTGAATTCAAACTGATTCAAATTAGTGTTAAAAATTTAACTTACTTTAGTGTTACTCAAATTAAGGGATCAATAGTGTCCAGCCCTTAGGCTAGTCCCTAGCCCTATTTAGGTCAGCATAAAATATAAAACTAGAATTTTTATTTTTGTATAAACTTGCCATGATCTGTACTGAATTCTAGTCTTCTAATCTAAGGACAAAATATATTAATGTATTTCAGTCAATGGGTTTTTCCTCACAGACAAATTGTCTAACAAGATTTGCTAGTCAAGATTTAAATACCAAGTTTTTCCTCTTGATATTGGCCAAGAGGTTGTTGTGCAATCTTAACCCATGAGGGCCACTTCCCTTTATACTTCTTGCAAGATGCTTGGTATGCAATGTTATGCTTGGTGCACTCAGTGTGCAGTGTGATGTTTAATGTGCATCTATGGACTTTGACCTTATTGGAATAAATTAACAAATTTCAGATAACCATCTATTGCATTTTCAATATTTACTAGAGTTACATTGTGGTAGAAGGCAGTATTGCACATTGTGTCATATTGCAATTGATGGGTGGCAGTGATAGCAATACCACAAGAGTAACATAATTATCATTTAAGACTTTAAATATATAGAGTTAAAAACATTTCAGAACACTTCATTTTTTAGGCTTTTTATATTGGACATCATTTGTCATTTTCACAATGTTTTGCAATTTTTCATATCATAACTTTGGTATTATGTTTTTGCACTTTTGTCAGATATTAAAGCAACTTTTTTGCATTGGTATTGCTGTCTATAGGTTTTTGAAAATTATAAGTTCCAATAAGGAACTTTAAGAACTTATTCAAATAGAGCATTGTATTTTTCTATAGTTAAAAAGATAGCACAGAGGTAGAGCATAACAAAAAATGGTAAAATCTGGTAGAGAACAAATATTTTGCTAATATAAAATGAGCATTTTTTAGCTTCTGAATATATTGATACCTTTTTATAAAATATATTTAATATCAACATTATATTTTCTATAAAATAGATTCAAATATAAGTTTTACTAGTATTTTTTAACTGAAAATACAAGTATTATACTAACTTTTGTTTGTGTTTTTTTGACAAAAAAGTTCTAGTACATGGCATAAGCAATCTTATTTGATAGGCCCCCTAAGATCTATTCTAGCATATAGTGCAATCAAACTTTTTAATAGGATTTGTTCTGGCCTTGGTCTTGCCTTGGTGCCTTGGTCTTGACCTATTGTCAAGAAGATAGCCTTTTTTCATAGAAAACTCCAGCACAAAAAGGGGTTGGACATGCACTACAATGGCACCTTCCGGCGTAACAGCAAGCAAGGGAAGGGATCTAGTGCAGTACAATGCAAGACAAAAAATTGACACAATTTGTTCCAAGAAAAAATGTTTAACAAAAAATATTTTCACAAACAGAAAATTAGAATATTATTTATTTTTAATAGCACTTATTGGTTTGCCAGTATAGGCCTATTGACAGCTTTTTTTAATTAAAACACATTTACATTGCATTTTCTCTGTGGTAGGCCGGTCTACCACTGGGGCTCCTGCAACAGTTGGTGACGCACGAAGCGCCTCCACCTGGTGGGACAACATTTGACATCATTTCTGCTTCCCTGGATGAACTGTGCGCTTTCCCCTCGTTGCCCCCACCTTTGGTCCAATTGTTGCCCCTTCCCTTGGTCCCGCTTTGTTTTGCTGTGTTCCTCCCGGGTTTGTCCCCTTTTTCCCAATTGTGTTCCCCTCAGTGTTCCCCTCAGTGTTCTCCCAATTGGATCCATGTAACAATTTTGTATAAAAATCATTGCACTTACTTTTTCTTCTTTTGCTCCTTCGACTACTGCTATTTCCTGCTCTTGCCTCTGTTTAGTTAAGTTGTGAATTTGTAGTTAACTGCCTGTTTCACACTGTCTCATAATCATCCATCAAATTTAATAGTGTGCGACATTCATTTTATTGCCTAAATCCATTTATTAGTCAACTAACTTGTCAATTGCTTATTAACCTCCTGGAAAATTATAATTTTCTTAATCATTGACTACAATAATAATTGATCGCTAATAGTAACAAACAATAATAATAAGTTTTATATTAATATTTATCCAGTTGGTCTTAATTGAAGCCTCTAGTTTATATTGAGTTCTTTGCCCGCGAGGCATAAAATAACCAATCAGTCTCAACTCAAAGAAAGCTTTGAGACCCTTAACATTCCATAAGACGATATTTACGGTGGTGGCAGCGCTACTTTACTATTGAAAGTAACACAACTAGCAATCTCAACAAATTACGAGTTTATGGTGTCTAATGACCCATTCTGAACAACCTAGGCCACTACAAGACTGCTTGACTATGATTACAACTACCCTCCCCCTGGAATTGAGGACCCAGGCAGACAGAGTATCCAAGGAGAAAACTCAACGCAACAATTTGTGCAATTTTCCAGCTTAACGAGTGCCGAGACAATGCCAGCAGAAATTTAGATATAGAATCCGCCCCACCTTACTAGTGTCAACCAACAATTCAAACCGCCAATTTAAAAGTCTAAATCTTCTCCATCCCCACTTCATTCTCTGAAACAGATTCAACAGATCAATAGATAATGCAAGCAAACTTTTTTGATAGGATTCATTCTGGCATAGGCATGCCATGATCTTGACTAGGCCTAGGCGGTAGGCCAAGGCCTATGGATCTTGACAATGCCAATTTGCCTGAGTGAATTGCTTGGCAAGTTTTTTCCCATCAAGGTTTGCCCACAATGCTTATTTCCTATTAAGCATTCAGTCATGTGGCAGATTTTGTCTAAATTGTCCTTAATGCTTAGTAAGTCTAAAAAGATTTTTAAAAAGATTTAGTTAGAGATATGGCAACAATATGGCATAATATAGGCCTAGCCTAGGCACTAGGCTATACCAAATTCATAAATTAGGCCTAAATAGCTCACCAAAGACAATCGCAATGTAGGCCTAATGACAATGTATATAGGCCTATCCCTGTTAGACCCTGTATAGGCGATAGGCCTACTTATTTATTAGATATATATACTAATATACATTAATATATATGGTTAGGCCCTACTTTAAAGCTACATAGTTGACAGGAATGTTTCTTTATTTTAAATGGCCAAATGGCCAAGCATAATAACTCGTTTTAGTTAGCATAGTTAGCATATTGGTTTTTTTAATAAGCCTTCCATATTATTATATTAAGCTTTGAGGAATGCCATACACTTGTACTAAAAAAAGTTAACGAACCTACAAGTAAAACCTAAACCTGCTACAGTTAACCTATAGTATTCTGATATTTTTAGGTTAGGACTTGTCTTTCGTCTTTACTAATTAGCTGGTTAGGAGTTTCGGTAGTTTTCTACATTACAGGTTTAAAGCATTTCAAAAGATGTTTTTGTTAAATTTTTGGATTGTTGTTAATGGAATTGCAAGTATTGAAAAAATTAAAAAATACTTGCTAACTTTGCATAAAATAAAACAAAAAGTTTTTAAAAACTTGTTTTTTCTGTAAAAAATTTATAACAAAATTAAAAAACCTTTTATTTGAAAAACTATGCGTTAGTTTTAAGCTTTTTTAAATAGTTTATGATATACATAACGCAGACCGGTATTAATAGGAAAGGTATAGTATAGTGCTACAACTGGAGGGAGACGATGTCCATTCAACAGGCATAGCATTCAACAGCTCAAAAATAAAGAGAAATAAAATTAAAAACCTTCGCTGATTGCTTTCAATTTTCTAGGAGGCTCCTCTTCCCTATGAAGAATGAAAATCCACTTGGAACGGCATACATGTATCTCGATCAAAGAAGTACATACACATCGTAATAGCAATGACTGACTCGATGACTTAGTTGTCCGTTGGACATTTTTTGCAAGGACCACTGTAGCTACAGAGTTATACTTCAGTATAACAGTAATTGATATTGTTACATGTGCTGTACAGTTTTTTGAGACTGCACCGCGGCGGGTGCTCGCGCACGACAATTCAAGATCTACCAAGTTCCGGGAAAGAAGATAATCGTTCCGGACTTTATTTCGTATCACGGTTGCGGTGAGGAGGACTCGGCGGAGCTCCAAGTGTCGGGGCGCTTCATATCGTGACACCAAACTGTCCAATTCAAGATATCTCTACAGTTCAGGTCCCGGTGAATTAGCCATGGCGATCGAGATAACCCTGCAAAGTGGGCCGAGTTCCATCAAGCTTGCAGATTATGTCGGAGAGCTGCAGCCGTTCTGATGGATCAGTGAACAGCTCGCAGTCTGGAATGATAGCAAGTGCCTGGTGAATCGGTTGCGCGCGGTGATTCCCGCTAATTTGCTACTTTGGATAGACTGACGAAGGACTCAGGTCTGGTGGCCCGATCGACCACCAAATCAAAGATCGACATCCAAATCAAAGATCGACAGCCAAATCAAAGATCGACAGCCAAATCAAAGATCGACAGCCAAATCAAAGATCGACAGCCTAATGAAAGAAATCGTGCGGCACTACGAGGCCTGCCAGCTGCTCTCAGCTAGAAAAACTTCAAGCCATACATGCTGACACCGACGAAGTGGCCGACGCGACCTTGGGAGGAGCTTCAATTCAACATCTTGAAGGAACTCAAGTCCGCTTCATTCTGGTGCTGTGCGACCTGCATTCGAAGTGACCAGAAAAGAATCTGCATGTCCGCAGAGTGACCATAGCTGAAGTCTTGATCGACGGGGTGTCACCGACGGAGCTGATGATGGGCCAGAAAATGAGCACCCCGCTGACGGCACACTGCAGCCAAAGACGCCAGACAGGATGAACAGCGAGTCTTCAATAAGCTCAACTCGGCCAGGAGGAGGTCACTGCCGACGTTCAAGGTCAGCGACTTGGTGCGCGCGGTAAGGCGCGTCGTTTGCGCGTGCCAAGCTGTGCAGCCGGCTGAGATCTCAAGAATCGCTAGATCGCACCACCGCCGTGATCCTCAGTGACAGTGACGGCTCTCGGTCGCGAAGACCTGCTGCCGCATCAAGGAGCACCGACGGCGATTCGAGCGAGTGCGAGGAGTCGGGCTCCACCGCAGTGGTATGGGAACGTGCAGACTCATTGATTGCAATGACTGCACAAAGGACTGTCGAATTAAGTTTTTTGTTACATGTTTGCATGCGTGACGTATACGCGTTGTACATAATTCGCTGTACTGTACATGTACAACTGTTTGCCAATGTTGTGTGTTTTAAATCAGTCAATGTGATCGACTTTCTCAAGCTGCACATCTAAGGAAAAAACAAAAATTGAACAACGAAATCGTTTTAGCCAATGACCTGTATAGGCAAGGACCTGTATAGACACCTGCAGTGCAAAGCTCAGCCACATCCATTAATTTCTCAGTAGTCTAAAATATGGTCCAAACTATGATGGGCTTTGGAGCAACTAAATTTAATAATCCCGAGCAGCCATTTAGTCATTTCCAGTGTCACACTGCATGGTGTCGCTTTGGCTGCAAAAGAGGAAAGAGAAGCTGAAGAAGAAGATCGAGGGATCAGGAAGCTAGCCAGCTTTTGGAGGAAGATGGGAGAGCTATAGTTACCTCAGATGAAGCACTAGAAGAACAAGATCACGCAGCACAGTGGGCTCCTAACTGTATGACAAGACAGGCAACGAAAAGTACACGTAAGAGCTGGATGTGAGTGCAATTTGAAGAGGTGATAGCTGGCGCTGTCCACACTTCACGATGGCTGAAGCTGTGAAGCTGCAAACTGTGTATTCCATCCAACGGCGCTATAACATATTGACAGGAGAATTTATGAGTCACGGAAAGCGCCAACATGAGTGCCTGCCTGCGGCGCCAACATGAGTGCCTGCCTGCGGCGCCAAAGTGAGTGCCTGCCTGCGGCGCCAAAATGAGTGCCTGCCTGCGGCGCCAAAATGAGTGCCTGCCTGCGGCGCCAAAGTGAGTGCCTGCCTGCGGCGCCAACATGAGTGCCTGCCTGCGGCGCCAAAATGAGTGCCTGCCTGCGGCGCCAAAATGAGTGCCTGCCTGCGGCGCCAAAATGAGTGCCTGCCTGCGGCGCCAAAATGAGTGCCTGCCTGCGGCGCCAAAATGAGTGCCTGCCTGCGGCGCCAAAATGAGTGCCTGCCTGCGGCGCCAAAATGAGTGCCTGCCTGCGGCGCCAAAGTGAGTGCCTGCCTGCGGCGCCAAAGTGAGTGCCTGCCTGCGGCGCCAACATGAGTGCCTGCCTGCGGCGCCAAAATGAGTGCCTGCCTGCGGCGCCAAAATGAGTGCCTGCCTGCGGCGCCAAAATGAGTGCCTGCCTGCGGCGCCAAAGTAGGTGCCTGCCTGCGGCGCCAAAATGAGTGCCTGCCTGCGGCGCCAAAGTGAGTGCCTGCCTGCGGCGAAAAAATGAGTGTCTCTGACGCCAAAATGAGTGCCTGAGGCGCCAAAGTAAGTGCCTGCCTGCGGCGCCAAAATGAGTGCCTGCCTGCGGCGCCAAAGTGAGTGCCTGCCTGCGGCGCCAAAGTGAGTGTCTGCGGCGCCAAAATGAGTAAGTTTTAAACAACGCAGGTTCGAAAAATAATATCTAGAATGTACACGTAAGTCCATGTAACTGCATAATGTTTTGATTCCCCCCCACCATAAAATCCATGGCGACAGTCCTGACAACATGAACTCGATCATTTTAATCGCCGAATGACTTTATCTTGGCGTCGCAGGAGGCAGGCGTGCATGCTCTGGAACTTTTTTGTTGTTGTTGTTAAACGAAAGGGTCCTAAGGGGGGACCCGCGGATCAGCCACATGGAAGGGCTCTGCTGCGAGGGGCACTGCCAGGGGCACAGCATTAGCTGTTTTTAGAGCCCGAGATACCCCGAGAGATGGAGATTGGGCCCGCGCATAAAGCGCGGGAGGGCGAAGTCGACCCAAACCTACGGTACAAGACACCGCCAAACCAACAATGGAATCAGGGACGGTGCTAGGACCGAGTCCACCCAGGCCACCCCCCCCCCCCCCAGCAGACAAGTCCTCGGAGTGCGCGAAAAACAGAATTGGATTTATTACTAAAAGCCGTCCAAGAGCGGGTAAACCCAGAAGTCTTGGAAAGGGCTAACTATTGGAGCGAGTCTGGATTCTGGAAGGCTTGTATCTGAGGGCGAGTCTCCTATCAAGAGGTAAACCAGAAAACCCTCCTATAGGGCTGCAAGCCACAAGGGCATCGCCTATCCAGCTCATTATTGGGGGCCAGGCCAAGGGGTCGGGAAGAGGCACCAGGGGCAAGAGGACACCGGACTCAGCCGGTTGTCCCCGGTACGGGACGAACATCCTTCCCAGGACACCAATCCACTGTCAGGATGAGAGCCAGAGACACGCAGGCAGGGACCGTCAGCAGGAGCCAGTAGATGGACCCAAGGACAGAGCAGGATGGACCGGGCAGTGGGCAGAGCTCATAACTCCGAGAAATTGGATGGCTACATAGGCCGGGTTAAGATAAAAACAATACTGTAAAGGACTAAAACATAGCTGGAGGAGCACCTGAACCCACACAGGCCTCCTCTCAAACCTGTACCCGGGGCTCAGCCTCAGGGCTGGCAGTCTACTGGGTCTACCGTGCACCTTTGTGAATTGGTCATTTTCTTTCCTGCAGGGCGGGTACGACCGGGGGGCTCAGTCCCGTCCTAGCCACACTGCAGTCCAGATATCCAACTCACTCCGGGCACCCCCCCCCCTAACCCAGGGCCGATGGCCAAATTATTGGAGTACGAAAAAAGAATAGGGTTTTATTTTTAGTCAATTTAGACTGGGCACAGCCCCTCCGGAGCGGACCCTTAATTATTGGGCTAGCCGAAGCTAGGCCAATCGGATTGCGCACAACCCTTAGACAAGCTACCAGAGAGGCAGCCAGGGTAAAAACAGTCAGAGACCGTCTTTACGGCACTTTTCTGGAACTTTTTAGTCATTACCTCATTAATGCTGTTTGTTATTACTCGTGAGCAAAGCTTTCAAAATTGCATTGTCTCGCTTTTCGTATCCAACTGAAGTACTTTGCTGTTCGCTTCCCAATCAGTCACTAGAGCTGCCTACCTTGAGCTCTCCTGGGAAGTATTCGAGTTGATCTATTAGGCCGAAACTTCACTTTGCCGAAAAATCATTTAGCATAGTTTTTCTCTAGGCCGAAACTTCACTAGGTCGAAACTTCACTTTGCCGAGATGACTAGCACGCTCTTTCATAAGGCCGAAACTTCACTAGGCCGAAACTTCACTAGGCCGAAACTTCACTTTGCCGATATGACTAGCACGCTCTTTCATAAGGACGAAACCATTTTAGGAGCCTCTTTCACTAGGCCGAAACTTCACTTTGCCGAAAAAAACATTTTCACTAGGCCGAAACTAACATGGTAACATTAAACTGAATCTTTAATCGTTAATAATTATTATCATTATATTATTATTATAATTATTATTATTGATTAATAACTAATCACTATTATTAATCATTAATCATTAAACAGACCTCAGAGATCTAGAACTAGAACCTGCTAGATCCACGAGTCCTTGCACAGACCAATAGCAGACAACAGGACCAGGCCTGTATAGGGCTCGTTCCCGCTAGCGGCTAGACTGAAGGGTATGAGCGAGCAATTTAAGAAAAAAATGGGGAAGATAGGAGAGACAATATGGGGGCATATAAAAAATCATATACTATTGTACATTGTCTTTTTGATACTAAAAACATACGGGTTGAATTTCACAGAAGTCAAGGACTTAAGCACTCTACAACTTAAAAGTCCATCCGACTGGGACAGAAGATGCAATGAAAATAATAAGAAATCAAAGTTAACCCCAAATGAAGTCAGGAATGCCAAAAATATTCCATACAAAAAACTGAGTGACCATATCGTGCTCCCACTTTAGTAGCAGTAACACTCAGGTCAAAATAAAGAAACTGGTGCAGAGAAATCGTCACTGCTTGCTTGCGGTTCCATTTTGGACGCTTAAGTTCACATCCCCTTTCGACCATAGTAAAGAGGCTGCTAAAATGATTTTCGGCAATGTGAAGTTTCGGCCTTATGAAAGAGCGTGCTAGTCATTTCGGCAAAGTGAAGTTTCGGCCTAGTAAAAAAGGCTGCTAAAATGATTTTCGGCAATGTGAAGTTTCGGCCTAGTAAAAGAGGCTGCTAAAATGATTTTCGGCAATGTGAAGTTTCGGCCTTATGAAAGAGCGTGCTAGTCATTTCGGCAAAGTGAAGTTTCGGCCTAGTAAAAAAGGCTGCTAAAATGATTTTCGGCAATGTGAAGTTTCGGCCTAGTAAAAGAGGCTGCTAAAATGATTTTCGGCAATGTGAAGTTTCGGCCTTATGAAAGAGCGTGCTAGTCATTTCGGCAAAGTGAAGTTTCGGCCTAGTAAAAAAGGCTGCTAAAATGATTTTCGGCAATGTGAAGTTTCGGCCTAGTAAAAGAGGCTGCTAAAATGATTTTCGGCAATGTGAAGTTTCGGCCTTATGAAAGAGCGTGCTAGTCATTTCGGCAAAGTGAAGTTTCGGCCTAGTAAAAAAGGCTGCTAAAATGATTTTCGGCAATGTGAAGTTTCGGCCTAGTGAAAGAGGCTCCTAAAATGGTTTCGTCCTTATGAAAGAGCGTGCTAGTCATATCGGCAAAGTGAAGTTTCGGCCTAGTGAAGTTTCGGCCTAGTGAAGTTTCGGCCTAGTGAAGTTTCGGCCTTATGAAAGAGCGTGCAAGTCATTTCGGCAAAGTGAAGTTTCGGCCTAGTGAAAGAGGCTGCTTTTCGGCGAAGTGAAGTTTCGGCCTTATGAAAGAGCGTGCTAGTCATTTCGGCAATGTGAAGTTTCGGCCTAGTAAAAGAGGCTGCTAAAATGATTTTCGGCAATGTGAAGTTTCGGCCTAGTGAAGTTTCGGCCTAGTGAAGTTTCGGCCTTATGAAAGAGCGTGCTAGTCATTTCAGCAAAGTGAAGTTTCGGCCTTATGAAAGAGCGTGCTAGTCATTTCAGCAAAGTGAAGTTTCGGCCTAGTGAAAGAGGCTGCTTTTCGGCGAAGTGAAATTTCGGCCTAATGAAAGCGCCCCCTGCCACCAACTCCGCAGAGTTGCAGCCTTCGGTGAGGTGCCGAGCTCTTTGAAGCAAATAACTAAGACGAGAGAGAAAGTCAAGCAGGACGAAACGGAAAGATATAGAGGAGGACGCCGAAACGCTTGTCTGAGCCAAGCCATGAAGGGGGTCTGCATTTATAGAGGGAAATCGATTGCACCAAAAAATGAAGGACCCCCCGTCGCGAGTCACCATAAAAACACTATGGAGATACAGAAGGATTGTAGAAGAAAGATTTTATCTCTATAGTGTTTTTAGGCGTTGTGAAATTTAGGTCTTGTAAAATTTAGGTCTTGTGAAATTTAGGTCTTGTGAAATTTAGGGCTTGTGAAATTTAGGTCTTGTGAAATTCAGGTCTTGTGAAATTTAGGTCTTGTGAAATCTGCTGCATTGCTTATTTTTGACGTTGTGAAAATTAGGGTTTATGAAACGACCCTGCCAGAGGACAGGCGAGAAGGGACAGACAACTGCCCAGCGGCAGACAGAAGCCTGGGGCGAGGGCGAAGGGAACAGCTGACTAGTGCGGCGCCTAACTAAAAAAACTATCGACTCACAACACAACTCTGATCATAAATTTTTCTGATAGATCGAGTGGCCATGCAGACTTGGTAGACCGTTCAATAATTATCGATTCAGTTTTGCTCAGCTCAGTTGCGCTCTGTTTTCTTTCTCTAACAGAATTTTTTTCTTCTCAAATACAACACCAGTAACTTTGGGAATTGGAATTGTCTACGGGTGCTCGTAATAGCCTGCAAATGGTCTGCAAAAAATATTGTACATGTATACGAGCGTAGCTATACTTATATGCTTTACTTCTTTGCAGCTGCGCTTCTGCTAAACGTTTCTATACGAGTATAGCCACTGCCTTTACCCGATCAGGTTCATAAAAGTATACTCAATATTGCAGGGGCAAGTGTTGTATTGTCACAAAGGGCATTACCCACAGAATTTCTTAATAGAAAGAGAAGGCGCAACATTCAGAAGGAGGAGGACGCACTACTTCAAATATATCAGCCATGCCTTCAGACCTCGAGTCCCCAGCGGTGCCAGCAGCCGACGATGTCAGCGAGCAGCTCAGCAGTAGCCCGACAGTCACCTGCAGCCCCATCGTTGCGGCCTGGGACGCAGAGCCCATGCCAGTCTCGGGCAGATTGTCAGGTGGGGTCGTGAGCTTCTGCGATTGCTTAAGCATTACCGTAGTCTGAGACCTTTCCGACAGGCCCTGTCTGCATGCTGAAATTCTTTCTCCGGCTTTTCAGAGTCACTTTCGCAACCTGATGGGGCTGATCAGGGATTGCATCTGCATCACAATTTGTAAATTGATGTAGCTCGTATTGTAACTATAAGACTCAATTTTTGTACAGAAGAGATAGCATAAACTATTGGCTTTTCATTGCACACCCATCACCTAGATTCATTTATTAAATGTTAATAGTTAATGCATTCACATGTAAACGTCAAAATTCATGTACATGCTCATATTGGTGATCAACAAAAAGTGACTAAAATACTGTTAGAAGAAAATAAAGATGTGATTCACTGTGATTCCTTAAATTTACATGAAACTGCTCAATGTTAAATGAGGCGCTAAAATGAGTGCCTGCCTGCGGCGCTAAAATGAGTGCCTGCCTGCGGCGCTAAAATGAGTGCCTGCCTGCGGCGCTAAAATGAGTGCCTGTGGCGCTAAAATGAGTGGCTAAAGCGGCAAAATGAGTGCCTGTGGCATCAAAATGACTGCCTGCGGCGCCAAAATGAGTGCCTGCCTGCGGCGCTAAAATGAGTGACTGCAGCGCCACAATGAATGCCTATGGCGCCAAAATGAGTGCCCTGCGGCGCCAAAATGAGTGCCTGCCTGTGGCGTCAAAATGAGTGCCCTGCGGCGCCAAAATGAGTGCCTGACTGCGGTGCCAAATGCCCTGCGGCGCCAAAAAAGTGCCTGCGGCGTCAAAATGAGTGCCCTGCGGCCCAAAAATGAGTTCCTACCCCGCAAAAATGAGTACTTTATGAATTTAAGTCCATCATGTTTCATTTTAGTGTTTTGCTTTGTCCCCACCACAAAATCCATGGCGACGACAGCCTTGACAATATGGGCTCATTTTATCGCCGAATTACTATATTTTGGCGTCGCAGGAGTGCAGGTTTCAGAATTTTTCAATCAATATTTATGCAGCTGTTGTTTTGTCAACAAAACTACAAAATCGACTAGCTTCTCGCTTTTTGTATCTAACTCTAATATAAATTATACTTTGGCTTTTCTCATGCCCCTACTAACAGTAGGCTAAATAGAACGAGTTTTGTCTTTTTAAACGGCCGTTTCCTATTGGTTGAGAGAGAGGGAATCCCTTGAGGTTGAATAGAAAGCTGAGGTCATGAATATATATGCCTAGATTTTCTTAAGCGAAAGACCAAGCAAGACAAGAGAGAAAAGATAGAGAAGAACTTTCTGATTGTGAGCTCTAGTAGATTGATTTACTCTTGAGTCATTCGTTCATTCAGCAAAACCAGTTTAAAAATAATGTCGGTGAAATTCATCATCCGAGTCTGCCTGTTGTTCCTGCTGGGCGTCGGCGTCAGCCTGCTGATTAACGTGATCCAGGCTCAGCGGAGTCACACTTTGATCACCTCGGAGTGGCTCGGCCTCATCAAGTCAGGCATGTGGGTGCCGCCCGTATGCGGCATCTCTTCTGGTGAGTTTCTGGTTTATCTGCGCTATTAACAGACTTAGGAAGGGATTTCTAAGAAATTTCTTGACTTTTTCTTTCTCGTCTTGACGACTGAAGTCACTGAACAAGCCAAGAAATGTCATTTTCAAATTTTCTTATGTCAATCAATTTTGAATTTTGTGACTGGTGAGTCGTGACTCACTAAGCCACTAAGACAAAAACTCTGGACTCAAAGCTACTAATGACCCAAACTGAAGGTTTGCTGACCTAATTAAAATTCGTTACCATTAGGTGTGTTGACTCCTTGACTGTTGATTGACGATTCTTTTTTTTGATGTTTGATACTCGATTTTTATGCCAAAATCAAATCCAAGGATTAATATTAAAGAAAGCGAGTCATCCAAAGCGATTACAGGAGAAAGGAGTTATTAATACGAAATATTAGAAAACATTAGAGAACGTTATATTTTTGAGTTCAGACATTTAGACAAAACGAGCGATCGCAGAGAATGAATACTTTGAGGTCCCTTGTCCTTTCTTGTGTCTCACCATCTCGCTTTGGCTTACAGTTTGTAGTGCCATCATTGTACGGGCTAAATTTAGAACATGGGGTGGGGCTGGTGGGGTGAGCGCGCTGGGGATTCCCCTGAGGTCCCACTCTGACCTTGGTTTATTCTTCTAAATGGTCGGCTAAGCGTTGGATTTTCCGGCCAACCAAGTTCGCCCGTCCTCCCCCCACTCTCCCTCTCTTAATAGAAAGAGAAGGCGCAACATTCAGAAGGAGGAGGACGCACTACTTCAAATATATCAGCCATGCCTTCAGACCTCGAGTCTCCAGCGGTGCCAGCAGCCGA
Source organism: Macrostomum lignano (assembly GCA_002269645.1). Lineage (NCBI taxonomy): Eukaryota > Metazoa > Platyhelminthes > Macrostomidae > Macrostomum > Macrostomum lignano. The sequence goes on along the minus strand of NIVC01001823.1, from coordinate 172,041 downwards.
CGATGTCAGCGAGCAGCTCAGCAGTAGCCCGACAGTCACCTGCAGCCCCGTCGTTGCGGCCTGGGACGCAGAGCCCATGCCAGTCTCGGGCAGATTGGCAGGTGGGGTCGTGAGCTTCTGCGATTGCTTAAGCATTACCGTAGTCTGAGACCTTTCCGACAGGCCCTGTCTGCATGCTGAAATTCTTTCTCCGGCTTTTCAGAGTCACTTTCGCAACATGATGGCGGCTGATCAGGGATTGCATCTGCATCACAATGTGTAAATTGATGTAGCTCGTATTGTAACTATAAGACTCAATTGTTTGTACAGAAGAGATAGCATAAACTATTGGCTTTTCATTGCACACCATCACCTAGATTCATTTATTAAATGTTAATAGTTAATGCATTCAAATGTAAACGTCAAAATTCATGTACATGCTCATATTGGTGTTCAACAAAAAGTGACTAAAATACTGTTAGAAGAAAAGAAAGATGTGATTCACTGTGATTCCATAAAATTACATGAAACTGCTCAATGTTAAATGAGGCGCAAAAATGAGTGCCTGCGGTGCTAAAATGAGTGCCTGCCTGCGGCGCTAAAATGAGTGCGTGGCGCTAAAATGAGTGCCTGACTGTGGCGCTAAAATGAGTGACTGCCTGCGGCGCTAAAATGAGTGGCTAAAGCGCCAAAATGAGTGCCCTGCGGCGCCAAAATGAGTGCCTGCCTGTGGCGCCAAAATGAGTGCCCTGCGGCGCCAAAATGAGTGCCTGACTGCGGTGCCAAATGCCCTGCGGCGCCAAAAAAGTGCCTGCGGCGTCAAAATGAGTGCCCTGCGGCCCAAAAATGAGTTCCTACCCCGCAAAAATGAGTACCTAATGAATTTAAGTCCATCATGTTTCATTTTAGTGTTTTGCTTTGTCCCCACCACAAAATCTATGGCGACGACAGCCTTGACAATATTGGCTCATTTTATCGCTGAATTACTATATTTTGGCGTCGCTGGAGTGCAGGTTTCAGAATTTTTCAGTCAATATTTATGCAGCTGTTGTTTTGTCAACAAAACTACAAAATCGACTAGCTTCTCGCTTTTTGTATCTAACTCTAATATAAATTATACTTTGGCTTTTCTCATGCCCCTACTAACAGTAGGCTAAATAGAACGAGTTTTGTCTTTTTTTAACGGCGGTTTCCTATTGGTTGAGAGAGGGAATCCCTTGAGGTTGAATAGAAAGCTGAGGTCATGAATATATATGCCTCGATTTTCTTAAGCGAAAGACCAAGCAAGACAAGAGAGAAAAGATAGAGAAGAACTTTCTGATTGTGAGCTCTAGTAGATTGATTTACTCTTGAGTCATTCGTTCATTCAGCAAAACCAGTTTAAAAATAATGTCGGTGAAATTCATCATCCGAGTCTGCCTGTTGTTCCTGCTGGGCGTCGGCGTCAGCCTGCTGATTAACGTGATCCAGGCTCAGCGGAGTCACACTTTGATCACCTCGGAGTGGCTCGGCCTCATCAAGTCAGGCATGTGGGTGCCGCCCGTATGCGGCATCTCTTCTGGTGAGTTTCTGGTTTATCTGCGCTATTAACAGACTTAGGAAGGGATTTCTAAGAAATTTCTTGACTTTTTCTTTCTCGTCTTGACGACTGAAGTCACTGAACAAGCCAAGAAATGTCATTTTCAAATTTTCTTATGTCAATCAATTTTGAATTTTGTGACTGGTGAGTCGTGACTCACTAAGCCACTAAGACAAAAACTCTGGACTCAAAGCTACTAATGACCCAAACTGAAGGTTTGCTGACCTAATTAAAATTCGTTACCATTAGGTGTGTTGACTCCTTGACTGTTGATTGACGATTCTTTTTTTTGATGTTTGATACTCGATTTTTATGCCAAAATCAAATCCAAGGATTAATATTAAAGAAAGCGAGTCATCCAAAGCGATTACAGGAGAAAGGAGTTATTAATACGAAATATTAGAAAACATTAGAGAACGTTATATTTTTGAGTTCAGACATTTAGACAAAACGAGCGATCGCAGAGAATGAATACTTTGAGGTCCCTTGTCCTTTCTTGTGTCTCACCATCTCGCTTTGGCTTACAGTTTGTAGTGCCATCATTGTACGGGCTAAATTTAGAACATGGGGTGGGGCTGGTGGGGTGAGCGCGCTGGGGATTCCCCTGAGGTCCCACTCTGACCTTGGTTTATTCTTCTAAATGGTCGGCTAAGCGTTGGATTTTCCGGCCAACCAAGTTCGCCCGTCCTCCCCCCACTCTCCCTCCCCTGACGGGTGGGGTGAAATGAAACGCGACACGCGAGAAGACGCGCACAGCCACGTATTGATGGCGTGATGCGACGCGAAAGAGGAGGGGAGGGAGGGGGGGGTTCCCTCAGCTGTGGCGTGTTTGGCCCCCAAAGTACGCATTGAGGCGATTTGCGCCGCTCCCACCCTAAGAACCAGGGAGTTCTAGAAAAGTCAATCTACAGTAGTAATAGGGCTGTTTGCTTTAGATTGGAAGACTTAACAGAAAAAACAGGTAGCCAAAATAGATTACCAGCTTTAAAAACTTCTCTGTGAATTTGATTCTAATTTGTAAAAGTTTGGACTCGTTTCAAGGCTAAATAAATTTCCTATCTCCACAAACAACTTTGCAAAAAGATTTGAAGTTGTTTAAGGTCAAATGCAGAATAAAAAGTTTTTATGCATTCAATTAGTAAAGTTAGTTTTATTATAGAACTGTTATGCTTTAAGTATGCAATAATTGATTGGTTCAGCTTTGCCTTTAAATTTAAAGAGCAGTAAGAGCTCTTGCTTTTGCTGCTGTAGTGAGTGATCCTGAGGTTTCAGGTTTGGTACATACATGTATGTACCGTACGGCGTACATAACTGTCATTATTGATTATTTTGTGAAAAATATACGAATAAAAAATGCGTTCACTCTAATAGTCTAATGTCCCTCTCTTCTCAGCTCATGGCATCAAAAGTATCATTTCTACTTGCTTGGCTAATGGCTTGCAGAGTTGCAGAAAAAAGTAATGCTCTGTCGTCTGTACCCAGACCAGATTTCTAGTTTGAGCTGCCCATATGCACTCCATGCCCTCTTTGGGAGTATCATAAGAATGACACGCCACTCTACACTCAACTTAAATTTGTGGTGCGGACCTGGGGGGGCGCCTGGCCATTTTCTCAGTTCGCCCGCACTCTACATTCAGTCTGGGGGTGGTGAGTGTTTGTCCAATGTACATTGTACCCTGTGCAAAGCGCGCAGCTGAACTTGGGCGGCGGGGTTGACAAAATAGCCTGACTTTTAAAGGAACGGGTAAAGTCGTTTGCGTTACAGTCTGGAGTTTTTTTAAATCGCGTGACACTTGAACGGTTTGAACTGGGTGGGCTGAAAAACAAACAGTTCAATGAGTTTCTCCACTTCAATCTTATTTAAAGTAATTAAAGACAGTGGCGCTGCATCAGCACAGGCTGAACAGTCCGTTACGGACCTACAGAAAAGTCCTACAGGCTTTTGCAGTTCGCATGAATTGACTTGCTGATATTTACAAGTTTGCCCTTTAATACTTGAAAATTGTCACGTGTTACAAGCTGTAATATTTCTGATTTCTAATTAAACACGGTCTTATCACAAGCAGATAACGTGGGTGGGCGGCAGTCGGGGCGCTTCGCTTTAAAAAATGGTGCTATTTTTATTCTTTATACACAAACGCATAAACTTTGGGCTTGGCATATCACGGGTCCAAGTCTGAAAGCAATTTAAAAAGCAATATAAATCACATGTCATGCGTCAAGTACAAAGTACAAAGATCTGCCTGAAACTGTAGCAATTATTAACGGAAATTTAAGAAAGTTGTTTTATCGTTCAATCGTGTTTTTCATTTTATTTCATCATTCAGTGCTCATCGGACTGCTGTATCCGACTCTGGACCATCAGCTTGGCAACCCAGTCACTGATCAGCACAACGATTGGACCTCGGTGATTCGATGTGTAGCCCTGTTCGTGGGCCTGAACCACGCCACAGCCAAGATTGACTTCATGTCGCACGAGCAGCTCAGCCTGTGCCTGGCCACCATGAGCCTGGGCCTCTGGTTCTACTTCGATGGCTCCCGGCCCGGCCTGGGACTCAGCCTGGTCATCGCCCTGCTGGCCAGCGCCGTGAACCAGCTCATGATCTGTCTTGACGCCTATCGCCCGTCCGTGGACTTTCTTCACGTCCGCGCCTGGCTGCCCTGCATCTTTTTCAGCGGCTCAGTCACGGTGGGCCTCATCGGCCGGCAGCTGGCTAAGAGCGAGTACCTCGGCTCGGTTAGCGACTCGTTTCGAGCTGGACTCAAAGCGCATCAGGAATGATTTGAGTTGAACTGGACTCAGCCATTCGTTTACTCTGCGTTTGAGTTTGTTATTTTTCCCAAAGCCGATATGTATCGAAAAGACGCATTATTTGTCATTTTCCTAAAGCCGATATGTATCGAAAAGACGCATTATTTGTCATTTTCCGTAAGCCGATATGTATCGAAAAGAACCTTTATTCAATTGTCATTTCTCCTGAGTCGTTTTAAAGCAAATTTAAACCATTTTATTCGTTGTTTAAATTTCTGTTATCTATCCCGAAACAATTAATTTTTTGTTTCTGCATTTCCTTTGCCTGTCTCCAGATCTGAATGCCCTTCATGAGTTACTGTCAGTAGTGCCTGCATTGTCTGATACAATTCGGTTTTGCTAAGAATTAAGCAACTAATATTTCTCTGTGAACATTTTTATTCATCAGATATTATAGATCATATCCGCCTTAATTGTCTCCTGTCCGTCATGTCATTAAGCTTTGAGGAAAAAATGTAAGGTTTCATCATTATACCAAAATGTTAGTTAATTATATTTCGCAATGCACTGTATAGTTTTCAATTCATATCGCAATGCTCATTCGTATTAATTAAAGATCAGACAGACATTTTCGGCATTATTGTCACAATCCCGGTTAACTGGTACAATAATTGTTTGTCATTTGCAGTTCATTTATTCTCTAAAAAATAAGAAATAGTTGAAGTAATATATTACTTCACAGGTTTGCGATGTGTAAAAAGTTGAAGTGTAATACACTGTCTGTATTTTGGTTGCGGCTATTTATTTGCATAAATATAAAAGCTTCAAACTCAATCAGTATAGATATTTAATTTGGTGTGATTAAATTACAATTACTGATGCTGTTTCTGTAGAGTGTAAATGTGCATGAAATAATTAATGCAAAGTACAATACGCCAGTGTACATACTTTAGGCCATTAGGGTACTTTATACATGTATTAACATCATTTCTGCAACCATCATGGTGTATTTGCTACTGAGAGTCTCAACGAGACACGGATCTTCTTAAAAATCAAAAGGGTGCGAGCGACAGCTTTGGGGCTTCGTGTTGGAATGCCTAAATATTTGATTGGATTTCCATGTACATCATATTTTAAATTCAAGTTAAAGTTGACAACTTATTCATTCGGTTAGTGAAGACTTCAATTGCATGCAGTGTCATTTTTATTTAGGATTTAACAGATTTCTACAGTCGTGTGAGATTTTTGCGAAGACAAAAATACAAGCATGCATAATTTGTATGCAAACATACATGTACATGTATGCAAAATATGCAAAACGATTGTCTTTTGTAAATTATGCAAATATGAAATTTCTAAAGCTGGATTATTACGATGTGAGTCGATTTATACGTATACGTAAAACATTAAAAGGAAAGGAAAAGGTTAAAAAGAAATACAAAGCATAATCTACAACAAGCTGCAATGTGTCTCACATAACATGTACATGAAGCTCGTACAGTGCATGTAGTCACAGTCTCTATGCGCATGGTGTCGTTCAATATGTTACTGTCTGTTGAAGTCTCATTATGTCCGGTTATCGAATTTTTGTGTGGGTTTTTTTAAAAAAGACACTATAATTTATTGTTTTCTATTCGTGTAGCAATTTGGTGAAGCTAGGGCAAAATTTTGTAGAATTGTCCGGATTTAATACTTATCAGTCACGTGCGGTAGATAAAACAAATACTAATATTATTAATAGGCATTAAACTCTGTCACAAAATGCTGATTTTAAAGTAAAAATAACATTTTACAGTTAAAAATTGATAGTTTTATAATTTAACTTTTTAGGACTTAACTTCAAACGTTGCTACTCGCTTAGTTGAGCGATAATTCGAATTACTGAATATTGAAAGCATTTTTATGCGTGGCCCCATTGTGCGCTTCGTAGCCTTTCTTTGAGGACTCGGATAAATATTTACCAATTTGACTTTTCAACCATCTGAGTAAAGAGAAAATAGACAAATAATCCAGTTGCAATAGCGAAGTACAAACTTTGCATTGCGTCCGCTTTTAGAATATGGATTCTCATCTTCGACAGTTAATAAGACAATCGCAGCAGTTTCCAAAAAGTAAGTATACTAATTACTTTACTGTTACTTACACTACTGCTGTATTGTTGCATGCCTTGCATTATATAAATGTATTGGCATTAAGTGTTATCTAAAAGGCATCAATTATAATGAAGATAGAAACATCCTGCATAGCTGATATATATTTTATTCTAAAAAAAACATTTTGAATCTATAAATTTTCTTCCTCATTTTCTTTCAACTAAAAATATCCTTGACGCTTTTTCAGACAAAGTGTAATATTTTACATAGATTAAGCAAACTACGAGCTCTTTACTAAATTTGTTTTGGCTTAAATTTCAACAAAATCTTGTGTAATCCATGGGAGGATTTTATTTATTTATTTTCCCAAACAATTCTTTTTCTGAAAAGTGTTATTTAGAAACTTTCATAGAAATCAGTATCTAGAATACTGTATAATGCTTGCCTTTGTTGATATTTTGCAATTATTTTTGCCTACTATATAATTCTACTTTCTACTAACCTTTATCAGCTGCAGCTGCAAATCTCACAGAAGTTTTCACCAATATCAAGTCAATTCTTGCCGACAAGAAGCCAAACGAGAGCCTGCCAATCGGATTTGATATTTTTGTTTTACTCGCCGAGGAGGCAGTCAAAGT
>NIVC01001823.1:37500-160000 GCA_002269645.1 Macrostomum lignano | reverse complement strand
TAGTTAGTTAGTTAGTTAGTCAGTCAGTTAGTTAGTTAGTTAGTTAGTTAGTTAGTTAGTTAGTTAGTCAGTTAGTTATTTAGTTAGTTAGTTAGTTAGTTAGTTAGTTAGTTAGTTAGTTAGTTAGTTAGTTAGTTAGTTAGTCAGTTAGTTATTTAGTTAGTTAGTTAGTTAGTTAGTTAGTCAGTTAGTTAGTTAGTTAGTTAGTTAGTTAGTTAGTTAGTTAGTTAGTTAGTTAGTTAGTTAGTTAGTTATCGAATAGTTAGTTAGTTAGTTAGTTAGTTAGTTAGTTAGTTAGTTAGTTAGTTAGTTAGTTAGTTAGTTAGTTAGTTAGTTAGTTAGTTAGTTAGTTAGTTAGTTAGTTAGTTAGTTAGTTAAGTCTTCAGTGCATTCTAACCTGCTCACATAGCGCCAAAGTGTCATAAAGGCACAGATTGCAGCCATCACAACCTCCGTGGCCCCACTGTCCTCCGGCAGGCCCAAGCTGCTGCTGGAGTTGGCCCGTCTCGCTGTGGACCAGGGTCAGTTCGACCTGGCCACCCAGTGCCTGTCAGCCATCAAGGCCTGCCCACCGCTGCCTGACCAGCATTTCTACACCGAAGTGGAGTTCTTGAACTGCTACTTCATTGTGAAGAAGCTCGGCCCCAATGAGGAGTCTTACGCTAAGCCCATTGTGCAGGTTAGTACATGTTACATGCACTTTTATTACCCAATTGTACATAGTCTATGGACATTTTAGTGAAGATTTTTGTACCGATATGTATCGAAATTCATATAATAGCTACGAGTCATAATCAAGGACTACTTAACAACTTTATTTTGATCAGTAGTCCTTGGTCAAAATAATTGCATATTTAAGTGCCGATATGTATCGAAAACATTATTAGGAAACAAAAGCTCAATTTATGTAGATTTTTATTTGCCGATATGTATCGAAAGGTAATTTTGCCACCCTGTTTTTTTCCAGCTTCGCCAGCAGGCCATCGAGCGCTGTCACGAGGCGCTGCTGAACGCCAACCGGCAGGGCAGGCCGGACACGATTCAGGCCGGCTGCGCCACCCAGTTCAACCTCATCCTGCCGCTGCTGCAGCCAAATCTGCGCAATCTGGTGCGCAAGCCTTTGTCTCTGGTTGCGCAAAGTCTCGAAGCCATCGATAGTCTGCAGTTTCGACTGCGCTGCCAGGTGCACATTGAGCTGGCCAGGATTGAGGCCGATTTGGAACAGGTGAGGACATAGATTTGACACTTCCTAAATTTGATCCTACTATAAGTAGTTAATTCCGGTTTATTTTATATTTTGAGAAATTTAATTATTTCTTTGTCTCAGCGGGGATTCGAACCCACGACCTTAAAACATCAATTAAATTTCTGCTCTGAAAAGTATAGATTTGAGGTTCCGAAAGTTGATCTTACTATAAGTAGTTAATTCCGGTTTATTTTATATTTTGAGGAATTTATTTCTCTGGCTCGCTCGGGATTCGAACCCGCGACCTTAAAATATCAATATCAATTAATTTTTTTCGCTGAAAAACACAAGATTTGACGTTCCTAAATTTGATGCTACTAGAAGTAGTTTCGGTTTTATTTATAATTGGCAAATATATTTACTAGTCCCACCTGAGATTCGAACCCGCGACCACAATCTCAAAATAGATTTCATAACTAAAAGAATCCGATCACATTGACCACTAGGCCACAACTCACCCCTAAATTGCAACTGGAAATGTGCAATAAAACCAAATCACAATACTTCAAAATTCCGTCAACCCAATGCTCGCTCAGGTGCAACCGGCGCTGGAGCACCTGCGCAAAGCTGCGAGTTTCGATGACTTCTCCGAGTACAGGGAGGGCATCGCCGCCATGCAGAAGCGGCTGCTGCTGCGCTCCGAGCTGTACAGGGAGCCGGACAGCGCGGAGGACCGAGCCTGCCAGATGCTTGAGCAGGCTGAGGTGAGAGTGATTTGGGATCAAAATTGTTGCTTTGGATTCCAAAAATTTACTCTCAGATCCTCAATTTTGATCCTAGATCCCAGATCCTAGATCCCAGATCCTAGATCCCAGATCCTAGATCCCAGATCCTAGATCCCAGATCCTAGATCCCAGATCCTAGATCCCAGATCCTAGATCCCAGATCCTAGATCCCAGATCCTAGATCCCAGATCCTAGATCCCAGATCCTAGATCCCAGATCCTAGATCCCAGATCCTAGATCCCAGATCCTAGATCCCAGATCCTAGATCCCAGATCCTAGATCCCAGATCCTAGATCCCAGATCCTAGATCCCAGATCCTAGATCCCAGATCCTAGATCCCAGATCCTAGATCCCAGATCCTAGATCCCAGATCCTAGATCCCAGATCCTAGATCCCAGATCCTAGATCCCAGATCCTAGATCCCAGATCCTAGATCCCAGATCCTAGATCCCAGATCCTAGATCCCAGATCCTAGATCCCAGATCCTAGATCCCAGATCCTAGATCCCAGATCCTAGATCCCAGATCCTAGATCCCAGATCCTAGATCCCAGATCCTAGATCCCAGATCCTAGATCCCAGATCCTAGATCCCAGATCCTAGATCCCAGATCCTAGATCCCAGATCCTAGATCCCAGATCCTAGATCCCAGATCCTAGATCCCAGATCCTAGATCCCAGATCCTAGATCCCAGATCCTAGATCCCAGATCCTAGATCCCAGATCCTAGATCCCAGATCCTAGATCCCAGATCCTAGATCCCAGATCCTAGATCCCAGATCCTAGATCCCAGATCCTAGATCCCAGATCCTAGATCCCAGATCCTAGATCCCAGATCCTAGATCCCAGATCCTAGATCCCAGATCCTAGATCCCAGATCCTAGATCCCAGATCCTAGATCCCAGATCCTAGATCCCAGATCCTAGATCCCAGATCCTAGATCCCAGATCCTAGATCCCAGATCCTAGATCCCAGATCCTAGATCCCAGATCCTAGATCCCAGATCCTAGATCCCAGATCCTAGATCCCAGATCCTAGATCCCAGATTGTGATAAATAGGCAATTAGATAATAGCATGCACGGTAAGCAATTATTTAGGCCATAGACAAACCTACTTGGAGCGTTCGGAGATTTTAAAGCTATTAATCCTAATCGCCTATCGCCGGTCGGCGAGTCCTACCAGTCTTTCTCCAATAGCCGCAGGTACAGTACAAGAAAATAAAGAACACGAGGGAACACAAACCGAAAGATTTAGAGAGTGATAATCCTATTTCAAGAATAACTAACTTGGTTGACGGTTTAATTTGATTAGCTGAGTTACAAGATTCAACAAGATTCAATTACAAGATGCAATTCGCGGCGCAGATAAATTGACACAGATGATAATAACGATTAATAACTAATAAATTAATTACGCAACTGGCAAGCGGATCTCAGCTGAAGAAGAAGAAGAAAAAGGTACCGAACACAGGACCACGGAGAAAGACTCCTAACCCCTGGCCTAAGCCAGAACCTACTCTCAAACGAGAGCCCTGCCGAATCGACCGTTCAACGGAGTACCGACTAAGTTCTATCGGCACTGCCCTTCAGTGTAACACTGAGGCCCTCGGGGTCGAGGCCGCGTACTTGATCAGATCCGACAGTCTCTATCTAACCGCGCTTGACAGCGACGACTTCAGACAGAAATTTGCCGTAGACGTTACGCCACAAGACTACTGCGGTTGGGCGGGGACAAATATATGGACCGGGGGTGATGAATTCAGGCGCCTCAAAGCGCGAACCAACAAGAGAGGAGAAAATCGGGCCACCGGCCGGGAACTGGACAAGACAAAACCGGGGAAAGGGAGCAAGCGAAATCCGATTGCCAAAACACACTTTCATATATAGTCAGAGTCACAACCCCTCAAAACCCCCTCAAGCCGGGTGGTGGTCGTCTGGCCGGCCGCTCGCTTAAGCCGAATTGCACTGTGCCCGCGGCGCCGGGTAAAATTGGAACTTGCCGCGTGCCAGGGTCCAGGCCGGTTCTGATTGGCTGACCGCGCAAAGCTGGGGTTCGCAGACAAACTCAACCCTCCGCTGAGTCACAAACGGCGTCTGACTCTAACCTGTTTACGCAAAATTGATTCCAACTAACAAGGAAAAAGTACACCAAAAACGTATGACTAACTAAAGCAAAATAATAATTCAATAACAATAATGCAAAACCTAACTTATAGAATACAAGGCTATCGCAAAAGATGCTCACACTACAAGATCCTAGATCCCAGATCCTAGATCCCAGATCCTAGATCCCAGATCCCAGATAGCATCACACCTTGCACAGCCTGCAGCAGCAGAAATCCGTTTAAATTTTCAGGCGGCCTCCGGCAAGGCTGTTGGCGTCCGAATGCGCCGCGCGCTCCTGGCGCAGGTCGGCCTGGCGCTGGCGCCCGATGCGTTTGGCGCCGCGATGGAAGCTGAGAACAGCGGCGCCGGCGGGGGCGGCCAACCGAAACTGGGAGATCCCACACAGCTGCATCTGTATGCAGGTGAGGAGGATTTACTGAAATTTTCTGAAACCCAAATCCTTATAAATGGCTATAATACACGCTATTAATCCCATTTCAAAAGCTTCAGAATCTCCAAATCCCATTGAGTAGATTCAGCATCCCCATATTCCATTTGAGTAATTTCGGAATCCCCAAATCCCATTTGAGTAGTTTCAGGATCCCCAAATCCCATTTAAGTAGTATCAGAATCTCCAACCCCCAGTTGAGTAGTTTCAGAATCTCCAACTCCCAGTTAAGTAGTATCAGAATCTCCAAATCCCATTTCAGTAGTTTCTGAATCCCAAATCCCATCTGAGTAGTTTCAAAATCCCAAATCCTGTTTGAGAAGTTTCAGAATCCCCAAATCCCATTTAGTAGTTTCAGAATCTCCGACTCCCAGTTAAGTAGTATCAGAATCTCCAAATCCCATTTCAGTAGTTTCAGAATCCCAAATCCCATCTGAGTAGTTTCAAAATCCCAAATCCTGTTTGAGAAGTTTCAGAATCCCCAAATCCCATCTGAGTAGTTTCCGAATCCCAAATCCTATTTGAGTAGTTTCAGAATCCCCAAATCCCATTTGAGTAGTTTCAGGATCCCCAAATCCCATTTGAGTAGTTTAAGAATCCCCAAATCCCATTTGAGTATTTTCAGAATCCCCAAATCCCATTTGAGTAGTTTCAGGATCCCCAAATCCCATTTGAGTAGTATTAAAATCCCTAAATCCCATTTGAGTAGCATCAGAATCCCCAAATCCCAATCGAGTAGTTTCCGAATCCCAAATCCTATTTGAGTAGTTTCAGAATCCCCAAATCCCATTTGAGTAGTTTCAGAATCCCCAAATCCCATTTGAGTAGTTTCAGAATCCCCAAATCCCATTCTGAGCAGTTTCAGAAAAAGATCCCATCCTCCCATCCTGCAGCCAAAGCGTCCCAATACCGACAGTCAATCGACAAAATCTCGGGCCACCTGAAGCGCCTCGGCGCCACAAACGACCGAGTGAGGGCGCGCCTGTGGGCAGACCTGGCCAGGACCGCGCGCAGCCAGGAGGTCTGGGACGTCTGCCGGGTCGCCTGCCGCTTCTGCCTGCTATACGACGATGGCCGCTGGAAAAACCCCGTGCCGCAGGTGAGCTGCTCCGTTTTAATATCTCGAATCGAAACTTTCAGCTCCCAAATCCCAAAATTCCAAATCCCAAATCTGAAATCCCACATCCCAAATCCTAAATCTCAAATCTCAAATCTCACATTTAAAATTCTAAATCCGGAATCCCAGATCCCAGATCCCAAATCCCAAATCCCAAATCCCAAATCCCAGATCACAAATTACAAATCACAAATCCCAAATCCCAGATCACAAATCCCAAATCCCAGATCACAAATCCCAAATCCCAAATCCCAGATCACAAATCCCAAATCCCAGATCTCAGATCACAAATCCCAAATCCCAGATCACAAATCCCAAATCCCAGATCTCAGATCACAAATCCCAAATCCCAAATCTCAAATTCCAAATCCCAGATCCTAGATCCCAAATCCCAAATCCCAGATCACAAATCCCAAATCCCAGATCACAAATCACAAATCTCAAATCCCAACTCTAAAATTTAAATTGGAACTTCCAAGCTTTGAATTCCAAATCCCAAGTTCCAAGTCCCGAATCCCCTAAACCCCAAGCCTTCAACTCCATAATCCTAAGCATTCTCCGAACCCAGGCCAAACCGGAAGGTGACTCAAAGAAAAAGAAGAAGCAGCAGCACCAGCAGACCAGCCCGGACCCGACGCAGCCGCAGCAGCCGCAGTCCGGCAGCGGCAACGCCTCCGACGACCACGACAGCGACGCCGAGAAGAGCAAGCGCGGCTCCGTGGACTCCCGCGGCGGCTCGGACGCCTTTCTGGACGCCGCGTCGGCCGCCCCGGCCACCCGGCCGAATCTCTACGAGAAGGAGCTCGTCCGGACACTGGCCGAGGTCGGGTTCATCTGCGCCGAGTCGCACGTGCACCTGGTCAGGTCGCAGGGAGTGCAGCTGTACGAGCGGCCTCTGCCGCCCAAGGACACCAGGAAGTTGCCACGTGGCCAAGTGAGAAAAGATCCCGAGGCGGATCCGGATTGGAACGCCTACTGCGACTGGGTGACGGAGCTGTCAGCCTTCTGTCTGTCCTGCTTTGTGCGGTAAGGTGAACCCTATGTTGCTAAGGTAAACCCTACCGTTGCTAAGGGAAACCCTACATTGCTAAGAGGAACCCTACTGTTGCTAAGGTGGACCCTACTTTTGCTAAGGTGGACCCTACTGTTGCTAAGATGAACCCTACTGTTGCTAAGGTGAACATTACTGTTGCTAAGGTGAACCCTACCGTTGCTAAGGTTAATCCTACCATTGCTAAGGTGAATCCCACTGTTGCTAAGGTGAACCCTACCGTTGCTAAGGTTAATCCTACCATTGCTAAGGTGAACCCTACCGTTGCTAAGGTGAACCCTACCGTTGCTAAGGCTAACCCCACCGTTGCTAAGATGAACCCTACCGTTGCTAAAGTGAACCCTACCGTTGCTAAGGCTAACCCTACCGTTGCTAAGATGAACCCTACCGTTGCTAAGGCTAACCCTACCGTTGCTAAGGTGAACCCTATCGTTGCTAAGGTGAACCCTACCGTTGCTAAGGGAAACCCTACTGTTGCTAAGGAGAACTCCAACGTTGCTAAGCCTAAGGTGAACCCTACCGTTGCTAAGATGAACCCTGCCGTTACTAAGGTGAACCCTGCCGTTGTTAAGATGAACCTTCCGTTGCTAAGGTGAGGCCTATCGTAGCTAGGAGAGAATCTACGTCGCTAAGGTGAGGCCTATCGTAGCCAGGAGAGAATCTACGTCGCTAAGGTGAACCCTACCGTTGCTTAGGTAAACCCTACGATTGCTAAGGTAAACCCTACGATTGCTAAGGTGAACCCTACGATTGCTAAGGTAAACCCTACGATTGCTAAGGTAAACCCTACGATTGCTAAGGTAAACCCTACGATTGCTAAGGTAAACCCTACGATTGCTAAGGTGAACCCTACCGTTGCTAAGGTGAACCCTACCTATAATCTGGCCAATTGCAGATCCGCTCAACTCGGCCTGGAACTCAACGAGCCCTGGCTGGTCACCAGCGCAGCGGCCTACGTGTGGAACTATGGCCAACACCTGCTGGCCATGGGACGCCAGAACCTGCTGGCCCAGCACCTGCTGCCTCTGGTGGACTGCCTGCGGAGGGGTGGCCACGATGGCAGAACGGAGCTGCTGGTCAACGTGTGCACGGCTGCTGGCTACGGCCTCATCAGGGAGTGGCTGCCGCCGCTGCCAAAAAGGCAGCCAGCTGCTGGGGAAGGAGAGGACGGAGGTGAGCAGCTTGGGTCTCAATGAGATTGAGTAGTCTGACAATGAGATCTGACAATGAGAGTTCAACTCCCTGATCCCACACTCCCTGATCCCACACTCCCTGATCCCACGCTCCCTGATCCCACACTCCCTGAACCCACACTCTGATCCCACACTCCCTGATATCCACACTCCCTGATCCCACACTCCCTGATCCCACACTCCCTGATCCCACACTCCCTGATCCCACACTCCCTGATCCCACACTCCCTGATCCCACACTCCCTGATCCCACACTCCCTGATCCCACACTCCCTGATCCCACACTCCCTGATCCCACACTCCCTGATCCCACACTCCCTGATCCCACACTCCCTGATCCCACACTCCCTGATCCCACACTCCCTGATCCCACATTCCCTGATCCCACACTCCCTGATCCCACACTCCCTGATCCCACACTCCCTGATCCCACACTCCCTGATCCCACACTCCCTGATCCCACACTCCCTGATCCCACACTCCCTGATCCCACACTCTTGCATTTCCTGATCCTGCAGCTGACGGAGCCGCAGCTCCCGCGGCAAAGAAGAAGCCGGGCAGCGGCAAGGCGAAGCCGCAGGCGGCAGCGCCGGTGCAAATCAGCCCCGACGGCGTGCCCGACTGCAAGCGAGCCGTCGAGGTGACTGCCTATGCTTTGGACGTAACCAATGGCAACCGACCTGAGGACGCTATCGCAGTTGGTATGCGCTACCCGC
This sequence comes from Macrostomum lignano, assembly GCA_002269645.1. Classification (NCBI taxonomy): domain Eukaryota; kingdom Metazoa; phylum Platyhelminthes; family Macrostomidae; genus Macrostomum; species Macrostomum lignano. Next base: position 151,401 of record NIVC01001823.1, on the reverse strand, counting down.
TGCTTCAGGTAAGCATTACATACTACTGGAATTAGCGATTGCAAACAATTTGCAATAGTTTTTTCCAGGTACGAGTCGTTTTTTAGTATTTGAAAATTTCAGGTAAAACTACTTTTTATGCAATATTAAGTAGGCATGGCGCGAATATTGTAATTATTTTTGTTGGTATGTGGTAAAAAGTGATGTAATAATATCGATTAACTTTTTTCTAGACACTTTAAAATTCTATTGCTACTACTTCTAATGCAATTATAAGTAGGCAAGTCGAGAATATTGCAAGTATTTTTATACAAAATACAAAAACATCCATGCAAAACTGTTTAAGGTGTGGCTGCAAGCGAAGCAGATGTGCCAGCAGGCGGTCGGCAAGGGCTTGGGTGCCGAGGAGGGCCTGGACTCCTACGACCCGCCCCGGCAGATGACCCGCGCCTGTGCGGCTGTCGAGATGCTCTGGCTCGGTCGAAACGGCGTCATGGAGTTCAAAGAGGCGCCAGGAGTCGGGGAGGCCGCCCAGATGGTGACGGACTGCCAGTGGACTGACAACTTGGTGGCCCTGCAGCTGTGGGTGAAGCTGGCCTTCATTGCACTGGAGATGCAGGAGAATAATCTGGTAAGCTGGCTTTAAGGCGACTTCCGGGACTAAGGAACCTGCTCATCTTTTAATAAGGCTGACATTGAAGCGAGACTCGAGTAAGGTTCGGGTGAGACTGAGATGAGACTTGGATTGAGATGGGGGTGAGATTAGGGTGAGGCTTGGGTAAGATTGGGTTGAGATTGGGGTGAGATTGGGGTGAGATTGGGGTGACATTGGAGTAAGCTTGGGGTGAGATAAGGGTGAGGCTTGGGTAAGATTGGGTTGAGATTGGGGTGAGATTGGGGTGGGATTGGGTCGAGATTGGGGTGAGATTGGGGTGAGATTGGGATGAGATTGGAGCATTAAGATTTGGGTGAGATTACGGCGAAATTAGAGCGATATCAAAGTGAGGTTGGTGTGAAACTGAGATAAGACTGGGAGAAGATCGTATAAGATTTTGGCGAGCTGGATTGAGATTGAGGTGAGATTGGCGTAAGACTGAAACGTGACTGGGTGAGATTTAGGTTAGATTGATTGATTAGATTGATCAAATTTACTAAACAATTTTTCGTTTAAAATTTAGCCAATAAATGTCTATTTTTCTACTAACAGTAGTCTAATAAGCACAAAAAATTAAGTCTAATTTTTACCCAAAACTACAAAAATAGGTGCTGAAATGCAGCGACAAGGCCCTGCAGCTTGACGGTCACCTTGACGATGGCCAGCAGCAGCAGCAGCAACCGCAGATTCAACAGCACCGCCAGACAGTCGGTCGCGAGCACCTCTCCTTAGCCGCCAGCCTGAAAGGCCAGGCCCTCATGCGCCTGATGCAGGGCAAGATGGCCGTCCGCCGGCAGGCCATGTCGGCCTTCCTGCTGGCCTGCCGACACGCCAGGCAGGCGAGGAGCTACCAGCTGATCGCGGCAGCGGCCCGGCTGTACTGGAATGCCGCCGCCAGCCTTGTTGGGCAGCCAATCGAGCGGCAGCTGCTGCTGGAGCCGCTGCAGACCATGCTGGAAGCAATGTCTGCAACTGTGGACAGGAAACGGCTGAAGAAACTGTTCGAGAGACCGGAGGGGCAGGTGAGGTTGGGGTGAGACTGGAGTGAGATTAGGGTGAGACTGCATAGGATGAGATTAGGGTGAGACTGGCATGAGATTAGGGTGAGACTGGCATGAGATTATGGTGAGACTAGCATGAGATTAGGGTGAGACTGGCATGAGATTAGGGTGAGACTGGGATGAGATTAGGGTGAGATTGGCATGAGATTAGGGTGAGACTGGCATGAGATTAGGGTGGGAATGCATGGGATGAGATTAGGGTGAGACTGGGATGAGATCAGGGTGAGAACGGGGTGAGACTGGCAAGAGATTAGGGTGAGACTGGGACGAGATTAGGGTGGGACTCGGATGAGATTAGGGTGAGACTGGCATGAGATTAGGGTGAGACTGGCATGATATTAGGGTGGGACTGGGATGAGATTAGGGTGGGACTAAGATGAGATTAGGGTGAGACTGGCATGAGATCAGGGTGAGAACGGGGTGAGACTGGCATGAGATCAAGATGAGATCGGAGAGAGACTGGAGCAAAGGAGGCTGAATTAGATGAAGTTAAATCTCACATTTAAAGCATTGTTAAAACACTGCTCAACACTGTAGGTGATGGCATCAGTAGTCAATCAATTAAAGACCGTAAGCTTTTGTCAGTAGTGTATTGCGTATTAAAAGTAGTCAGTATGAAAATTATTGAAAATTTCTGAAGACTTTGTTCCTGCAATTTACGAAGCGGTGACCGATTTTACTCATGTTTACTTGCTACTGCGGCCAAACTGCTCGATAATTAAGATAATTTATTTCATTGATTTTATTCATTTTAATTGAACTTTTAATTGGGCTTTTGAGCAAATCGATTTCTTGTAAATTTTCTGATGGATGACCCACTGATCCGCTTCACGTGTTATACCGGTGGTGTCACCTGTTATACCGGTGGTGTCAACTGTTATACCGGTGGTGTCAACTGGTATACCGGTGGTGTCACCAGTTATACCGGTGGTGTCACTAGTTATACCGGTGGTGTCACTAGTTATACCGGTGGTGTCACCTGTTATACCGGTGGTGTCACCTGTTATACCGGTGGTGTCACCTGTTATACCGGTGGTGTCAACTGTTATACCGGTGGTGTCAACTGGTATACCGGTGGTGTCACTAGTTATACCGGTGGTGTCACCTGTTATACCGGGTGGTGTCACTAGTTATACCGGTGGTGTCACCTGTTGAAAAGGTGTCGACCTCCAGTTACTCTCTGATCCACCATATCCCAGGAGGGCTCAGCGGCTGCCGCAGCTCCGGAAGAGGACGATGGTCCCACCGATCCCGAGGAGCGCCGCCTTGAGCAGAAGATCCAATTCGTTCAGTCCGCACCGGAGCAGACCGTGCTGGGCCTGTTCCCCCCCGCTGTGAGCCCCCCGCCCAGTGCCAAGCAGCTGGAGGAGGACCTCACGCTCAGGGCCAACATGTACGGAGTCCTGTTCCAGGCCTACGCTGATAAGGTGAGTCATTGCGCACCTGTGAGGCATTGGCGTCTGTCATGCTGTCAGTCTTAGTGCCTGTCTCAGTGTCTGTCTCAGTGTCTGTCTCAGTGTCTGTCTTGGTGTCTGTCTCAGTGTCTGTCTCAGTGTCTGTCTTGGTGTCTGTCTCAGTGTCTGTCTCAGTGTCTGTCTCAGTGTCTGTCTTTGTATCTGTCTCAGTGTCTGTCTCAGTGTCTGTCTTTGTATCTGTCTCAGTGTCTGTCTCAGTGTCTGTCTTTGTATCTGTCTCAGTGTCTGTCTCAGTGTCTGTCTTGGTGTCTGTCTTTGTATCTGTCTTAGTGTCTGTCTCAGTGTCTGTCTCAGTGTCTGTCTTGGTGTCTGTCTTTGTATCTGTTTCAGTGTCTGTCTTTGTATCTGTCTCAGTGTCTGTCTCAGTGTCTGTCTTTGTATCTGTCTCAGTGTCTGTCTCAGTGTCTGTCTTTGTATCTGTCTCAGTGTCTGTCTCAGTGTCTGTCTTTGTATCTGTCTCAGTGTCTGTCTCAGTGTCTGTCTTGGTGTCTGTCTTAGTGTCTCGTCTGTTTTAATGTTTGTCTGTGCCTATTTTGTTTAGAGTCCACTGTCTGTGTCTGTCTCAGTATCAAATTTATCAGAAAATGTTTAATTTAGCCTACTGAGTAGGCTTGTAGCGCATTTGGTCAGTAAATTTTGCGCATCACAAATAATGCAACCGAATGCCAAAATGCATCACAGGGCGACCTGGACAAGGGCAGCAAAGCCATGGATGACGCAATCGCCAGCATGCCGAGGACCAAACACCGGCTGCTCATCTTCAAGCACCGAATTCTCACCAGAGCTAAGCTGGGCCAATCAGTTGCTATGGACATTCAGAAGTTCCGGGTAAGTGCACAGTGTACTCTATATGAAAAACAATCATTTCTCATCTAAGTTTCAAAAGTCCGCATTGCTGTAACTGCGTTTTACACCGAACTTCGGCATTCAGTCTGAACTGGAGAAAATGAAACTTCCCGTAAGAAATGCAATTGTTGTAAATTTCAATCTTCGAAGATATTCTCTGTTTCACGGTAAAAGGTGGTGAAAAAATCTGCACAAACTCAAAAACATGTTATTACCAACTGTCAAAATTCACAGTAACTTGCGCTTCACACTACTGTCTAAAGTAAGGTCACTAAAATAGTAGCATGATGCGCACATGACGAATATTATCTATGTTAGTTTTACAAAACCGTTCATTTTTTAACATTCAGAACGAACCAGAGGACAAGCAGGCGGAGCTGTGGAGAATCGTTGCCCTGAGCAGTCACGGCATGAAGTCTCAGTTGGAGGCCTACAAAAATGCCATCGAGTGCATTACGGTGAGATTCTGGTGTACTTTTATCTGCTTGCAGGGGCTTCGCCATGGATTTTATGGTGGGGGGACGAAGCCAAGAATTCTAAATTCCTACATGTACATTCTTTTTAGAATCTGTGTTGGTCAGCAATTATTTTAGCGCCGCAGACACTCATTTTAGCGCCGCAGGCACTCATTTTAGCGTCGCAGGCACTCATTTTAGCGTCGCAGGCACTCATTTTAGCGCCGCAGGCATTCATTTTAGCGCCACAGGCACTCGATTTAGCGCCACAGGCACTCGATTTTAGCGCCACAGGCACTCATTTTAGCGCCACAGGCACTCATTTTAGCGCCACAGGCACTCATTTTAGCGTCGCAGGCACTCATTTTAGCGCCACTGGCACTCGATTTAGCGCCGCGGTCACTCGTTTTAGCGCCGCAGGCACTCGATTTAGCGCCGCAGGTGCTGTATTATAGCGCCCTGAAACAGGATTATTGCTTTACAATAATTACAATACAGGTGGGGTGGGCGCACATGTCCCCCCTGTCCTTTCTCCGAGCGCGCCAATACTCTATGCAGTCACGCACTCATGCAAACGCATACAGCGACTTTACTCACCTCATACATGCTCAAATCGTGTGCTCAAATCTCAAACTTCAGCTTCCCGAGCACGACTGGCTCAAAGTGGACCTGCTGGTGGAATTTTCCCAGTGGCTGTACACCAACGGCTTCCCGCTGGAGCTGTGCACCGCCCAGGTGGACTGGGCCATCGACATTCTGTTGGGCATGGCGTTCGAGGAGCCGGTTAAGGAGGATACAGGTGAGTCTGGGACTCCAGGAATGGTGAGGTGTGCGAGGATGAAGCTACTGGATTGATATTTAATTAAGACACCTACATAATCATTGAGGACGCAAGGTAATCAGTAAAGACACCTGAATAATCAATAAGGACACCTAGATAGTCAATATGGACACCTAGATAATCAATTAAGACAATCAATAAGGACACCCGGATAATCAATAAGGACACCTGGATAATCAATACGGACACCTGGATAATCAATAAGGACACCTGGATATTCAATAAGGACACCTGGATAATGAATAAGTACACCTGGATAATGAATAAGGACACCTGGATAATGAATAAGTACACCTGGATAATGAATAAGGACACCTGGACAATCAATAAGAACACCTAGATAATCAATAAGTACACCTGGATAATGAATAAGGACACCTGGATATTCAATAAGGACACCTGGATAATGAATAAGGACACCTGGATAATCAATAAGGACACCCGGATAATCAATAAGGACACCTGGATAATCAATAAGGACACCCGGATAATCAATAAGGACACCTGGATAATCAATAAGGACACCTGGATAATCAATAAGGACACCTGGATATTCAATAAGGACACCTGGATAATGAATAAGTACACCTGGATAATGAATAAGGACATCTAGATAATCAATAAGAACACCTAGATAATCAATAAAGGACACCTAGATAATCAATAAAGGACACTGCTCAAGTCCTGCTGACTCAATTCTCACCATTCCCAAAAACACACCCAAAAAATTCGCGCCAAACGACTCAGACAAAAAAGCGCGCGGCAAAGCGCGCCAGAAAGGCCCGCCTTCAGCGGCCTCCACGGTGGCCTCGCAGCAGTCCAAGAAGGCGGCGGCAGCAAAGTCGGCTGCCACGGCCGGCTCCGCTAAAGACGCCGCGAAGACTTTGCCTCATCAATCGGAAGCTGAGGAGAAACAAGAGAAAGAACAGCAGATGATTTTGCCTGCTGAGAAGAGGATTGTCATTGGTGTGTGGCTGCGTGCCTGAGTTCGAATCCTGGTGGACTGTTTTAATATAGTTTGTTGACTTCTAACTGTGTGGGATCAGGGAGTGTGGGATGGTAGCTCAGTGTGGGATCAGGGAGTGTGGGATGGTAGCTCAGTTTGGGATCAGGGAGTGTGGGATGGTAGCTCAGTGTGGGATCAGGGAGTGTGGGATGGTAGCTCAGTGTGGTATCAGGGAGTGTGGGATGGTAGCTCAGTGTGGGATCAGGGAGTGTGGGATGGTAGCTCAGTGTGGGATCAGGGAGTGTGGGATGGTAGCTCAGTGTGGTATCAGGGAGTGTGGGATGGTAGCTCAGTGTGGGATCAGGGAGTGTGGGATGGTAGCTCAGTGTGGGATCAGGGAGTGTGGGATGGTAGCTCAGTGTGGGATCAGGGAGTGTGGGATGGTAGCTCAGTGTGGGATCAGGGAGTGTGGGATGGTAGCTCAGTGTGGGATCAGGGAGTGTGGCATGGTAGCTCAGTGTGGTATCAGGGAGTGTGGGATGGTAGCTCAGTGTGGGATCAGGGAGTGTGGGATGGTAGCTCAGTGTGGGATCAGGGAGTGTGGGATGGTAGCTCAGTGTGGGATCAGGGAGTGTGGGATGGTAGCTCAGTGTGGGATCAGGGAGTGTGGCATGGTAGCTCAGTGTGGTATCAGGGAGTGTGGGATGGTAGCTCAGTGTGGGATCAGGGAGTGTGGGATGGTAGCTCAGTGTGGGATCAGGGAGTGTGGGATGGTAGCTCAGTGTGGGATCAGGGAGTGTGGGATGGTAGCTCAGTGTGGGATCAGGGAGTGTGGGATGGTAGCTCAGTGTGTGATCAGGGAGTGTGGGATGGTAGCTCAGTGTGGGATCAGGGAGTGTGGGATGGTAGCTCAGTGTGTGATCAGGGAGTGTGGGATGGTAGCTAAGTGTGTGATCAGGGAGTGTGGGATGGTAGCTCAGTGTGGGATCAGGGAGTGTGGGATGGTAGCTCAGTGTGGGATCAGGGAGTGTGGGATGGTAGCTAAGTGTGTGATCAGGGAGTGTGGGATGGTAGCTAAGTGTGAGATCAGGGAGTGTGGGATGGTAGCCCAGTGTGGGATCAGGGAGTGTGGGATGGTAGCTCAGTGTGAGATCAGGGAGTGTGGGATGGTAGCTAAGTGTGTGATCAGGGAGTGTGGGATGGTAGCTCAGTGTGGGATCATTGAGTGTGGTTGTGGTGGCCCATTCATTAACATTGTCAGCCGTGATTATTTTACTAACAATGCAGCTGATTGCTGATTTCCCTAATTAATTACTTAATTCTGCACATCTAGCCAATCGAATAATCTTGAGTTTGAGCAGCAAGCTTAACTAACTAAATTTTCCGCCTGAAATAATGTTTTAGCTAGACACATTTTCTAGCACTTTGAGTAGCATTTTCTTACAATTACAGAGGAGGCTTGGCTCTATTTATAATTATCTATTAAACGGTTTAACAACTTCATCTGATTGTCTGAATCCTCTGTAGAGTTGCTTTCAATCAATCAGTTATTAATAATCAGTGTTGCGTGGTCTCAGCATACCTGCTAACAATGTTGCTGGTTTTTAATCATTGTACAGTTCAACCCGTTTGTCCACTGTTCTTGCGACGTCTGACACTCCTCTCTGACACCCGTTTGACCCCTATGTCCGACGCCCATGCCTGACACCCACCTCTGACACTCACCTCTGACATCCAGCTCTGACACCCATGTCTGACACCCACGTGACACCCACCTCTGACACCCACGTGACACCCACCTCTGACACCCACCTCTGACACCCACCTCTGGCACCCACCTCTGACACCCACCTCTGACACCCAGCTCTGACACCCATGTCTGACACCCACGTGACACCCACCTCTGACACCCACGTGACACCCACCTCTGACACCCACCTCTGACACCCACCTCTGACACCCACCTCTGGCACCCACCTCTGACACCCACCTCTGACACCCACCTCTGACACCCACCTCTGGCACCCACTCATGTCTGACACTCAACTGACATCCATTTCTGACACCCATCTGACACCCATCTGACACCCAACTCTCACAGCCATCTCTATCCGGGATCATCGCATTAAAAACAGCCCCATAACGCCCACCCCTCAGGCGCCAACCCCAGCGCCAAGCCAGTCGCCAGCTTCTCCGCCCTGTTCAACGCGCGCCAGCTGGACAATCTGCTGCGCTGTTTCTGCCTGCTGGCCCGCCTGACCACGCCGGCCAGTCCCGCGCACCGACACGCCCTTCACGCGGCCCACGCGTGCGTCCTGCGGCTGTTCCAAGTAGCCCTGCCAGCTGGGCTGACAGCCACCAGGGAGGCGGCCAAGACCAAGGTGGAGGAGAAACCCGGAGGCGGCGGCGGCAAAGGAGGAAAAGGCGGAAAAGTAGGCGGAAAAGAAAAAGAGGTAATTTGGTGGCATAGTCTATGGTAGTAATAGTCTATAGTCTATGGTATAGTCTATGCCTTAGTCTAAAGCATAGTCTTGGCATCGTCTATGGGGCAGGGATAGAGAGGGAACAGCTTGGGGCAGGGGGTAGAGAGGGAACAGCTGGGGCAGGGGGTAGAGAGGGAACAGCTGGGGCAGGGGGACGGAACCTCCCAACGAATCAGAATTCTAAAAGTCCATTTTCTACACGATCAGCAAACTCCACAGCCCAGTTTGAGAGGCCTGTCAGAGGCAGAATTAAACTTGCAAAATGCATAACCCAAACGCAGGAGCTCACGTCAATGATTGGTTTTGCTGGTGCCGATCGCGCAGCCAAGTCGGTGATCGAAGTGCGAACCGCTTTTTATTTTCACAAAGTTTTTTTGGTTAAATTCACTGCACACCTTTATGAGTATATGCGCTTTTGAGACAGCGAGTTCACATGGTTTACAGTCGGATAGGTCTGTTTTCTAGCTTCTAGTTCCATGAGTTCTAATTTACAGCTTAGTACAAAATGCCTCATGAATGTACATTTCCCTTGCAATTATTTGCAACACAAAATTTCACTTCTTGAGAAACAATTGAGACAAATGTGAGTTGTTAGCAATGAGTCTTGTGTGTGAATAATTTGGAATGAAGCCAACGTACATTTGTCACTTAATTATAATTCTGAATTAGCTTTTGCAGATCAAGTTTTTAAGTTGTCTGTAGAGCCGTCTGTTTTTAAATGCTGGTAAACGAATACCGTAGCCAGTAATCTAGCGCGGCGCTATGATGTGCCAGCGGCCCAGGCTCGATTCCAAGTGCAGTCACATTAATTTTGGGGCTAAATTGGAATCTCGGCTTGGCTCATATGAGTGAGTGTGTACCTAGGCGGATGACTGCGTACGTATCCGCTGACCTGACACCACAATGAGTGAGTGTGTACCTAGGCGGATGACTGCGTACGTATCCGCTGACCTGACACCACAATGAGTGAGTGTGTACCTAGGCGGATGACTGCGTACGTATCCGCTGACCTGACACCACAATGAGTGAGTGTGTACCTAGACGGATGACTGCGTACGTATCCGCTGACCTGACACCACAATGAGTGAGTGTGTACCTAGACGGATGACTGCGTACGTATCCGCTGACCTGACACCACAATGAGTGAGTGTGTACCTAGGCGGATGACTGCGTACGTATCCACGCGCTTGTGTGCCTGATCAGGGAAGTCGTTTGTGTGACAAAGTCGCTTAAAGTGCGCCAAGATGCACACAGACCCCCGCCTCTAACTCAAACTGAATGCTGTCAAACAAACAAACCCAGGACAACTCTTGCACTCAATTTCAGTCAATTCCAGGAATCGAAGAATCTGAAGTAGGCACTGACGGACATGTGCACACATATTTATTAGCTTGCAGTTTGCAGTTTTTCTACCAAAATTGAATGCATGGTAGTTAAATTAGTGCCTTTAAGAATCCACCTTGACGAGAGAAAGTATATGAATTTTGTTTTGTTTATTTCTGAAACTTCCTACATTAACTGTACACTCAGCAACATGTCAAAGTTTCAACCACGAAACCAACGGAATCAACAAGTGGGGCAGCTTTAATCCAACTCTTAGCCATTACTCTCTCCACTGTCTCCTCACCAGCCAAAGCTTGGGCCTTCTGACGCAACTTGCATCACCCGCAGTTGAGACTGTGTTCTCAGAACAGTTGACCACTGGTTTCGGGGTGCAACCTTTGGCATGTTGCCGAGTGTATGTGCAGAATTTCTCCATCCATTTATTTGCATTAGAAGCATGTGGAAAGCACACGTTGGGTGCATCATTCCTTGCACATGGTTAAACAAAAGAACATTGCACATTCCTCCAGCAGGTAGACCCGTAGGTTTTAGCCAAGCCTTGAAAAAGTCTTGAAAAATAAAACAAAATTCTTCCAACATCCGCCCCTCAGCCGCAGAAGGAGAAGCCCAAACGCAAGGGAGGCCTGGACTTTGTGCCGCAGACAACTGAGGACTGGGCTACCTACGATGTGCCAGACGAACTGCTGGAAGTGTTCCGTAGGCAGGACCTGATGCCTGCTGCGGGACTGGGTCGGCATAACATTGCTAAGCCCGTGAGTCTTTCAGCTTTCTGCTGCCATAAACTTGTTTCAAGCTTTCAAAATTGCATTGAAGTTTCATTTGAACATTATTCCACAGACGATCACTCTATACTACTGCCGACTGCTGACTGAAAAGCTGCGCAACTCCGGGCTGAGCCACCTCAGCCTGCCAGTGCTGGCGCTTCAGGACTGTCTGACTCGAGACTTGTGCAAGAGTCGGCCAGCAAACTGTCTGGTGCACCTCACGTGAGAATGCTTTTTTATTTTTTGTACTCTGGCACTGAGAGTGTCAATGGAACCATGCTGCACTTAACCAGTGAATTTTTGTGTTGGTAGGTTGGTAAAGAAAGTGGGGGGATGGGATGGCTGTACGACAAGAATTCACTGATCATTAATTGGCTGGGCCAATGTACTTTAGTGGGCTGGCTGCTAGTCTAGCCAGTGGGGAGAGAGCGGGGCTGGGGGACGAGAATTCACAGACCAAGCTAGGCCTATGTACGAGTACATTGCTGAGTCAGTTGGGCCAGTGGGGCAGAGAGCGTGGCTGGGGGACGAGAGGCCAATGTACAACGGTGTGGCTGGCTGGAAACACTGGTGTTGGGGCCCAAAGTGGGCGCAGGGCCCAAAACGGTGTAATTTAAGGAGGGGGTTGAGCCCAAAATAATAAAAGGAGTGGAGTGCGCGACTAAAGAGAGAGGCGAGAATGAAGAGCCAATCAGAAGGCATCGAGGGAGAGAGAGAAAACAGAGTAAACAGAGACAAGTGAAGTTGAACTAAAGAAATTACTAAGAAAGTCGCTACAAGCTAGCTGTACAGTTGGGTGCACGCTTTATTTAAAAACGAACTTCGTCCTCTAGCGGAGCACAAGGTAAGAGTACAAAAGAGTAATAAAATTAATAGCCAGAACAGTCTACTTAGAGTAGAAAATCCGAAACATCTCATCTAAAAATTACCTCCGCCCCGCACCGCAGAGCCATGGACGTGTGTCTCGAGCTCAATCTGCACAAGGGCGTCGAATTTCACGAGTTCTGCGCCGGCGAGCTCGCGCCTGGGGTCGACGAGCTCACCGAGAACCGCAAGATGCTCGTCCAGTGGCGCGAACGCCGGGCTCAAGTCCGACGCGAGGAGGCGCGAGCCCGGGAGACCTTGGCCGAGCTGGCGCGCGAGCTGGGCCGCGACCCCGCCGAGCTGACGGCCGCCGCTGGAGCTGTCCACGGAGGTGGCGGTGACGCTGAGGACGACAGCCTGGCCGGCGGTCACCTCGGGGAGCAGTTGGGAGAGCTGCAGCTGCACACCCAGTGGCTGGAGATGGCCCGGCTGCTCACGGAGCAGGCCCAGTACCAGACAGCTCGCCTGCTGCTCAGGGAGGTTCAGCTCACCGCCAGCGAGATTGGCGATCGGCGCTGCTTAGCCGGAGCGCTGCAGGAGTTGGGCCGGCTGGCGCTGAGGGAGAAACAGTTCGGGCAGGCGGCTCAGTGCGTGCGTCAGGCCCAGGCTATGATGCAGGTGCGGCCTTCCAGCCTCCTTTCGCTGATGCGGCTTGGGGATTTCGTTAAATAAGGGAATTTCAATAATCCCACTGGGGATTTGGTAAAAAGTACATTTACTGAAGAATGTCAACAAACCACGCCAATGCCAGGGCTGGGCCTCAGAAGAGGATTGGTTCCTCAGCTGCCAGCTACTCATCGAGGCCACCGCAGGCGACTACACCAAGAAGGACGCGTTGAGCCGAGCCAAAACCGAGGCCCTGCGAAGCATCGCAGTCTTCGAGGAGCTCGGTCGCCAGCGCTCCAACAAGGCATCGCTGATTGACTTCTTGGTCGGCCGGCTGGAGCTGCTGTTTGGCCGCCTGCAGATAGCCTGGGCCCTGGACCGCCTGTCCCAGCGGCTCTGCTCACGGGGCAGGGCGCACCGCTGGCTTGAGGTGGCCAGGCGGTTCCTGCACTGCGGCCTGGAGAGGCTGACGAACGGCCGGGATTTTCGGCACGCGTTGGAGTGCTTCCAGCAGTTGGGCACCTGCCAGATGGAGATGAGCCGCCTGGCCAGTGATGAGGAGGGAAAGAGGTGAGCGATGAGCTTCTTAGCTGAACGCCCACGCATCCATCACGCATCCATCCACGCATTCCTCACCCACCCACGCATCAACCCACGCATCCCTCACGCATCCACCCACGCATCAACCCACGCATCCACCCACACATCCCCCCGCGCACTCTACAGACAGATGTTAGTGGACGCCGCCAGCTGCTTCCGCGCCGCCACTCGCTACGCCGAAGCCTTCGTCGCCGATGCCCAGACCAGCGGCCCGCCGGGCGACCTTCGCAAAGTCTGCCCGCCCGCACACCGGTTGGCTGCGGCGGCAAAGCTGAGTCTGGCTGACTGCCTGCTGCAGCTGCTTGAGATTCAGGTGAGCCGGTCACTGATGGCAGTGCTCAGAGCTGCTCCCAGACCCAGAGTGTCAGTTGCTGGGCCAACCTCCCAGATCCTCAGTTGCTGGGCCAGTCTCCCAGATCCCCAGTAATAGAGAACTCAGGAAACCCTCTAAGAACCCACTAAACCATTGTCGCCGAAATCCGCACTCAACTCGCAGGTGGACGAAGAGCGCACCCAGGCGGAGCTCCAGCTCGCAAAGTCCGCGGACACCAAAGCCGTCGAGGAATTCGTCCAGGAGACGCCCCGCCTCACCGAGTCCCAGTCCGCCTGGATGTCGAAGGTCCGCCTGGCCTTCGACCTCGCTGTCGGGCAGCTGCAGGACGCGCACTCACTCAGCGCGCCTGGCGGCCCCCTGCCGACTCGCGCCCACAGTCTGGCGCTGATCGGCCGCGCCCTGCGCCTCCTGGCGAGCCGGCTGGACCCGGACTCGCCCGCTCAGTGGCGCCTGCTGGACATCGACCCGTCTGCCTGGCCAGCTGGAGATTCCGGCGACACGGCGGCCGCGGCAGCAGCCGGCACCGACGCTGAGGTCGCGGAGGAGGCAGGCGAAGACAAAGACTCCTCGGCGACGGCTGTCAAGACGCCGCCGTTGGTGGCAGCCGCGGCTCGAGAACGCGAAGCCAAAGCCGCCAGGCGGACCCGGCAGGCGTGGACGGCGTTTCAGAGGAGCCGCGACCGGCTGGCGCAGGCCACGGAGGTGCTGCAGCAGGCGCAGACTGTGGCGCTGCACAAGGACGCTCTGGTGAGTTGTTCTGGGGAGTTTGTTGGACCGACTGGTGAGTTGCTCTGGGGAGTTTGTTGGACCGACTGGTGAGTTGTTCTGGGGAGTTTGTTGGACCGACTGGTGAGTTTTTCTGGGGAGTCTGTTGGACCGACTGGTGAGTTGTTCTGGGGAGATTGTTGGACCGACTGGTGAGTTGTTCTGGGGAGTTTGTTGGACCGACTGGTGAGTTGTTCTGGGGAGATTGTTGGACCGTCTGGTGAGTTGTTCTGGGGAGATTGTTGCACCGACTGGTGTTGTTCATGGCTCTGTGATGCCGTCGGGTGATTTTAACCGATAGTCGCTAATATATTTATTACCAATGACCGAATGCAATTGCCTATGACCGAATGCAATTGCCAATGACCGAATGCAATTGCCTATGACCGAATGTATTTGCTTATGACCGAATGCAATTGCCTATGACCGAATTTAATTGCCTATGACCGAATGTAATTGCCTATGACCAAATGCAATTGCCTATGACCGAATGTAATTGCCTATGACCGAATGCAATTGCCTATGACCGAATGTAATTGCCTATGACCGAATGCAATTGCCTATGACCGAATGCAATTGCCTATGACCGAATGCAATTGCCCATGACCGAATTCGATGACACGAACCGCAGGACGTGGCCAGCCAAGCCAGCCAGGAGCTGCTGGAGTGCATCGGTCAGTTCGACCTCAGCATCGCATGGCAGCAGCTCACTCTGCATCAGTCCTGCGAGACGGCCAAGCAGCTTCGCAGGACTCTCCGTCTCGCCCTGAGGGACTCGAACCTGTCCGAGACGGCGGCCCTCATCAACCAGCTGGACAACTTGGAGGCTGAGGCCGCGTTTTGCAACGGCCTGCAGAGCCGGGTGGCGGCCGCCGCCAGGGACACCCTGAGGAGGATTTCTCTGGTGAGTCCGGTTTGAGCAGCTGGAGTGAGCTGATGGAGCATGGAACTGTCTGGCCCCCACCCTGACACAAACTACTCATAGTAGAGCGATCAGCAAATCAACTGTGAAAAATATTCTCTCTCTTCATCTCATCCCGACTCAGGCCTGGCGCCAGAGCTGCGTGGACCACGCGCACCAGGACATCGGCAAGTCGCTGCCGCCCTTCCTGGGCTTCTTGGCGCTGCAGCACAGCCCGGACTGCCGGTACCTCTACGCTGGGGCCATGGAGAGGCAGAGGGCCGCCAAGCCTGGGAAAGGTGAGTTGGAGCTGTTTGTGAGTTGGAGCTGTTTGTGAGTTGGAGCTGTTGGTGTGCTGGCGCCCCTGGTGCTGGCGCCCCTGGTGCTGGCGCCCCTGGTGCTGGCGCCCCTGGTGCTGGCGCCCCTGGTGCTGGCGCCCCTGGTGCTGGCGCCCCTGGTGCTGGCGCCCCTGGTGCTGGCGCCCCTGGTGCTAAAGCCCCTGGTGCTGGCGCCCCTGGTGCTGGCGCCCCTGGTGCTGGCGCCCCTGGTGCTGGCGCCCCTGGTGCTGGCGCCCCTGGTGCTGGCGCCCCTGGTGCTGGCGCCCCTGGTGCTAAAGCCCCTGGTGCTAAAGCCCCTGGTGCTAAAGCCCCTGGTGCTGGCGCCCCTGGTGCTGGCGCCCCTGGTGCTGGCACCCCTGGTGCTAAAGCCCCTGGTGCTAAAGCCCCTGGTGCTAAAGCCCCTGGTGCTAAAGCCCCTGGTGCTAAAGCCCCTACAAACAAAATGGCGTCACTCCTAAATGAATGGCGCCCCCTCAAATGAACGGCAGCCCCTCAAATGAACGGCAGCCCCTCAAATGAACGGCAGCCCCTCAAATGAACGGCAGCCCCTCAAATGAACGGCGGCCCCTCAAACATTTCAGCCGCCCAGTCTGGCGCAGGCGCCGCCGGCCACCCGTTGCAGAGTCGCAGCTTCGTGCTGCGCCGGGACACCAGTAAGGAGCGGCTGGAGCGGCTGCTGGACGAAGTTCGCGACTTCAAATCGGAGGTCGGCACCCTGGTGCTCAAGCACGAGTACCAGCGGAGTCAGGCGGCCAAGCAGAAGCGGATGCTGGAGGCCATCACGGCTGGCGTTGATGGAGAAAGAAGCGGTTCCGCTGTGAGTGATGAAGCAATGAAAATAAGAAGTGACCTTGTTTGTGCGTTGATCAGCTTTTGGATTCAGGATCAAATCGTTGCCTTTTAGGTTATTCACAACAAATATGGGATCGTTTGATGGCAGTGTGGGATCGGTTGATGGCATAGTGGGATCGGTTGACGGCAGTGTGGGATCGGTTAATGGCAGTGTGGGATCGGTTGATGGCAGTGTGGGATCGGTTGATGGCAGTGTGGGATCGGTTGATGGCAGTGTGGGATCGGTTGATGGCAGTGTGGGATCGGTTGATGGCATTGTGGGATCGGTTGATGGCAGTGTGGGATCGGTTGATGGCATTGTGGGATCGGTTGATGGCATTGTGGGATCGGTTGATGGCAGTGTGGGATCGGTTGCTGGCAGTGTGGGATCGGTTGATGGCAGTGTGTGATCGGTTGATGGCAGTGTGGGATCGGTTGATGGCATTGTGGGATCGGTTGATGGCAGTGTGGGATCGGTTGATGGCATTGTGGGATTGTACCAGCCAGCTTCGAGGAAGTGACCCCCATTTGGTGAAATCGCATTGGAAGATTTCTGTATAAAGAAGTCTTAAACAGTTTCTGCACTTCCTGTGTAACACAACTCAGCATCTCAATTAACTGCTTCGCACTTCATGATTGACGAGGTGTTTGGAATTTCGCACCCTAATAAATTAGCAGAGTTGGCTTAGCAATACATGCCGTATTGTAAATTACACTCAGGCTTTTAATATTCATTTTTTTGGATAAAAAATTGCAGCAATCAACAGAATCAACTTCTGTAAGAATTCATTTCTGACTGCAGTGAAGAAGCACTGGGCGGCTTGCCTTGGCTTAAAAGCCTTTCCTTCTAACCTTTTTGTTGCTTATTGCAGACTGAGCTGATCCTCGTTTGCCGTCTGCTTCAAGGCTTCGTTTGATGTCATTTTCATTGCGTCAGTTTTGTGCACTAACTAACCAAACCTTTTTTACTGTGTCTACAAGTAACATTTTCTTTTGAAAAGATTTGATTTTTATCGTAATGCAACACCTTAGAAACAAGGAACCCTTGAGCTACCAGCAGGCCCAACCTCTAGTCAAACACTGCAGTTTGATTTGTTACACTTTAATTCGCATTAGAAGACTTGTTTCAACTGTAACTTGCTTTGAACGTATGGGTGGATTCGTGAATGCGCTAGCGGATGCGTGGGTTGATGCGTGGGTGGAGATATTGGTGGATGCGTGGGTGGAGATATTGGTGAATGCGTGGGTGGAGATTTTGGTGGATGCGTAGGTAGAGATATTGGTGGATGCGTGGGTGGAGATATTGGTGGATGCGTGGGTGGAGATTTTGGTGGATGCGTGGGTGGAGATATTGGTGGATGCGTGGGTGGAGATTTTGGTGGATGCGTGGGTGGAGATTTTGGTGGATGCGTGGGTGGAGATTTTGGTGGATGCGTGGGTGGAGATTTTGGTGGATGCGTGGGTGGAGATTTTGGTGGATGCGTGGGTGGAGATTTTGGTGGATGCGTGGGTGGAGATATTGGTGGATGCGTGGGTGGAGATATTGGTGAATGCGTGGGTGGAGATTTTGGTGGATGCGTCGTGGATGCGCAATAGATGCGTCTTATGTCTGATGTCCGGGTGGCAGTCTGGGTAGATATCTGAGTGGATGTGTTCTCACTGATTACTTTTTAACATTCCGAGACTGTACCAGTGTATAATGTAAGCCCATGTCTACTGAAACTCCATCAGGCTTGAATCCCAGACTGAAAATCAAGCTCGCTACCGAGATGCATTGAAAAACTCTACAAGAACATTTTTCTCACCTTCTCAGAACCACCTGACCGAGGAGCACAAGGCCGACCTCGAGCTGCTGCAGACCTGGTTCGCCCGCCTCGTCGCCGACACCGCCGAGTACATCGGCCCCGCGCTGCACAGATTTGAGCGGCTCAACCGACCCAGCTCGGCAACCACAGTCAGCACCAGCCGACGGGAGCAGCAGCAGCAGCAGCAGCAGCCAGATGACTGCCTGGTGCTGCTGATCGATCCCAACCTGGCCGAGCTTCCGCTCGAAGCTCTTCAGCAGCTGCACTTCGACAGCCTGTCAGGCATGAGCCGCGACTTCAGCCTGCAGCTGGTGGCGCGTCGCCTCTTCGGCTCCAAGCACCTGCTGGACGAGGACGGCGGCGCGGGCGGCGGAGCGGGCGACGACGAGGAAGACGACGACCAGAGAGCTGCCGCGGTGGGCGGCGGCGGCGGCGGTGGCGCGGGCGGCAAGGCGGGCAAGGACAAGGCCTCCAAAGCCATCAGCAGGATCCCCGGCCTGCGCGATGCCAGCAAGAAGCAGAGCAAGATCATCCCGCTGGTGAGTGGGGCTGCGTGCACCCTGGCGCACTGTAAGCGACATTGTCGCACAACCAGCGACAGGCATTACTGCCCATTCCGCCGACTCCCCTGAGCAACTCCCTTAAGCGCGCGGATACGTACTGCCGCTGTGACTTGGTGGTTGGCCCTCAAGGACGTTAATTGCACGAGCAGAGCCAAGCCGAGATTCCAATTTAGTCCCAAATTAATGAGACTACACTTGGAATCGAGCCTGGGCCGCTGTCGCATCAGAGCGCCGCGCCAGACCTCTCGGGCTACGCCCACTCCTATTGGATCCTTGCCTAGCATGTAGCAGATGTCATTCCATAACACCAGACCTCACGTTTCTGATTGCGAGCAACCGTCGATTGTCTGTTGAATGATGAGCAAATTCTTCACACTTCCCAGGTGCGCCCGGTTCCTCCAGGACACCTGGCCGTTGACACGAGCCACATCCGCCACGTGGTCGATCCTTATTTAGACTGCGCCGAAACCGAGCAGTGGAAGCCGCTGGACCAGTTCCGAGCCATGATGGAGCGCCCGGAGAGGGCCCAGCAGTTCACGCCGCGCTGGCTCGGCGTCACCGGCGACGACCACGCGCCAAGCGTCGGCGAGTACGAAGTCTACCTTCGCGAGGGCACCGGCTTCATTTTCTACGGCATGGAGCGATTCCTGGCCTACGTGCCGCCACACGCGGTGGCCAGTCTGGGCCTGACCGACTGCCGCCTGGTGGCCCTGTTCGACATGGCCCAGACCAGCCAGAGCTTCCTGCGGCAGAGCAAAATTGACGTTGTGAAGCGAAGCGACCAGCTCAGACTGGAGAAACCGGTGGAGACGGCCCTGCTGATGACTCTGGCCGGGGTGCCCGCCCTGTGCTGCCACCAGTGGTCCAGCACGCTGAAGGAGAACGCCAGTCGGCTGGCTACTTTTCTGGCAGGTGCGTTGCTTCTTTGCAGCGAGAGGCTGCCTCTCAGCTTTTTATTAGAGGCAGAGAGCTGTGTGGGCGCACTTTAGGCGACATTGTCACACAACCGACGAGAAGCATGACTTCCAATTCCTCTGACTTCCCTCAGTAGGCACACACTCACACAAAAGTGTACAGCGGCTCTAACTTTTTAATCGTTAGAATTAATAATAATAATTGATTGCACCTGCCCCAATGGGCAGATGTACAACCGACAGCTCAGCCGCGGCTCATCTGAAGGCTGCGTACGGCTTTTCGGGTCGCCACACACACTCTTAATTACCCCAGCTAATGCTGGTACCCATTTTTTTCAGCTGGGTGAGCTGAAGCAATGCAGAGTTAGGTGTCTTGCTCAAGGACACAAATTGTTCCGCGTGGAAATGGGAATCGAACCCCGTCCTTCAAGTTGTGCGGACTCTAACCACAAGACTACAACCCCCGTACGTTACACCTGTACGTTAGGCAGGTACACTTTACGTTAACTGCACGAGCAGAGCCAAGCCG
This sequence comes from Macrostomum lignano, assembly GCA_002269645.1. NCBI lineage: Eukaryota > Metazoa > Platyhelminthes > Macrostomidae > Macrostomum > Macrostomum lignano. The sequence goes on along the minus strand of NIVC01001823.1, from coordinate 131,502 downwards.
AGGCTCTAATTTAGCTCAAACTAATGTGACTGCACTTGGAATCAAGCCTGGGGCACTGGCACATCAGAGCGCCGCGTCAAACCACTGGGCTACGTCTCCCCCTGTATCCATGGAATAGAAATGCTATTTACCTCTTATATCCTTCTATATAACAGTGAATCAAAGCTAACAGTTCCCCAAACTTGCCTTCGAAACCCCTCAGACGTGCTCGAGGGCGGCAAGACGGTGGGCCAAGCCGTCAACTTTGTCTACGAGCCGTACAAGCGCGCCAACCCCGAGGATGCCGCAGCTGCAGCTTCTGACGAGCCTGCGGCCCCTGCAACTGGCGAGTCGATCAATGGTGACGCAGCCGCAGCAGCCGCTAAAGTGCCCGATGGTCAGGCTCTGCAGGATGCCGCGACAGCTACTGGCGCGGATGCTGGAACAGCGATGACGGAGACGCCAGCTGGAGCTGCGGCCACCGACGGCTTCGAGGCGGATGCGGCCGCAGCGAACCGGACGTCATTCAACATGATTCTGTACGGCCTGCCGAACATTCTCGTCACCCTGATTGACAAGTGACCTTCAGTGGAGCGGAGCTGGGGCATATTTGTATGATAAATACGATTTGCAGAAGCCCATCTGAATTCAATGATTTGCGACAGAGGCCATTGCTAGCTGTGGAAGATGCTCAATAACTGCAGTCAGAATATTTGTGTTTTTAGGCCAACTTGCTTCCTTCCTGTGATATCGAAGCTTACTACCCTGTTTTTTAAATAAACCGTCCGATTTTATAATTAAGATTGAATTCTCACAAGCCAGTTGGCAGTCAGGATTCCGATGTCAAACATAAAAAGGCTTTTGGACCTTGCAGAATATTCTACAATGAGACAGCTAGCAAATGGAAATGAAATGTGTCTTGCAAAAACCAACCTCTGCAATTCATTAGAGGCAAAGCTGACAGGGGCCCCTAGAAGGGTTGTTGGAATACTGATCCATTAAAAGCTCAGTTCGTGATTCACTTTAAATTAACGCAACGATGCGTTCTGGGGAGAGATTGCTTATGCAACATGAAAGGCTCGCATTTGCTTAAGCGAGCAATACTTTTGAGCTATTATTTTTTGAGCGGAAAAGGTGATGCTCTGATGCAGACAGAATCATTTAAATGCTTGGTTTTTTGTTTTGTTTGAGACCCAACCATGGAGGAAAGAATAGATATTGAAGATCTTGATCCTATTGTTTCCTCCATGGACCCAACTGACTAAAATGAAGGCTGAGGATCTTAGTGACAACCCAAGCTGTGCTTTTCTCGCTGTTGACAGGTACCCTATTTGGGGTATCAAGCCTCTGAGTAGTACCCCTTTTTGGAGGAGTAATATCCTATGGAATTCCTAATACCTGAATTCTTAAAAATTGTGATTCTAGCCTTAAAATCAATCAATATTAATCAGTGCTTGGGGGCGCTTCATAAGACCTAAATTTCACAACGCCTTTAAAGCACATGACTTTACATCACTTAAATTTTACAACGCCTAAAATCTCTGCACACTACTCCCAATTCCGTTTTAGGTGTTGTGAAATTTAGGCGATATTAAATTTAGGTCTAATGAAAGCGTCTCCAAAGTTTATATTCAGCTGGTAATGTTTGACTGCATGACTTATTGGGTTGGGTCATTTGCTGAAATTACAGTCTTGAAGCAACCCCTCCCTCACTCTAAGTATGGCTCACCCCACGAGCAGATGCACACAGACCCATACCCAGCCTCGGCAGGATCCCGATTCCCCTCCCCTCCCGGCAAGTTTGCTCGGCCAGTCTGGCTTCAATATGCGCCCCCTCCCACATCCACACCAACTCTGTCCACTGACTTACTTCAAGGAGAGGAGACACTGGGGGAGGAGAGGGAGACACTGGGGGAGGAGAGGGAGACACTGGGGGAGGAGAGGGAGACACTGGGGAGGAGAGGAGACACTGGGGAAAGAGAGGGGGACACTGGGGGAGGAGAGGAGACACTGGGGGAGGAGAGGGGGACACTTGGGGAGAAGAGGGAGACACTGGGAAAGGAGAGGGGGACACTGGGGGAGGAGAGGGGGACACTGGGGAGGAGAGGGAGACACTGGGGGAGGAGAGGGAGACACTGGGGGATCGGAGAGGGAAACACTAGGGAGGAGAGGGAGACACTGGGGGAGGAGAGGAGGACACTGGGGGAGGAGAGGGGACACCAGGGGAGGGACATTGGGGGAGGAGAGGGGGACACCAGGGGAGGGACATTGGGGGAGGAGAGGGGGACACTGCGGGAGGAGAGGGGGACACTGGGGGAGGAGAGGGGGACACTGGGGGAGGAGAGGGGGACACTGGGGGAGGAGAGGGGGACACTGGGGGAGGAGAGGGGGACACTGGGGGAGGAGAGGGGGACACTGGGGGAGGAGAGGGGGACACTGGGGGAGGAGAGGGGGACACTGGGGGAGGAGAGGGGGACACTGGAGGAATAGGAAGACACACTGGGGGAGGACAGAGGGACACTGGGGGAATAGGAAGACACACTGGGGGAGGACAGAGGGACACTGGGGGAAGAGGAAGACACACTGGGGGAGGACAGAGGGACACTGGGGGAGGAGTGGGGGACACCAGGGGAGGGACACTGGGGGAGGATAGGGGGACACTGGGGGAATAGGAAGACACACTGGGGAGGACAGAGGGACACTGGGGGAGGATAGGGGGACACTGGGGGAATAGGAAGACACACTGGGGGAGGACAGAGGGACACTGGGGGAATAGGAAGACACACTGGGGGAGGACAGAGGGACACTGGGGGAAGAGGAAGACACACTGGGGGAGGACAGAGGGACACTGGGGGAGGAGTGGGGGACACCAGGGGAGGGACATTGGGGGAGGACAGGGGACACTTGGGGATGAGAGGGAGACAGTGGGGGAGGAGTGGGAGACAGTGGAGTTGTCAGGCTGGCAGTCCCTGCAGGGAACATTAGTACATAATGAAAGTACACGGTAAAATCAATTTGCACACTTATTGAGCTGATTCTGAGAGCAGGTGCATGAGTAAATGAGAAGCATGTTCACACAATATGGTAAGCCATAAAAGTGCATCTAAAAGTGATTAGAAAGATGTGCCATACATTTTTTTCAAAAAGCCCAAAGCCCAACATTATGAGTTGCTGCTGCATCAAGTCTCTCCAGCTTCTCCCTGACCCAGCCGACCTTTGAATTTTCAAGGTTCATGCAGATAACAGCTACATGTGCATTTTTCTGGAATATTTTACTTAAAAAAGCATTGGCAACTGGGTACTGAATTCCGCAGAACAAAATCGCAGAGAAAAGCCCGCATAAAAGCAGACACGCAGTTTGAAGGGAAAAATAATTTAGCCTGCAGTGTGAATTGAGTTGCAGCACAAATGTTCAAAACTGCAGTTCATAGCAGGAGGGCTGCTCGCACTCCATGGCTTTCGATGTAGATATAGAAGCTATATATAAAATATATATAAAAAAAGAAGCTAAACTAAAGCAGCGTTTCAGAATAAACAGCTCATTGAATCAACCAAATGTACATGAAAATCTATATCAAACACTATGTATCACAGTTAGCAGCAATCATGCTAAACAAAAATTTCGCGCTGCATTTTTAAGGCTGATGCATGCTGACCAAGAATCACTTCGAAGATAAACAGTCGCTCCAGCTTCTGCCTGACCCAGCCGATCTTCTCCTCGTCCTGCGTCTCCATGGCGACGCGTCTCTCTTTCTCGATCATCTCCATCTGCTGCAGGCTGAGCTCCACGTGCTCGCGGCAGTCGCTGTAGTGAGCCAGAGTGAGCAGCTCCTCCAAGTCCGGGTCTCCAAGCAGCTGTTCAATCCAATGATCGAATGCGATTGCAGTTGCGCGATTGCGGAGCAGCTCAGCTTGGAGACTCCAGCTCAGGCAGCGGAAGTTCACGTACAGGTGGGAGGAGAGAGGCTGCGACAGTCTGGCTGTGAACAGAGTCTGCGTGAACTCGGGAAGGAATGGGAAGCGAGGCGGACAGTCGCAGGGGAGGCAGAACCTCCACGCCCAGTCTGAGTCTGATGGCAATTCAGTAGACCTAAATTTATCTGTTTCAATATCCTGTGGCTTCAACCCTGACTCAACCTGATGTCTCTGCAGCTCCATCGCAAGTCTTTCAGCCTCCTCAGATTCTCTGAACTTCAAATGCGCCATGGCGGTCATGCACAGGGCGGCGCACTTGCACCACTGCAAACGATGCAAGAGACTGAGCTGCCTCATCAGGGTGTCTCTGTCGCTCGATTCCGACTGCAGCTCGCTCATACACTGGTGCACCACACTGTACACGTCTGCGAACTTGTAGTACATCTTTGGAGAATACATTCCTTCCCTGATCTCAGTGACAGCAGGCGGCGCTGTCAGAGGCAGCAGAGTGAACATGTGAAAGTAGAACTTCTCTGACTGCAGACGTCCCACGTGTCTCCTCAACTGCTCGACCACTCCGCTGATGTCGCTTCTCAGCTCAAAAAGTCGGTTTCGAACCCTCGCCTTTGTGTTGTCGAAGTCGCCGCCGATTCCAGCGTTCTTGAAGTAGAGCGGAGCGTTGGGCATGAAGAAGTGCGGCATGCACTCATCGGGCGAGCTGCTCGAGTCGATGAAGCTCAGCATCATATCGAGAGACTCGTTGAGCAGAGCGATCAGATTGTGGGGCTGCCAAGCCTCAGTTTCAGGATCTGTGCCATGCTTCTTCAGCATTGTGAAGAGCAGAGTCTTTGCATGGTAGGTCTTGAGTCCAGGTGTGTCCAGAGTGTCAGGCAAGTGTCTCTTGAAGATGAACTTGATGAGTGTGAACAGCTGGCCCTGGACTGTGCTCAGCCGTCTCATGATGTCTTTTTCTTGGAAGCTGAAGCTCACTCTGAGCTCGTTGGTTGAGTTCGGTCTGGTCGCACGAACGAGGTGAACAGGACCACCGAATGGAAGCAGTTTTTCCATTCTGTCCTCCCAGAAATTGCTACAGCACTGGATTGCATAGCACGTGTCCTGTGCAGGCCGCACACCGCACGGTGTGGCTGTCACTGCAGGTTGGCTGCCTGCAGAGCGCAGTGAGCGGAGAGTCGCATTGTGGCGAGTGAAAAAGATGTGTTGGTTTGAAAGTGCAGATTTTCTCTCGGTTGGTTAGGAATTTTGAGTATTTCACTATGAAAAGCTCTCTGCTACAATCGGAGCCTGTGAATTCAAAACCCAATGGCCCGGCTCAGCCAGTTGGCATCAGAGTTTTCTTTTCAATTTCGCCTGCCGTTTGTTTCAGCACCCAAGCCGACATTCGCAGTCACAGAAGCTGCTATATGCTGGGCGCCACTCGGTTGCGAATTTAAAATTGAGCAAAGTTAATGGGCTTCCAGTTGCATGCGGATCTCAGCATTCTGATGATGAACCCAGCCTCACTTACCTGCTCCCACTGCCACCTGTGCGTGGCCCTCCGTGACCTGCAGCTGAGTGGCGTCCCTGCAAGAATCCTTTCTTCTTTTGCACCCACTAACAAGATGGAACTCTTGCCCATCAACCAGCACAGTCCAGTCAATGTCCGAGTCTGCAGCTGTCCTGCCGTTCACTTGCACCAGACTGTTGGCCCAGCCCTCTGCGTAGCTGCCCGTCATCATTCTTTTATCCTGTGTGAGGACTCGAGCGACTCCTTGCAGCCAATCAGCCAGTCTCTGCTGACGCTTTACTCTGTGCTCGGTGAATCCCGCCTTTCTAAGCAGTCGATGCAGCTCCTCGCTCAGGCGCCTGTCTTGCTGGGAGTCGTCTGAGAGCCTGGAATGATGCGAGATGCGTGTGGGTGATTTTCTCAGAATTGGATGGACAAAACAAGCAGGAGAGGTGAGAGTGCAGCTGCTGCAGCACTCAGCTGGCATCTCAAGCAGGAGAGCTGAGAGTGCAGCTGCTGCAGCACTCAGCTGGCATCTCAAGCAGGAGAGCTGAGAGTGCAGCTGCTGCAGCACTCAGACTGGCATCTCAAGCAGGAGAGCTGGGAGTGCAGCTGCTGCAGCACTCAGACTGGCATCTTAAGCAGGAGAGCTGAGAGGGCAGCTGCTGCAGCACTCAGACTGGCATCTCAAGCAGGAGAGCTGAGAGGGCAGCTGCTGCAGCACTCAGACTGGCATCTCAAGCAGGAGAGCTGAGAGGGCAGCTGCTGCAGCACTCAGACTGGCATCTCAAGCAGGAGAGCTGAGAAAGCAGCTGCTGCAGCACCAATCCGCCATGCGGCAGCGAAAGCCGAACCGGTCAGACTCACCGATGGCGACCTGAATCCAAGCCGTGAGCGGCTGCCTCCCGGACCTCTGGGCTTCTGCAATGGGGAAGTAAAGCCAATTTTCTCAGCAGTTGATTGACTCATTGACTCAAAATCACTTCATTGACTCAGAAACTCCGATCCAATTGTTTTTCACGCGTGGCTTCCAGATTGCTCAGCTTCATCAATATACAGTTAGAAGTTTTCAGTTAAAACTGAGTGGTGGGCGGGCAGAAGCAGATGACCGAGAGAAAGCAGGCAATGAGCCAGAAAGAGCTGATCGCCCCTGGCAATGAGCCAGAGAGAGTCGTTCGCCCCTGGCAATGAGCCAGAGAGAGACGTTCGCCCCTGGCAATGAGCCAGAGAGAGCCGTTCGCCCCTGGCAATGAGCCGGAGAAGCCACAAATTTAGTGGAACGGCCGAAGGGAGAAGCAAGAGACGGCAATGCAGACTCGCGACAAACATCTTACATCCTGACTGCCCTAAATGGACAACGTGCAAAACGCAGCATGCTCGCTAATGGAACGATTGGGCAATAAAGTGAAAAACTGAAAATTGTGACTTTTCGCTTTATACTCAAGCATTACATCCCAAGAAAATTTGGATTTTCGGGTTTTTCACATGAGCCCGCTTCACTCCTTCATTTTTCGCCGTTCCGCGCTGTGAGACAAAAAATTATCCCTTGCCTCATCCGAAAATGTAAAATTCAAAAAAACTTTCTGGGTCTCTTCTGTCCACTCCTTTTCTTCTCTTCTTTCTTCTTCACGTCTACCCTCGTCCCCGCTCCCCGCATTCGCCTCATCTCCTAAAACCAAGCAGGCTTACATTTTATAACTGAATCATTTTAACAAGATTTTTCTGATAAAGTTACAGAAATGTTTCACTAAAGCACGATGCAGTACTGAAAGGATTCGCGCAATTCTCGCCTCACTCACCCCGCTCGACTGGCATCCAGCAGCCGCAGCACCTGCCGCTGCTCAAATCGCTCTGCCACCTGCGCACACGTCAGACCCCGACCGTCTCGATGACTCGCATCCGCTCCTCTGTCCATCAGAGCCTTGGCTGTTCGCACGTGACCGGCTTCGCATGCTCGTGACAGAGCAGTCCGACCCTGACTGTCTTCAGCACGCACTGACGCACCGAGATCGATGAGTTTCTCAATGAGCTCGTGATGACCTGCATCAGCTGCCAGCATGAGAGCAGTGGCTCCAGTGCTGTCTGACAGATCGACATGCTGTGTGCTGACTCGCTCATCATTGATCAGTGTGACAGCAACAGCGACGTGTCTTTGAGAGATGGAGAGACGGAGCAGCTGTGTGATGTGAGCTGGCTGCATTCGAGAGAGGGTGTCGATGAGAACAGAGTTCCTGCCTTCGATGGCCATTGCTGCAGTGAAGCTGAGGATGGTGCTGGATTGGAAGAGCCAGTCGGGCTCGAGGCCAAGGGAGGCAACGGCATTTTCGCGAAGACGAGAGCAAGCCGCGACTGCGCATTGGAAATGGAGATTCGCTCTCTGATCCGGAATTGAGAGACACGAGGATTTGGCAGCCTCGATGCAGCAGCGATCTCTGTTTGCTTGGTCAGCGACTTGTGACACGAGAAACTTGACGACTTCCCACTGACGATTTCTTGCAGCAGATATGGCAGCCTCGATGCAGCAGCGATCTCTGTTTGCTTGTCTAGCGACTTGTGACACGAGAAACTTGACGACTTCTAAGAGACCAAATAATGCAGCAGGTTTGGCAGCCTCGATGCAGCAGCGATCTCTGTTTGCTTGGTCAGCGACTTGTGACACGAGAAACTTGACGACTTCCCACTGAAAATTTCCTGCAGCAGTTTTTGCAGCCTCGATGCAGCAGCGATCTCTGTCTGCTTGGTCAGCGACTTGTGACACGAGGCCCTTGAAGACTTCCCACTGACGAAATCTTGCAGCAGATATGGCAGCCTCGATGCAGCAGCGATCTCTGTTTGCTTGGTCAGCGACTTGTGACACGAGAAACTTGACGACTTCTAAGGGACCAAATATTGCAGCAGGTTTGGCAGCCTCGATGCAGCAGCGATCTCTGTTTGCTTGGTCAGCGACTTGTGACACGAGGAACTTGACGACTTCCCACTGACGATATCTTGCAGCAGATATGGCAGCCTCGATGCAGCAGCGATCTTTGTTTGCTTGGTCAGCGACTTGCGACACGAGAAACTTGACGACTTCCCACTTACGAAGTATTGCAGCATATTTGGCAGCCTCGATGCAGCAGCGATCTCTGTTTGCTTGGTCAGCGACTTGCGACACGAGAAACTTGACGACTTCCCACTGACCATTTTCTGCAGCAGATTTGGCAGCCTCGATGCAGCAGCGATCTCTGTTTGCTTGGTCAGCGACTTGTGACACGAGAAACTTGACGACTTCCCACTGACCATTTTCTGCAGCAGATTTGGCAGCCTCGATGCAGAAGCGATCTCTGTTTGCTTGGTCAGCGACTTGTGGCACGAGAAACTTGACGACTTCCCACTGGCTATTTCTTGCAGCCAGTTGAGCATTTTCTATGCAAAAGCGGGTCTTCCTTCTTTGTCCCGGTCGAAGCCGCAGATGAGCTCTTACTGCCGGGATGTTGCCCCTGGTGACGGCCTGACGGCTGCTGAGGTTTTGGCCCATTGTGCGGCTGCCGTGTTAAACAGCGGGTCGAGACTTCAGAAAGGGAGAAAGAGTGGATGGAGAAAGAGAGGGCGAGGGAGAGGGAAGGAGAGGAAAGAGCTAATGAGTTGAGTAGGAATAAAGCGGGGAGGGAGGTAGAGATGTGGTCTGACTGCTCTTTATTTTTTCAATAAAGGGGGGAAAGGGAGGGAGAGGGTGAGAAAAAAGGATGGCTTCGCTGCATTAAAATTTTATTTATGAACCCTACGTATGATCCTTGGCATATGTCAGTCACGTCTGCTGTCAGAGTGGCAGATGTCAGTCACGGCTGCTGTCAGAGGGGCAGGTGTCAGTCACGGCTGCTGTCAGAGTGGCAGATGTCAGTCACGGCTGCTGTCAGAGTGGCAGATGTCAGTCACGGCTGCTGTCAGAGTGGCAAATGTCAGTCACGGCTGCTGTCAGAGTGGCAGATGTCAGTCACGGCTGCTGTCAGAGTGGCAGATGTCAGTCACGGCTGCTGTCAGAGTGGAAGATGTCAGTCACGGCTGCTGTCAGAGCGGCAGATGTCAGTCACGGCTGCTGTCAGAGTGGCAGATGTCAGTCACGGCTGCTGTCAGAGCGGCAGATGTCAGTCACGGCTGCTGTCAGAGTGGTAGATGTCAGTCACGGCTGCTGTCAGAGTGGCAGGTGTTTCAAAGGTTTGTGCAGCCGGTTGCCAGAAAGATTTTACCGCCTCATCTCTCAGCTGCCCCCCCCCCCTTTTGCAGCCTCTGGCGAGGCCGACCACCCCCGGCCTGAGCAGCCGAAACTTCTCTTCCGAGCATGAGCGCTGAGTCCGCCGCCTTCGCCTCTGTGCACCCAGCATGGCAACGGAGAGGCTGCGGCTGCAGCGGCCACCCCAAGCTGTACTTGATGAGGCTGAGCTGACCCATTGTGCCTCAGTACAGTGTGAGATCTTTAAATGCATTTAATGGCCCACTGAGCGGTGTAAAATGCTGCTCAGTCCCGCAGTGCATCGGTTTGAGGGGGCGGTCAAATGTACAGAAAATGCATTGCTAAATTTGGCCAGTTTTCTCTCTCACTCTGCACTCTGGCCTTCTTAACTGCAGACTCTCCTATGCTTTCACTGTCTCTCTTGTGCGCATCTCAGGCAGTTGAGAGTCTGCTGGGCTGAGTTTGGCGAGTGCATTTAGCGGCAATAATTGACATTCTTTCGCTTTTCTGCAGAAGCCTCTCATCACTGCCGTTCTTCGTCTTTAACATCCTACGAATAATTACGATTATATTAATAAAAGTCCCCATCCCTACAGTCACCATCCCTACAGTCACCATCCCTACAGTCACCATCCCTACAGTCACCATCCCTACAGTCACCATCCCTACAGTCACCATCCCTACAGTCACCATCCCTACAGTCACCATCCCTACAGTCACCATCCCTACAGTCACCATCCCTAAAGTCACCATCCCTACAGTCACCATCCCTACAGTCACCATCCCTACAGTCACCATCCCTAGAGTCAGCATCCCTACAGTCACCATCCCTACAGTCACCATCCCTACAGTCATCATCCCTACAGTCACCATCCCTACAGTCACCATCCCTACAGTCATCATCCCTACAGTCACCATCCCTACAGTCACCATCCCTACAGTCACCATCCCTACAGTCACCATCCCTACAGTCAGCATCCCTACAGTCACCATCCCTGCAGTCACCATCCCTACAGTCACCATCCCTACAGTCAGCATCCCTGCAGTCACCATCCCTACAGTCACCATCCCTACAGTCACCATCCCTACAGTCACCATCCCTACAGTCAGCATCCCTACAGTCACAATCCCTACAGTCACCATCCCTACAGTCACCATCCCTACAGTCACCATCCCTACAGTCACCATCCCTACAGTCACCATCCCTACAGTCACCATCCCTACAGTCACCATCCCTACAGTCACCATCCCTACAGTCACCATCCCTACAGTCACCATCTAGCGCTCCAAGACACCAAAGACCAGCTTGTAGCTCCAAGCTGACAAGCGGGTATAAATTTTGTACAGTCGCTACTGTTAGCATCCGAGGGAAAATAGCATCAGCGGTCTCAATGACTTCCTTTAAGTCATGGCGTACCAAAAACAACTCCCAGTTGACTCTTTGCATCTCAGCAATTTTCCCCATTATCCACAGCATTTTGCAGGGTCCAAATATGGTTAACTATTTAGCAGACTACTTTGAATTTCAGTATAGAACATACGCTCGTAGCCTTCATTTTTCAGCGTCTACAATAGCTGATCGCAGAGGTAAAAATTTAGTTTGTTCCGTCTGTATGGGTGTTCAATATCAGAGTTTGCAGCTGCCAGGGTAAACGTTTACACGTCACACGAACCCAGTTTTGAAAGCCAACTCCTACAACTAGGGCAGCTGCTATATGTAGATTTCTTATTTGAGTTGCACAACCCTACAATTCTCTACAATTCTGTAAATGCTGCATTGGGTGCCAACTGCAGCAATCCAGATCAGGTTCTAAAAGGTAAATTTGCAGTGTGGGAATTGACAAACGTTTGGCTGGTGGAGAACACAAAAAATAATATTGGATATACTTTTTTCCAGGAAGTAAAATGAATTGTCGAATATAGAGACAGCCTCTGTGTGAGTTTGCTTGCTACTATAAGCTGATATTTAATATGAGATCCAAGCAGTTTTTCCACACATTGTTTGCAGCGGAAGGGGGTGTGGGGGCGGAGCCCCCACCTTGTAATAGTAACATATCAGATTAGCTGCAAAGCTTCAAAAAGGACAATAGTTCACCGTTCATTATACTGTGGAGTGAAAACAACTCAAGCACAGCAATTGTTTATGCTCATGGTGAAGGAGAGATGTTTCAAGGTATAGGGAAACATTGAGCTCAACAGATATGCTTACTTCATTATTGCTATTAGTTTGAATTGGGTTTTGTTTCAATGGCTTCCAGATATTACACTAGTTGTGTGGGGGCCGCTGTTTGCTGGGTAGGCATAAAGTAATAATCATTTTTTTTCAAGGTGAGGATAAACTCCACCCACCCCCTCCGAGGGTATAAAACGTGGGATTTCGAGCTGATTCTGAAAGAGAGAGAGGAAAAATCAGGAAAAGCATCACTTCTGCAGCAGCATCACGTGAATCTCCACAATGGATCTTTGCGACGGATTCAAAGTGCAAGTACAAGAATATGAGGGCAACCGATTTATCGCAATTCGGCGCTTGTACACTGCTGAAGGAGACCTGAAGCCGGGCATCCCAGGCTTCAATTTGAACTCTTTTCAGTGGGAGAGACTGAAGCAACTGAGGCGCCAACTTGTTCAACCGGCACAGCGTCACCGCCAAACTTGGCTTCGACAAGCTCGTGGAAGTCAGGCGGGGAACAATTTGGCTGAAGCGGCTCCCGGACGACTGTACGGAAGATTATCTGCGGCGAAACTCAAATCGCACTGACACCCCGTCTGTGGCGAGCGCTGTGGAGCAAGGCGGACTGGCTCAGCAGAGTCACCGTCAGCAGACAGCGAGTACGAGCTGGAGCCGGAGGATGTCAAGACTGAAGCAGGCACGCACACCGACCAGCAGGTGGCTCATCTTTCTGGTTACGAGGCCGATGATGCTGACAGTGACAAGACGCTGCTCATCGGTCAGTCGGAAAATGCAACTTCGGAGCTGCATCTTCGACGCCACAATTGAACATCCCGCAGCAGGACAGCGACTTGACGCATGATCCGATCTGGTACCAGGCTCGTGCGGCCACAGGCCTGAGCGGCAGCAGCAGCAGCAGCTGCATTGGAAGTCGTAAGCGGAAACTGGCATGGCCGCTGCGCCGGTTCGATGCAATCAAGTTTCCAAAGCTGACGGAGGTTGAAAATGACGAGTGAACTGACTATAGATTTTGTTGGGTGAACTGTCAAAACTGCTTTTTTCTTGTCACCTACTTTACAGTCTTTAAATGTAAAAAAGCAAACGAAATTAATGCAAAAGAGAAATTAAGAAAATTTGTTTTTCGGCCTTTCATTCAGCTTGATTTGGATAATGGAAAATATTTACTACAACCCTGCTCAGCCTGCTAGTTTCTCTGGTGTCTCAAAGCATGAGCTCAAGAAAACACAGGATAATCGTGGATCTAAAAAGAGCATTGAACAATGGCTGCCTGAGCAGCCTGTGTACACACTGTACAAGCAAGTTAGGAGACGCTATCCTAGAGCACCAATCATTGTTAGAGCTATTGACGATCAGTGGGAGCTTGACCTGGTTGAGACGATACCATTTGCAAAATACAATAACGGCTATCAAGTATATTCTCACATGCATAGTTGTCCTCTCTAAGTCTGCTTGGGCCAGGCCTCTGATCAGAACAAATCAGCTGCAGAAGTCAAGTTCGCATTCGAGAGTATTCTGAGGTGCTCAAAGCGCCAGCCACGAGGAAAAGAGTTCATCAATAGCAATTTTCGGGAGTTCTGTATAAGCAAGGGAATTTTGGCATTCCCCACCAATAGTGAGACCCTCACAACCAAAGTATCTGGAAGCCATTGAAACAAAACCAAATTTAAACTAATATCAATAATGAAGTAAGCATATCTGTTGAGCTCAATGGTTCCCTATACCTTGAAACATCTCTCCTTCACCATGAGCATAAACAATTGCTGCGCTTGAGTTGTTTAGGTATAGAGTATGAGTATAATGAACGGTGAACTATTGTCCTTTTTGAAGCTTTGCAGCTAATCTGATATGGTTTTATTACAAGGTGGGGCTCCGTCCCCACACCCCCTTCCGCTGCAAACAATGTGTGGAAAAACTGCTTGTATCTCATATTAAATATCAGCTTTACACAATAATGCTTGAACTAATTAAAAATGAATGCTCAGAATTTTGCAGTTAGCTAAATATTCACGGGGAGATTCTGATATTAAAACTTTAGTTATGATATACTTCACAATCACTGCAACGAACTCAAAACAACTTAAGTAGTCCGTGTTCATTCATACCCCAGCACAGCTACAAATGCACCGCAATGCCCTATCCTTTAGCATTGCCGCCTATCTCCCCAGTGCAAATGCGTCAGAGTTGAACTAACCACAGCTCTGCCTAGGTCCTTATGTCTCTCTCTCAGTATACCATGGGGGAGGGACAAGGTGTGTAGGCCTGCGTCATTGCTTAACCAACCTCAGACCCACCCCCTCCTCTCGGATTGCCCCGCCCCACCCCACCCCGCCCCACTTTCAATCATTTCAATCATTTATCCGGCGGCTTCCCCAGGACTTTCTGCGCCGCCTCATCATTAGGATGCCCCGCAGAGTCGTCGCGCTTCTGCGTGCAAGGGGATCCCACACGCATCGCAATTCTAACTGAATATTGCATAAAAAATTTATGATTTTACTACGAGTATTGGTAGTCAATCAACTTTCCCTTCCTCGCGGCGGCTTAGTTGCGTAACTTGAGAGTTGAATTGTGAGTGTGAAGTTTTCGCAATTTGGAGGTTCCTTTTGACTGTTGCTGAGTATATTTCCCCCTGAAACCTGACAACTCAGCAGTTAACCCCCCCCCATGAGCCTATTCCCTCATGAGTCTGTTATGGTATAAATGTTATTCTTTTATGGTTGACATGACGCTTTTTATGTTTGGCTTGACGCTTCTTTTTATTTCTTCCTTTCGTTAAAGTTTTCTTCACTTCATAAAATCGTTTGATAAAGAATTACACTGTAAAAATTCGAACCCATGTCACTGCATTAGAAGTTCAGTTTGCTCACGTTTATGTAGCTGATATGTGTTGTACTACTTATAATTCAACACTCAAATCAAGTCGGTTAAGGTAAAAAAAAACAGAAAGCAATTATGACGTAATCGATTTCTCAGCCAGTCAGTATCAGCCTCCATTAAAGTTAGCAATATGGTTACGCAATCTAAATCAAGTCTTGTTCCATGCTTCCACAGTGTTTCCACAGTTAAACGGGGTTCGAGAGGCCGCTCTGTAAAAATAGGGTTTGGGGTTTTGAGGTCAGCCAATCAGAGTCGAGCGGGTCATCCAAGGCTAGTCCAATCAGAAAAACCGTCGCTTGACATATCAAACAGGCAGCTGGAAATCCCCAAGCCTTCAGTCGCCACCCCTTTGTCATCGAGTTGGCAACTGAGTCTCTATATACAATTTCGGCTTCACAGGCGAGACAGAGCGAGGGCGAGACAGAGCGAGGGCGAGACAGAGCGAGGGCGAGGGCGAGACAGAGCGAGGGCGAGACAGAGCGAGGGCGAGACAGAGCGAGGGCGAGACAGAGCGAGGGCGAGACAGAGCGAGGGCGAGACAGAGCGAGGGCGAGACAGAGCGAGGGCGAGACAGAGCGAGGGCGAGACAGAGCGAGGGCGAGACAGAGCGAGGGTGAGGGCGAGACAGAGCGAGGGCGAGACAGAGCGAGGGCGAGACAGAGCGAGGGCGAGACAGAGCGAGGGTGAGGGCGAGACAGAGCGAGGGCGAGACAGAGCTAATGAAGACGTTCGCTGCCGCTGCGGGCTCGGTGGCCACCACAGATGCCAGCGGCAGGCCGCGCAGCTGCCTCCTTCAGCGGCGGCCTCGGCTCAGTCAGCTGAGACCGGCTCCGACCCGCTGCTGCTGCAAAACCGTCTCACGCAGTGTGCTTCAAAATATACTAAGCAACACCTAACCCCTGACAATAGTTGAGCAATGTCTATGCAACAACTGCTAGACTGAAGTATTTCTGAAAAGAGTGCAACGTCTTTCTTTAACGATGCGTTCCCTAGTGGTCCTTGCGTCTATATTGCTAGTTCAGTTGTTAAAATTGGTGTCAGAATTGTGCAAAAAAACAGTAAATCAGTTAGAAACCCCAGTCTGGTAAATTTTTACAAGTTTTGTTGAATTTACTGTATTGTATAACGGTATGTTTGCATAAAAGCATAGCAAGTTTTAAACGCGTTGCAATGTTGCATGTAATGACATAAAAACCCTAAATGAGTAGAATAAACAAGCTAAACACTTGAAAATTATAGCATATATCTTTTTGGAGCTTCTGTGGCACCAAGCTGGTTGCGAGATACGTGAGCCAGTAAGGACAAAAAGGGAAGCCGAGCGAAGCGAGACAATCTTTGATAACACGGGACATCAATGAACAGATTAAAAAACGACATCTTTTAATTCTCACAGTCGCTGTTTGAGAATGCTGCACAGCAGAGGGATGCGGCTTTCACTGAGACATGTCAAACACCAAGGGCTTTCAGGTCAACTGTGTTTAGTAGTCAAGCACGCCATGTTGGTTGCCATGGCAACAGAAACCGCGTTTTTTCGTCTTTAACGAAAATCGAATTGTAAAAATGTAGGATTCAGTATATGGTGTCGCTTAACGCTTTATATGAGCCTGGGTGGCCATTTATAGGCAGCAATAATGGGATGAAGATTTTTAGAACTTTTGTACTTCTGTACATCAAAAGGTGAAAAAGGTGTTCTCAAGGAGTAAAAATGTGCATTTTTCAAGGTTTGGCATCGCGGCTTTTGAGCTGCTCAACTTTCGAAGGGACATCTGGGGCTGCCTAATGAAGGCATGCGGATTTCTTGGTGTGAGCTACTTCTACAAAAGTGCACATGTAGTTTTAAAGTACATTTTGTATAGCTGCACTTTGAGGTCTTTCCAGGTGTGAAAGCGAAACATATTTTGCTTGGTAGAGTATATTTTTACAATCATTTGGATGTCGCCATAACTGCTGAGTTGGTTTCAAATTGTTTTCGTGCACTGCTTGGATTTTTCCGCCTTCAATTGTTAGAATCCAGCAGTTCCGGCTTCAATTGTTTGAGGACATTCTGTTTCTCAAACTGCTCGGTTCTTGCAGGATCTTCTAAGATGGGAGGTATATTTGTTTTGTTATTCATTTGGCTAAAGTGTTCTAGCTGAACTATATTTTATTCTATGACAAAGTGGGACAATAAATTTAAGAAAATATGCGATTCGAAGCTATAAAAAGATATAAAAAGCTAAAATCTTGTATGATGTAGCAAGTCGCCCAGATCTGGAAAGTTTACCTAAGTATTATTATAGCAAAGATCCTGCATGTTCTTGCAAGTCCCAAGAAGATAGACAAGATCTGCTAAGAATCAACAAGTCAATGTCTTCTAGAGAAACGCGTTATTTGTCATTTTAGCGTTTTATACAATAAATGTATAAATTATACAAATTAAGGCCTTAAAAATATACCTTCAGTTTTGGAGCACAAAGCAGTCCAAGTTTTTTTTTTACAGTTCATAGAATGCCCTTTTGCAAGTATTTGGCAAGTACAAGCGGGCCGCAAAGTTTTAAGTAGCCATCGAGTCAACCAGCATGCACTGAGGCTACTCATCGAGCAATCGTCTTTTAAAATAATCAGCAGTAAAAATCAGCTCAAAGAATGAGCTAATAATTCAGAACAGAGCGCTTTTCAATCTTAGATATGTTTATTATTGTGATTTACGAGTAGTGCACTTTAAAAGAAGCACAAAGCTGTAAGTTTCAGGTTGTTAAGGAGCGACAAAGTAAAGTACAGCTTTCAAAAAAAGAAACTTTCAGACGGCGTTTCAGCGGAGCCGCGACCGGCTGGCGCAGGCCACGGAGGTGCTGCAGCAGGCGCAGACTGTGGCGCTGCACAAGGACCATCTGGTGAGTTGTTCTGAGGAGTTTGTTGGACCTACTGGTGAGTTGTTCTGGGGAGTTTGTTGGACCGACTGGTGAGTTGTTCTGGGGAGTTTCTTGGACTGACTGGTGAGTTGTTCTGGGGAGTTTGTTGGACCGACTGGTGAGTTGTTCTGGGGAGTTTGTTGGACCTACTGGTGAGTTGTTCTGGGGAGTTTGTTGGACCGACTGGTGAGTTGTTCTGGGGAGTTTGTTGGACCTACTGGTGAGTTGTTCTGGGGAGTTTGTTGGACCGACTGGTGAGTTGTTCTGGGGAGTTTGTTGGACCGACTGGTGAGTTGTTCTGGGGAGTTTGTTGGACCTACTGGTGAGTTGTTCTGGGGAGTTTGTTGGACCGACTGGTGAGTTGTTCTGGGGAGTTTGTTGGACCGACTGGTGAGTTGTTCTGGGGAGTTTGTTGGACCGACTGGTGAGTTGTTCTGGGGAGTTTGTTGGACCGACTGGTGAGTTGTTCTGGGGAGTTTGTTGGACCGACTGGTGAGTTGTTCTGGGGAGTTTGTTGGACCGACTGGTGAGTTGTTCTGGGGAGTTTGTTGGACCGACTGGTGAGTTGTTCTGGGGAGTTTCTTGGACCGACTGGTGTTGTTCATGGCTCTGTAATGCCGTCAGGTGATTTAAACCGATAGTCTCTACTATATTTATTACCTATGACCGAATGTAATTGCCTATGACCAAATGCAATTGCCTATGACCGAATGTAATTTCCCATGACCGAATTCCATGACACGAACCGCAGGACGTGGCCAGCCAAGCCAGCCAGGAGCTGCTGGAGTGCATCGGTCAGTTCGACCTCAGCATCGCGTGGCAGCAGCTCACTCTGCATCAGTCCTGCGAGACAGCCAAGCAGCTTCGCAGGACTCTCCGTCTCGCCCTGAGGGACTCGAACCTGTCCGAGACGGCGGCCCTCATCAACCAGCTGGACAACTTGGAGGCTGAGGCCGCGTTTTGCAACGGCCTGCAGAGCCGGGTGGCGGCCGCCGCCAGGGACACCCTGAGGAGGATTTCTCTGGTGAGTCCGGTTTGAGCAGCTGGAGTGAGCTGATGGAGCATGGAACTACCTGTAGCCCCCACCCTGACACAAACTACTCATAGTAGAGCTATCAGCAAATAAACTGTAAAAAATATTCTCTCTCTTCATCTCATCCCGACTCAGGCCTGGCGCCAGAGCTGCGTGGACCACGCGCACCAGGACATCGGCAAGTCGCTGCCGCCCTTCCTGGGCTTCTTGGCGCTGCAGCACAGCCCGGACTGCCGGTACCTCTACGCTGGGGCCATGGAGAGGCAGAGGGCCGCCAAGCCTGGGAAAGGTGAGTTGGAGCTGTTTGTGAGTTGGAGCTGTTGGTGTGCTGGCGCCCCTGGTGCTGGCGCCCCTGGTGCTGGCGCCCCTGGTGCTGGCGCCCCTGGTGCTAAAGCCCCTGGTGCTAAAGCCCCTGGTGCTAAAGCCCCTGGTGCTAAAGCCCCTGGTGCTAAAGCCCCTGGTGCTAAAGCCCCTGGTGCTAAAGCCCCTGGTGCTAAAGCCCCTGGTGCTAAAGCCCCTGGTGCTAAAGCCCCTGGTGCTAAAGCCCCTGGTGCTAAAGCCCCTGGTGCTAAAGCCCCTGGTGCTGGCGCCCCTGGTGCTAAAGCCCCTGGTGCTAAAGCCCCTGGTGCTAAAGCCCCTGGTGCTAAAGCCCCTGGTGCTAAAGCCCCTGGTGCTAAAGCCCCTGGTGCTAAAGCCCCTGGTGCTAAAGCCCCTGGTGCTAAAGCCCCTGGTGCTAAAGCCCCTGGTGCTAAAGCCCCTGGTGCTAAAGCCCCTGGTGCTAAAGCCCCTGGTGCTAAAGCCCCTGGTGCTAAAGCCCCTGGTGCTAAAGCCCCTGGTGCTAAAGCCCCTGGTGCTAAAGCCCCTGGTGCTAAAGCCCCTGGTGCTAAAGCCCCTGGTGCTAAAGCCCTTGGTGCTAAAGCCCCTGGTGCTAAAGCCCCTGGTGCTAAAGCCCCTGGTGCTAAAGCCCCTGGTGCTAAAGCCCCTGGTGCTAAAGCCCCTGGTGCTAAAGCCCCTGGTGCTAAAGCCCCTGGTGCTAAAGCCCCTGGTGCTAAAGCCCCTGGTGCTAAAGCCCCTGGTGCTAAAGCCCCTGGTGCTAAAGCCCCTGGTGCTAAAGCCCCTGGTGCTAAAGCCCCTGGTGCTAAAGCCCCTGGTGCTAAAGCCCCTGGTGCTAAAGCCCCTGGTGCTAAAGCCCCTGGTGCTAAAGCCCCTGGTGCTAAAGCCCCTGGTGCTAAAGCCCCTGGTGCTAAAGCCCCTGGTGCTAAAGCCCCTGGTGCTAAAGCCCCTGGTGCTAAAGCCCCTGGTGCTAAAGCCCCTGGTGCTAAAGCCCCTGGTGCTAAAGCCCCTGGTGCTAAAGCCCCTGGTGCTAAAGCCCCTGGTGCTAAAGCCCCTGGTGCTAAAGCCCCTGGTGCTAAAGCCCCTGGTGCTAAAGCCCCTGGTGCTAAAGCCCCTGGTGCTAAAGCCCCTGGTGCTAAAGCCCCTGGTGCTAAAGCCCCTGGTGCTAAAGCCCCTGGTGCTAAAGCCCCTGGTGCTAAAGCCCCTGGTGCTAAAGCCCCTGGTGCTAAAGCCCCTGGTGCTAAAGCCCCTGGTGCTAAAGCCCCTGGTGCTAAAGCCCCTGGTGCTAAAGCCCCTGGTGCTAAAGCCCCTGGTGCTAAAGCCCCTGGTGCTAAAGCCCCTGGTGCTAAAGCCCCTGGTGCTAAAGCCCCTGGTGCTAAAGCCCCTGGTGCTGGTGCCTCGTTAAATGAAATTGCGCCCCTCAAATGAACGACAGCCCCTCGAATGAACGGCACCCCTCAAATGAACGGCAGCCTCTCAAAAATTTCAGCCGCCCAGCCTGGCGCAGGCGCCGCCGGCCACCCGCTGCAGAGCCGCAGCTTCGTGCTGCGCCGGGACACCAGCAAGGAGCGGCTGGAGCGGCTGCTGGACGAAGTTCGCGACTTCAAATCGGAGGTCGGCACCCTGGTGCTCAAGCACGAGTACCAGCGGAGTCAGTCGGCCAAGCAGAAGCGGACGCTGGAGGCCATCACGGCTGGCGTTGATGGAGAAGGCGGCGGATCCGCTGTGAGTGATGAAGCAATGAAAATAAGAAGTGAAATTGTTTGTTTATCGATCAGTTTTTGATACAGAATCAAATATTTTGATTTAAGGTTTTTTAAAAAATAGTGGGATCGGTTGATTATGGGATAATGAGATGGTTGATGATGGGATTCTGGGATGGTGATGGGATTCTTGGATGGTTGATGTTGGGATTCTGGGATGGTTGATGATGGGATTCTGGGATGGTTGATGTTGGGATTCTGTGATAGTTCATGATGGGAATCTGGGATGGTTCATGATGGGATTCTTTAATTCGCATAAGAAGACTTGTTTCAACTGTAACTTGCTTTGAACATATGGGTGGATACTTAGATAGGTGCATTATGTTGATGCGTGAGTGGATGCGTGGGTGGAGATTTTGGTGGATGCGTGGGTGGAGATTTTGGTGGATGCGTGGGTGAAGATTTTAGTGGATGCGTGGTGGATGCGCAATAGATGCGTGTTGCGGATGTCCGGGTGGCAGTCTGGGTGGATATCTGAGTGGATGTGTTCTCACTGATTACTTTTTAACATTCCGAGACTGTACCAGTGTATAATGTAAGCCCATGTCTATTGAAACTCCATGAGGTTTGAATCCCAGACTGAAAATCAAGCTCGCTGCCGAGATGCATTGAAAAACTCTACAAGAACATTTTTCTCACATTCTCAGAACCACCTGACCGAGGAGCACAAGGCCGACCTCGAGCTGCTGCAGACCTGGTTCGCCCGCCTCGTCGCCGACACCGCCGAGTACATCGGCCCCGCGCTGCACAGATTCGAGCGGCTCAACCGACCCAGCTCGGCAACCACAGTCAGCACCAGCCGACGGGAGCAGCAGCAGCAGCAGCAGCAGCCAGATGACTGCCTGGTGCTGCTGATCGATCCCAACATGGCCGAGCTGCCGCTCGAAGCTCTTCAGCAGCTGCACTTCGACAGCCTGTCAGGCATGAGCCGCGACTTCAGCCTGCAGCTGGTGGCCCGTCGCCTCTTCGGCTCCAAGCAACTGCTGGACGACGACGGCGGCGCCGGCGGCGGAGCGGGTGATGACGAGGAAGACGACGACCAGAGAGCTGCCGCGGTGGGCGGCGGCGGCGGCGGTGGCGCGGGCGGCAAGACGGGCAAGGACAAGGCCTCCAAAGCCATCAGCAGGATCCCCGGCCTGCGCGATGCCAGCAAGAAGCAGAGCAAGATCATCCCGCTGGTGAGTGGGGCTGCGTGAACCCTTGCGCACTGTAAGCGACATTGTCGCACAACCGGCGAGAGGCATTGCTGCCCATTCTGCCGACTCTCCTGAGCAAGCGCACAAGCGTGCGGATACGTACTGCCTCTATGCTTTGGGGGTTGGCCCTCAATGACGTTAATTGCACGAGCAGAGCCAAGCCGAGATTCCAATTTAGTCCCAACTTAATGAGACTGCACTTGGAATCGAGTCTGGGCCGCTGTCGCATCAGAGCGCCGCGCCAGACCTCTCAGGCTACGCCCACTCCTATTGGATCCTTGCCTAGCATGTAGCAGATGTCATTCCATAACACCAGACCTCACGTTTCTGATTGCGAGCAATCATCGTGTCTCAGTTGAATGATAGGCAAACTCTCCACACGCTTCCCAGGTGCGCCCGGTTCCTCCAGGACACCTGGCCGTTGACACGAGCCACATCCGTCACGTGGTCGATCCTTATTTAGACTGCGCCGAAACCGAGCAGTGGAAGCCGCTGGACCAGTTCCGAGCCATGATGGAGCGCCCGGAGAGGGCCCAGCAGTTCACGCCGCGCTGGCTCGGCGTCACCGGCGACGACCACGCGCCAAGCGTCGGCGAGTACGAAGTCTACCTTCGCGAGGGCACCGGCTTCATTTTCTACGGCATGGAGCGATTCCTGGCCCACGTGCCGCCACACGCGGTGGCCAGTCTGGGCCTGACCGACTGCCGCCTGGTGGCCCTGTTCGACATGGCCCAGACCAGCCAGAGCTTCCTGCGGCAGAGCAAAATCGACGTTGTGAAGCGAAGCGACCAGCTCAGACTGGAGAAACCGGTGGAGACGGCCCTGCTGATGACTCTGGCCGGGGTGCCCGCCCTGTGCTGCCACCAGTGGGCCAGCACGCTGAAGGAGAACGCCAGTCGGCTGGGAACTTTCCTGGCAGGTGCGTTGCTTCTTTGTAACAAGAGGCCTTGGCTTATCTCTCTCTGTTATTTATTAGAAGCAGGGGCTGCGTGCACCCTGGCGCACTTTAAGCGACTCCCTTCTGTAGGCACACAGTCACAGGAGTAAACAAGCGATAGCTCAGCCGCAGCTATTGCGCGGCGCATCTGAAGACTGCGTACGGCTGTTCAGTCCAAGGACTGGGGGTCGCCACACACACCCTCAACTATCCCAGCTAATGCTGGCACCCATTTTACATCTGGGTGAACTGAAGCAATGCAGAGTTAAGTGTCTTGCTCAAGGACACAACATTTTTTCGAGTGGTATCGGGAATCGAACCCCCGACATTCAAGTCGTGCGGACTCTAACAACAAGGCTACAACCCCCTTACGTTACACCTATACGTTAGGCATGTACACTTCACGTTAACTGCACGAGCAGTGCTAAGCCGAGATTCCAATTCAGCCCCAAACTAATGTGACTGCACTTGGAATCGAGCCTGGGCCTCTGGCACATCAGAGCGCCGCGTCAAACCACTGGGCTACGTCTCCCCCTGTATCCATGGAATAGAAATGCTATTTACCTCTTATATCCTTCTATATAACAGTGAATCAAAGCTAACAGTTCCCCAAACTTGCCTTCGAAATCCCTCAGACGTGCTCGAGGGCGGCAAGACGGTGGGCCAAGCCGTCAACTTTGTCTACGAGCCGTACAAGCGCGCCAACCCCGAGGATTCCGCAGCTGCAGCTTCTGACGAGCCTGCGGCCCCTGCAACTGTCGAGGCGATCAATGGTGACGCAGCCGCAGCAGCCGCTGAAGTGCCTGACGGTCAGGCTCTGCAGGATGCCGCGACAGCTACTAGCGCGGATGCTGGAACAGTGATGACGGAGACGCCAGCTGGAGCTGCGGCCACCGACGGCTCCGAGGCGGATGCGGCCGCAGCGAACCGGACGTCATTCAACATGATTCTGTACGGCCTGCCGAACATTCTCGTCACCCTGATTGACAAGTGACCTTCTGTGGAGTGGAGCTGGGGCGTATTTGTATGATAAATCCGTTTACAGAAGCCCATTTGAATTCGATGATTTGCGACAGAGGCCAATGCTAGCTGTGGAAGATGCACAATAACTGCAGTCAGAATATTTGTGTTTGTAGGCCAACTTGCTTCCTTCCTGTGATATCGAAGCTTACTACCCTGTTTTTTAAATAAACGTCCGATTTTATAATTAAGATTGAATTCTCACAAGCCGGCTCAGTTGGCAATGAGGATTCCGATGTCAAACATAAAAAAGGCTTTTTGGACCTTGCAGAATATTCTACAATGAGACAGCTGGCAAATGGAAATGAAATGTGTCTTGCAAAAACCAACCTCTGCAATTCATTAGAGGCAAAGCTGACAGGGGCCCCTAGAAGGGTTGTTGCAATACTGATCCATTGAATACTCAGTTCGTGATTCACTTTCAATTAACGCAACGATGCGTTCTAGGGAGAGATTACTTATGTGGTGCATTGTGAGCTCACCACTTTATGGCAACATGAAAGGCTCGCATTTGCTTAAGCGAGCAATACTTTTGAGCGGAATATTTTTTGAGCGGAAAAGGTGATGATTTGATGCAGACAGAATCACTGAAATGCTTGGTTTTTTGCCTTGGTTGAGACCCAACTGACAAAAAATAAGGCTGAGGATCTTAGTGACAACCCAAGCAGTGCTTTTCTCGCTGTTGATTGGTACCCAATTTGGGGTATCAAGCCTCTGAGTAGTACCCCATTTTGGAGGAGTAATACCCCATGGAATTCCTAATACCTGAATTCTTATAAAAATTGTGATTCTAGCCGAAAAATCAATCAATATTAATCAATGCTTGGGGGCACTTCATCAGACCTAAATTTCACAACGCCTTTAAAGCACAGGACTTTACATCACTTAAATTTCACAACGCCTAAAATCTCTGCACACTCCTCCCCATTCCGTTTTAGGTGTTGTGAAATTTAGGCGATATGAAATTTAGGTCTAATGAAAAGCGTCTCCAAAGTTTATATTCAGCTGCTAATGTTTGACTGCATGGCTTATTGGGTCATTAACAATGGCCCTGGGGGCTGTGGGCCCACTCTGAGGACTGAGTATTACCTTCACAATTCCAACTCTCTCTGGTGGGGCTTCATAAGACCAAAATTTCACAATGCCAAAACATCATATTTCACAAGACCAAAAAACATGACATCGAAATTTCACAAGGCCTAAAATCGCCACTTCATATCGCCTAAATTTCATATCGCCTAAATTTCACAACACCTAAAACTGAATGTGAAGGAGCGTGCAGAGATTCAGGCGTTTTGAAATTTAGGCATTGTGAAGGAGGCTGCGTTTTTTATTTTAGGCAATTTGAAATTTAGGCGTTGTGAAATTTAGGTCTCATGAAGCCCCCCCATAAAATTACAGTCTTGAAGCAACTTTCTCTCTAACTCTTAGTATGGCTCACCCCACGAGCAGATGTACAAAGACTCATACCCAGCCTCGGCAGGATCCCAATTCCCTTCCCCTCCCGGCAAGTTTGCTCGGCCAGTCTGGCTTCAATATGCACCCCCTCCCACATCCACACCAACTCTGTCCACTGACTTACTTCAAGTTAGTGCCCTTTTGCTGCTGATGGTATGCATTTTTTACTCACAAAACAGTACATATTCTGATTCAAATAGTATTTAATCAAATGCTAATTTCAGAAAAGAAAGGCTTAACCTGTTTCAACTCGAAAAAAGCAATTCCCCTATTCTGGGGTATCCCTGGGCAAAACAGTACCCCAAATCAATTGACTAATACCCCATGGAGTACTAATTGGGGTAAAAAACCATGCTTCTTTGCCTTAGTGATCGCGGCTCTCAACTTCACCTGATCGAGAGACTGAATGCAATAGAGAGATCCAAGGTCGTTGGTACAGTCAGGATTCTGTTGCGACAGGGTCAGAAAATTTTTTAACCTCATAATCCAGATAAAGAGTCTAGATAATTGCTGCAGGCCAGGGGAGAGAGAAAAGTAGAGTGGATAGAGGAGAGAAGAGGAAGGATATGAGAGATGCGATGAGAGAAAAGATAGAGAAGAGAAGAGTAAAGAGATGAGACGAGAGAGGAGACGAGAAAGTCATCAGCACTCAGCTCAGCAGCAATCAGAGCCAGCATCAGCACTCAGCTCAGCAGCAATCAGAGCCAGCATCAGCACTCAGCTCAGCAGCAATCAGAGGCAGCATCAGCACTCAGCTCAGCAGCAATCAGAGGCAGCATCAGCACTCAGCTCAGCAGCAATCAGAGCCAGCATCAGCCCTCAGCTCAGCAGCAATCAGAGCCAGCATCAGCACTCAGCTCAGCAGCAATCAGAGCCAGCATCAGCACTCAGTTCAGCAGCAATCAGAGGCAGCATCAGCACTCAGCTCAGCAGCAATCAGAGCCAGCATCAGCACTCAGCTCAGCAGAAAGGCAAGTCCCAAAGCAGCCAAAACAGGCAGGCAGCACTGACCCTCAGCTAAATAAAGCACGGGCTGCACAGCTCAGCTCAAGCAAACACACGGGGGTGGCCAATCAACACCCTGTGCTCACAACTGCGGCAGCCCCCACTCCCGGTGACCGGACAGCCTGGTCCGCATCAGCCGCTCGCCCTAAGAAAGCCGAACCAATGCAGGCAGAAGCTCGTGGCTTCTTCTGCTGGTAATTCCATCCTACCAGCCTCCTAATGATGGTGAGGATTTGTGACGAGATCGGATGGGGCAAAAGGAAGGGAGAGGGGAAGGGGCTTCGTGTCCCGCTCCCGTGGTGGCCCCTTGGCTGATGATCGGCTCCATCTTATCAGTGCGCGGCATCTCTGCTGCCTGAGGGGGAGTCGAGAAAGGCGAAGTGCAACAACTGGGGGGATCTGCAGCAGCCTCTTGGCATCCCGGATGGCCGGCTGAAGTTCGCACTGGATGTTCATTCAGAAACTGCATGCCGGCTGAGACTGCACTGGCGTTTGTTTCAGGCTGCGAATTTCTTCGACTCTGCTGTCAGTAGCATACTATGCAAACTGATTTTCTATCCATGTTTATTGTTTGTGCTGAGTGTAATTTTAGATAAAATCAAAAACAGTTGCGAGTAAAAATACAGTTTAACTTAAGCAAATACAAGGGGGTGGGCAATCACTGAATTTTCATGAGGGAGCTGTCAGGCTGTCAGGTGTCAGGCTGGTACATGGGTACATGGTAAAAGTACATGAAGAAATCTATTTTCAGACTGATGTAGTGCATGCGCCCTTGTCAGTTGGCAGGGCGCGTTGCACTTTGGGGCTGGTTGGGGGGGTTGGCGGGCGTGGCAGGGTCTGGCCCCCGGCCGGGCTTTGCGCGTGCCCCTCCCCAGCCGTGCCCCTGCCCCGTGCTCAGGGCTGGTTGGCTGCGGCCGGGCCAGCTTTGGCGCGGGCGCAGCCCCTCCCCCCTTAGGCGGAGTTTTGATTGGCTGGGCCGGCGTGGTTTGTTTTGGTGAGCTTAGCCGGTGGGGCCGTCTGCCCCAGGGTTTGGGTGCTATTTATGGTGCGACTCTGGCTCTTGCCCACCTCCTGCGTACTTTTTGTGTTTTGGTGTGCTCCGAGAGGGCAAGCGCGAGACCTGATAAAAGAAACAGCAACATTAGCTACTTCGATAAAAGAAACAGCAACATTAGCTACTTCGATAAAAGAAACACAATAGCCTAATTGAGAAGAGTCTTGGAGAATTAAGAAGAAGTCGGAAACTGCGCTTGAGACCTACGAATAATAAACGGTGAACAGTCATCTGGCCACTGGTAAGCCGCCTGCTGTTTGAGTCCTTTCTTTTCGGGAAGCTTGCTAGGCCGAATTCTTGCCAGAGCGTCATAACGCCGGGAGACCATATAGCTTCTGTAGTACGGTACCGTTTACCATATATATTGCGTACACCCTACGGTATAGAGAATAGAAGCACTCGAGAGTGTCACCACACCTCGAGCCGCAGCGTGAACTCTGAGTGTCACAACACCAGAGGGATCGAATTATTATCACAGAGCGTCGCCACGCCTGCTCGTCGTATTCATAAAAGTACAGACAGAGCGTCACAACGCCTGTTATATCACATATAATATATATTGTACTCGGGACTGGGCACCCAAGCCGACCCGGGTTACAACACTGATTTAGCTGATTCTGAGAGAAAGTGCTTGTACAATCCAGAAGCATGTACGCATAATATTTTGAGCCATACAACTACATCTAAAATTTTATTGGAAATTTACAGAAAAGTTTCTCAAAAGCTAGAGAAGCTTACAAAATACGAGTTCAACTCAAGCTTCTGCATCAAGTCTCCCCAGCTTCTCCCTGACCCAGACGACCTTTGAATTTTCAAGTTTCATGCAGATAACTGCTACCTGTGAATTTGGCTTGAATATTTCATTAAACAGCATTGGCAAGTGGGTATTGAAGTCCGCAGAACAAAATCGCAGAGAAAAGCCCGCATCAAAGCAGACACGCAGTTTGAACGGGAAAAGCAAGTCAGCATGCAGTGGGAATTGAATTGCAGCACAAATGTACAAAACTGCAGTTCATAGCTGGTCGATGGCTCTCGATGTGCTCATTTCCTAGAAAAGCAGACAAACAAAAAGCGGCATTTCCGTTGCTAAATTAGACAGATATTGGCAGTTTCCAGCCATGCATTCGCAGTATAAAATTAGAGCCGACACCAAATGTTTTTATGCAGAACACGCAAAACCCTCATCAAGTCAGCAGGCATCAAAATTAACATTTTACTAATCAAACCAAAAGTGCATGAAAATTGTGTCAGCATTGAGCACCGCACCAGGCAGTCAGTCTGATTTAACCAAGATTGCTTTTCTGACCTCGAGTTTTTCAAGTCTCTCCAGCTTCTGCCTGACCCAACCGATCTTCTCCTCGTCCTGCGTCTCCATGGCGACGCGTCTCTCTTTCTCGATCATCTCCATCTGCTGCAGGCTGAGCTCCACGTGCTCGCGGCAGTCGCTGTAGTGAGCCAGAGTGAGCAGCTCCTCCAAGTCCGGGTCTCCAAGCAGCTGTTCAATCCAATGATCGAATGCGATTGCAGGTGCGCGATTGCGGAGCAGCTCAGCTTGGAGACTCCAGCTCAGACAGCGGAAGTTCACGTACAGGTGGGAGGAGAGAGGCTGCGACAGTCTGGCTGTGAACAGAGTCTGCGTGAACTCGGGAAGGAATGGGAAGCGAGGCGGAGAGTCGCAGGGGAGGCAGAACCTCCACGCCCAGTCTGACTTATCTGGCAGTTTTATTTTTCTGTTTATTCTTCTTGGAAAGAAATCATCTTCTTGAATATCCTGTGGCTTTAACCCTGACTCAACCTGATGTCTCTGCAGCTCCATCGCGAGTCTCTCAGCCTCCTCAGATTTTCCGAACTTCAAATGCGCCATTGCGGTCATGCACAGGGCGGCGCACTTGCACCACTGCAGCTCATGAAGGAGACTGAGCTGCCTCATCAGGGTGTCTCTGTCGCTCGATTCCGACTGCAGCTCGCTCACACACTGGTGCAACATACTGTACACGTCTGCGAACTTGT
Source organism: Macrostomum lignano (assembly GCA_002269645.1). NCBI lineage: Eukaryota > Metazoa > Platyhelminthes > Macrostomidae > Macrostomum > Macrostomum lignano. The sequence goes on along the minus strand of NIVC01001823.1, from coordinate 102,129 downwards.
AGTACATTTCTGGATTGTCAGTTCCTTTCCTGATCTCCGTGACAGCAGGCGGCGCTGTCAGAGGCAGCAGAGCGAACGGGTGAAAGTAGAACTTCTGTGACTGCAGAGGTCTCACGAGTCTCCTCAGCTGATCGACCACTCCGCCGATGTCGCTTCTCAGCTCACGAAGTCGGTCTCGAACCCTCGCTTTCGTGTTGTCGAAGTCGCCGCCGATTCCAGCGTTCTTGAAGTAGAGCGGAGCGTCGGGCATGAAGAAGTGCGGCATGCACTCATCGGGCGAGCTGCTCGAGTCGATGAAGCTCAGCATCATGTCGAGAGACTCCTTGAGCAGAGCGATCAGATTGTGGGGCTGCCAAGCGTCAGTTTCAGGATCTGAGCCACGCTTCTCCCGCATTGTGAAGAGCAGAGTCTTTGCATGGTAGGTCTTGAGTCCAGGTGTGTCCAGAGTGAGCGGCAAGTATCTCTTAAAGATGAACTTGATGAGTGTGAACAGCTGGCCCTGGACTGTGCCCAGCCGTCTCATGATGTCTTTCTCTTGGAAACTGAAGCTCACTCTGAGCTCGTTGGTCGAGCTCGGTCTGGTCGCCCGCACGAGGTGAACATTATCATTATTGGATGGAGTCAGTTTTTCAATTCTGTCCTCACAGAAACTGCTGCAGCACAGAATCGCATGGCACGTGTCCTGTGCAGGCCGCACACCGCACGCCGTGGCTGTCACAGCAGGTTGGCTGCCTGCAGAGCGCAGTGAGTGGAGAGTCGCTTTGTGGCGAGTGAAAAAGATGGGTTGGTTTGAAAGTGCAGATTTTCTCTTGGCTGGTTGGGACTTTCCAGTATTCTACTGTTCAATGAATTATCCTTTGTACGATCGAAGCAGAAAGGTAGCATTTTTCACTTCATTTTCACCTCTTATAAGGCGGAAACTTAGAAGATAAATAAAAATATAAAAACAATACAAAAAAAGTATGAAAATCATGTGATTTAAGTTATTGTTTGATTGGCGCGCACCGCAAAAATTCGCAATGGGAGTTACATGGGAGTTCGGGACAATGGGAGTTCGGACGCTTCAAAGCTCGATTATTTATTGAATCATAATTAATGATAACTGAATGGATAAAAGTCAGTAGAGAAAGAGCAGAAATGCTCATCTGTTTGCCACCAATGCGTTTCATCGCGCATTCGCATCCAAAAGTGCAAGTTGCTTGGGTTGAAAAGTTGGGAAGACGGCGAGTGCTGGACCAGGCGTGAGTGCCCATGACCCAGAAAATAAATAAGTAGCAGTGCTAAAAGCTGAGCTCACCTTAACGCTGTTGCAGCCCTGTGATTCGCCGTAAATGCTTCCGCCTTTTAAATCCTTTTATAATCCAATATTTTTTATGTAAATGCCCTTTTTTACTTCTGGCTTCTGCCTCTGATTTTATACAAACGGATTTTATGCATCCAACTCAACCTCCATCTGCACCTGCACCTGTATCTAACTCAATGGCTGGGCTGCATCCAACTCAACCTCCATCTGCACCTGCACCTGTATCTGACTCTATGGCTGGGCTGCATTCAACTCAGCCTCCATCTGCACCTGCACCTGTATCTGACTCTATGGCTGGGCTGCATCCAACTCAACCTCCATCTGTGCCTGCACCTGTATCTGACTCTATGGCTGGGCTGCATCCAACTCAACCTCCATCTGTGCCTGCACCTGTATCTGACTCTATGGCTGGGCTGCATCCAACTCAGCCTCCATCTGCACCTGCACCTGTATCTGACTCTATGGCTGGGCTGCATCCAACTCAGCCTCCATCTGTGCCTGCACCTGTATCTGACTCTATGGCTGGGCTGCATCCAACTCAGCCTCCATCTGTGCCTGCACCTGTATCTGACTCTATGGCTGGGCTGCATCCAACTCAGCCTCCATCTGCACCTGCACCTGTATCTGACTCTATGGCTGGGCTGCATCCAACTCAGCCTCCATCTGTGCCTGCACCTGTATCTGACTCTATGGCTGGGCTGCATCCAACTCAGCCTCCATCTGCACCTGCACCTGTATCTGACTCTATGGCTGGGCTGCATCCAACTCAACCTCCATCTGTGCCTGCACCTGTATCTGACTCTATGGCTGGGCTGCATCCAACTCAACCTCCATCTGTGCCTGCACCTGTATCTGACTCTATGGCTGGGCTGCATCCAACTCAACCTCCATCTGTGCCTGCACCTGTATCTGACTCTATGGCTGGGCTGCATCCAACTCAACCTCCATCTGTGCCTGCACCTGTATCTGACTCTATGGCTGGGCTGCATCCAACTCAACCTCCATCTGCACCTGCACCTGTATCTGACTCTATGGTTGGGCTGCATTCAACTCAGCCAATGCGAAAGCCTCTCCCCCCCCTGAACTCCGCTACTCTCGACAGGGCAGTGCGGACCCCCTAACAACAGGCTAGTTCAGTGCTTTCCGGTTACACTTCATCAGAGGCTGCATCATCCCCACTCTAAACAGTGCGAGTGAGTTCTGTTGTCAAGGAGAGGCATTTAGGTATAGTAGATCGCTTTAACAGACACAGAAAAAATAATCTACTTAGGTTTAATCACTTGCGACGCGTTTCTATCAACTCAGATCAGTCTCATGCGATGTGAAGTTAAAGTTTTATTGGAAACACGGGTTATAAACGAAGTGGATTACGTAATGGGTGAATTAAAACAGTTGTACTAAAAGTTTTCAAGTACATTAGAACAGGATCAATTAAACAAACAAGTGTCAGCAAAGTCAACGATACAAATCGGAATGCGAGAGTGCAGGTGCACCCCCTCTCTAAAATACTCGGAGTAAATGACGGCCCACAACTATGCACCAGCTGAGTGCTGAGCTTTGGATTGAACTTCTTAATGTACATGGCTTCCACAATGTTCAGTTTGTGCTCAGAACTGCGTTTGTCTTAAGCGTCTTAAATGGTTAAGAGGCATTTAGAGAATCCTATGAAAGAAGGAGCGGTCTGCTCCGCGTGCTTTTTGACCAAAGCTCAATTTCGATCTACAAATCGAAACCTACAATTGTTTCGTGATCACGGCTCAAATTCACCAGAGACCGATGGGACTGTCAGCGAAACCGCAGTAGACTCGGCCAGGAGAAACGAGGAGAGGACTGGATAAGAGAGGAGAGAAGAGGAGAGGAGAGAAGAGGAAACGAGAGGAGAGGAGAGGAGAGAAGAGGAGAGGAGAGAAGAGGAAACGAGAGGAGAGGAGAGGAGAGGAGAGGAGAGGAGAGGAGAGGAGAGGAGAGGAGAGAAGAGGAGAGAAGAGGAAAGGAGAGTAATTCCGTCCTATCAGCCTCCAGCCTCCTACTGATGCAGAAGATTTGTGGCGAAATCGGATGGGGCAAAAGGAAGGAAGAGGGGGAAGGGGCTTCGCGTCCCGCTCCCCTGGTGGCCCCTTGGCTGATGATCGGCTCCAGCAAATTGCAATAACTTGGGGGATCTGCAGCAGCTTCCTTGTATCCCGGATGGCTGGCTGAAGTTCGCACTGGATTGTTCACTCAGAAACTGAATGCCGGATGAGACTGCATTGGCGTTTGTTTAACGCTGCGAATGTCTTCGATTCTACTGACAGTAGCAGACAATGCAAACTGATTTTCTATCCATGTTTTATTGTTTGGGCAGAACATGATTTTATAAAAATAGTACGAGCTAACAGTAGCGAGTTGAAAACATACTGAGTGCAGCGCTAAACATTTGAGTCAATGAAATTTGAATAGCAATAAGAGAGTTCAGGAGAGAGGAGAGGGAGACACTGGGAGCGTTCAGGCTGTCAGTCACTGATTGTTCAGGAGGGTTTTCCAGGTTCATGCCGACAACTGCTACCTGTACATTTGGCTTGAATATTTCATTAAACAGCATTGGCAATTGGGTATTGAAGTCCGCAGAACAAAATCGCAGAGAAAAGCCCGTATCAAAGCAGACAAGCAGTTTGAACGGAAAAGCAACTTAGCATGCAGTACAAATTGAATTGCAGCACATGTGTAAAACTGCAGTTCATAGCAGGAGTTGAGATGTAAAGGTGATTCCAGGTGTTTTCAGGCGAAATCCAGACAAGCCTCAACAATTAAGCATGCATCAGAATAAACAGTTTGAACAACTCCAAAGTAAATTGTGTCATTATCGAACACCGAACCAGACAGTCACTCTGACTCAGCCTTCCTGTTCCGACTTTAAGACTCAATTTTGAGGACTCTGGCGGGCTTCATCAAGTCTCTTCAGCTTCTGCCTGACCCAACCGATCTTCTCCTCGTCCTGTGTCTCCATGGCGACGCGTCTCTCTTTCTCGATCATCTCCATCTGCTGCAGGCTGAGCTCCACGTGCTCGCGGCAGTCGCTGTAGTGAGCCAGAGTGAGCAGCTCCTCCAAGTCCGGGTCTCCAAGCAGCTGTTCAATCCAATGATCGAATGCGATTGCAGGTGCGCGATTGCGGAGCAGCTCAGCTTGGAGACTCCAGCTCAGACAGCGGAAGTTCACGTACAGGTGGGAGGAGAGAGGCTGCGACAGTCTGGCTGTGAACAGAGTCTGCGTGAACTCGGGAAGGAATGGGAAGCGAGGCGGAGAGTCGCAGGGGAGGCAGAACCTCCACGCCCAGTCTGAGTCTGATGGCAATTCAGTAGACCTAAATTGATCTGTTTCAATATTCTGTGGCTTCAACCCTGAATCAACCTGATACTCAACCTGATGTCTCTGCAGCTCCATCGCGAGTCTTTCAGCCTCCTCAGATTCTCCGAACTTCAAATGCGCCATGGCGGTCATGCACAGGGCGGCGCACTTGCACCACTGCAGCTCATGAAGGAGACTGAGCTGCCTCATCAGGGTGTCTCTGTCGCTCGATTCCGACTGCAGCTCGCTCACACACTGGTGCACCACACTGTAAACGTCTGCAAACTTGTAGTACATTTTTGGAGAATACATTCCTTTCCTGATCTCCGTGACAGCAGGCGGCGCTGTCAGAGGCAGCAGAGTGAACATGTAAAAGTAGAACTTCTCTGACTGCAGAGGTCTCACGAGTCTCCTCAGCTGCTCGGCCACTCCGCCGACGTCGCTTCTCAGCTCACAAAGTCGGTCTCGAACCCTCGCCTTTGTGTTGTCGAAGTCGCCGCCGATTCCAGCGTTCTTGAAGTAGAGCGGAGCGTCGGGCATGAAGAAGTGCGGCATGCACTCATCGGGCGAGCTGCTCGAGTCGATGAAGCTCAGCATCCTGTCGAGAGACTCCTTAAGCAGAGCGATCAGATTGTGGGGCTGCCAAGCGCCAGTTTCAGGATCTGTGCCATGCTTCTCCAGCATAAAGAAGAGCAGAGTCTTTGCATGGTAGGTCTTGAGTCCAGGTGTGTCCAGATTGAGCGGCAAGTGTCTCTTGAAGATGAACTTGATGAGTGTAAACAGCTGGCCCTGGACTGTGCTCAGCCGTCTCATGATGTATTTTTCTTGGAAGCTGAAGCTCACTCTGAGCTCGTTGGTCGAGCTCGGTCTGGTCGCCCGAATGAGGTGAACATCAGCACCGAATGGAAGCAGTTTTCTAATTCTGTCCTCACAGAAACTGCTGCAGCACTGGATCGCATGGCACGTGTCCTGTGCAGGCCGCACACCGCACGCCGTGGCTGTCACAGCAGGTTGGCTGCCTGCAGAGCGCAGTGAGCGGAAAATGGCTTTGTGGGGAGTGAAAAACATGGGTTGGTTTGAAACTGCAGTTTTTGGCTTGGCTGGTTGGGAATTTCAAGTTATATCATTAAGAAAAAAATATGAAAATTATTTAAGATATCGTTCGATTGAGGCCGTGTCATTTGATTGTCGACAAGTTATTATCAGGACTCAGTGCCCCGCAGCAAGGCACCAATCAGGCAGTCAGGGCGGCTTCGGTTTATTTTGTTTGAAATTTTCCAAGTGAGAGCAGCAGCACCTCAGCAGAGTCATGCTGCCTATCGTAGGTCACCCAAGCACCGCTGCACCCACTCTGCTACCATCGGAGCCTGTGAATTCAAAACCCAATGGCCCGGCTCAGCAAATCGGCATCAGAGTTTTCTTTTCAATTTCGCCTGCCGCTTGTTTCAGCACCCAAGCCGACATTCGCAGTCACAGAAGCTGCTGGAGGCTGGGCGCCACTCAGTTGCGAATTTAAAATTGAGCAAAGTTAATGGGCTTCCAGTTGCATGCGGATCTCAGCATTCTGATGATGAACCCAGCCTCACTCACCTGCTCCCGCTGTCACCTGTGCGTGGCCCTCCATGACCTGCAGCCGAGTGGCGGCTCTGCATGAGTCTTTCTTTGTTTTGCAGCCACCTTTCAGATGAAACTCTTGTCCAGCAACCAGCACAGTCCAGTCAATGTCCGAGTCTGCAGCTGTCCTGCCGTTCACTTGCACCAGACTGTTGGCCCAGCCCTCTGCGTAGCTGCCCGTCATCTGCCTGCGATCCTGTGTGAGGACTCGAGCGACTCCTTGCAGCCAGTCAGCCAGACTCTGCTGACACTTTGCTCTCTGCTCGGTGAATCCCGCATCGCTGAGCAGTCGATGAAGCTCCTCGCTCAGGCGCCTGTCTTGCTGGGAGTCGTCTGAGAGCCTGGAATGATGCGAGATGCGTGTGGGTGACTTGTTCAGAGTTGGATGGACAGAACAAGCAGGAGAGGTGAGAGTGCAGCTGCTGCAGCACTCAGACTGGCATCTCAAGCAGGAGAGCTGAGAGTGCAGCTGCTGCAGCACTCAGACTGGCATCTCAAGCAGGAGAGCTGAGAGTGCAGCTGCTGCAGCACTCAGACTGGCATCTCAAGCAGGAGAGCTGAGAGTGAAGCTGCTGCAGCACTCAGACTGGCATCTCAAGCAGGAGAGCTGAGAGTGCAGCTGCTGCAGCACTCAGACTGGCATCTCAAGCAGGAGAGCTGAGAGTCCAACCCAATCTCAACTCTGCTGAGTTTCGCTGCAATTTCTGCCCCAAGCTGCCAGCCTGTCGGAAGGTGCAATGCGGCAGTGAAAGCCGAACCGATCAGACTCACCGATGAAGACCCGAATCCAAACGGTGAGCGGCTGCCTGCCGGGCCTCTGGGCTTCTGCAATGCGGGAAGGAAAGCCAGCGTTGTCACAGCAATTGAGTCTTAGATTCTCATGCAGCTTTTCAGGTAGGAAAAATAAAAAGCGGAGTGAGAGGGGGGCAGAAGCAGGCGCAAATTTAGTATCATTTTTACTTTACTCAAGCATTACAATAAATAAAATATTTTGTCACATGAGCTCGCTTTACTCCATTATCTTTTGACGTTCCGTGTGGGGCAATGAAGTCCTCCCTTGTCTGATCTAAAAATATAAAATTAATCCTTTCTTTGTCTTTTTTGTCTTCGCTCTTCCCTCTTTTTCCTCAGTTTTTCCCTCGTTTCCGTGTTCGCCTCTTCTCTTGAAACCAAATATGCTTGTATTTTTTCTAACTAAAACAGTTTAACAAGGTTCTTCAAATAAAATTACAACAATGCTCTACTAAAGCACGATACAGCACCGAAAATATTCGCTAAATCATTTCGCCTCACTCACCCCGCTCCACTGAGATCCAGCAGCCGCAGCACCTGCTGCTGCTCAAATCGCTGTGCCACCTGCGCACACGTCAGACCCCGACCGTCTCGATGACTCGCATCCGCTCCTCTGTCCATCAGAGCCTTTGCTGCTCGCACGTGACCGGCTTCGCACGCTCGTGACAGAGCAGTCCGACCCTGACTGTCTTCAGCACGCACTGACGCACCAAGATCGATGAGTTTCTCAATGAGCTCGTGATGACCTGCATCAGCTGCCAGCATGAGAGCAGTGGCTCCAGTGCTGTCTGGCAGATCGACATGCTGTGTGCTGACTCGCTCATCATTGATCAGTGTGACAGCAAGAGCGACGTGTCTTTGAGAGATGGAGAGACGGAGCAGCTGTGTGATGTGAGCTGGCTGCATTCGAGAGAGAGTGTCGGTGAGAACAAAATTCCTGCCTTCGATGGCCATTGCTGCAGTGAAGCTGAGGATGGTGCTGGATTGGAAGAGCCAGTCGGGCTCGAGGCCTAGGGAGGCAACGATATTTTCTTCGAGACGAGAGCAAGCTAGATCTACGTATTTGATACGGAGATTCGTTTTGTGATCCGGACTTGAAATACACGAGATGAGGAACTTGACGACTTTCCACTGACCGCAAATTGCAGCAGGTTCGGCAGCGTCGATGCAGCAGCGATCTCTGTTTGCTTGGTCAGCGACTTGTGACACGAGAAACTTGACGACTTCCAAGCGACCATTTGTTGCAGCAGATTCGGCAGCGTCGATGCAGCAGCGATCTCTGTTTGCTTGGTCAGCGATTTGTGGCACGAGAAACTTGACGACTTCCCACTGACGATTTTCTACAGCATATTTGGAGGCTTTGATGAAGCAGCGATCTCTGTTTTGCTGGTCAGCGATTTGTTGCACGAGAAACTTTACGACTTCCCACTGGTCATTTTCTGCAGCAGATTTGGAGGCTTTGATGCAGCAGCGATCTCTGTTTGCTTGGTAAGCGACTTGAGAAACGAGAAACTTGACGACTTCTAAGTGACCATTTGTTGCAGCAGATTTGGCAGCGTCGATGCAGCAGCGACCTCTGTTTTCTTGGTCAGCAATTTGAGGCATGAGAAACCTGACGACTTCCCACTCACCATCTCTTGCAGCAGATTCGGCAGCGTAGATGCAGCAGCGATCTCTGTTTGCTTGGTCAGCGACTTGTGGCACGAGAAACTTGTCGACTTCTAAGTGACCATTTCTTGCAGCAGATTTGGCAGCGTAGATGCAGCAGCGATCTCTGTTTGCTTGGTCAGCGACTTGTGGCACGAGAAACTTGACGACTTCTAAGTGACCATTTGTTGCAGCAGATTTGGCAGCGTCGATGCAGCAGCGACCTCTGTTTTCTTGGTCAGCAATTTGAGGCATGAGAAACCTGACGACTTCCCACTCACCATCTCTTGCAGCAGATTCGGCAGCATGAATGCAGCAGCGATCTCTGATTGCTTCGTCAGCGACTTGTGACACGAGAAACTCGACGACTCTCAACTTACCATGCTGCGCAGCCAGTCGAGTATTTTCTATGCAAAAGCGTGTCTTCCGTGTTTGTCCCGGTCGAATCCACAGATGAGCTCTCACTGCCGGGATGTTGCCGCTGATGACGGCCCTATGGCTGCTGAGTTTTTGGCCCATTGTGCGGCTTCCGTGTCAAAGAGCGGTCCAAGGCTTTAGACAGGGAGAAAGAGGCGCTTTGAATCCTGCTGGAGAAAGCGGGAGGGAGAGGGGGAGAAGAAGGGTGGCTTCGCTCCTTTAAATTTTTGAAACGAATTTATAAAAATATATATGAACCCTACCAATGATCCTTGGCTGAGGGTGGCAGATGTCAGCCCCGGCTGCTGTCAGAGTGGCAGATGTCAGTCACGGCTGCTGTCAGAGTGGCAGATATCAGTCACGGCTGCTGTCAGAGTGGCAGATGTCAGTCACGGCTGCTGTCAGAGTGGCAGATGTCAGTCACGGCTGCTGTCAGAGTGGCAGATGTCAGTCACGGCTGCTGTCAGAGTGGCAGATGTCAGTCACGGCTGCTGCCAGAGTGGCAGGTGTTTCAAAGGTTTCTGCAGCCGGTTGCCAGAAAGATTTTACCGCCTCATCTCTCAGCTGCCCTCCCTTTTTCAGCCTCTGGAGAGGCCGACCACCCCCGGCCTGAGCAGCCGAAACTTCTCTCCCGAGCATGAGCGCTGAGTCCGCCGCCTTCGCCTCTGTGCACCCAGCATGGCAACGGAGAGACTGCGGCTGCAGGGGCCACCCCAAGCTGTACTTGATGAAGCTGAGCTGACCCATTGTGCCTCAGTGCAGTTTGAGATCTTTAAATGCATTTAGGCATTTAATGGCCTACTGAGCGGAGTAAAATACTGCTCAATCCCGCAGTGCATCGGTTTGAGGAGGCGGCCAAATGTACAAGAAAATGCATTGTTAAACTGGGCCTTTTTTCTTTCTCACTCTGCACTCTGGCCAGGTGAGTCGGCGAAATCTCGCCTCTGCTCCTCTCGGGCGCAGGTCAGGCCATGAGAATCCGCTGGGTTGAATTTACAAGTGCAATTGAATCACTTCCGCTCTTTCTGTTCATATTTTAAACAGGGGGCAAACGGCCCTTGTGGCCCCTACAGTCCCTATCCCTTCACTCACCATCCCTACAATTGCCATCGCTACAGTCACCTGCCTAATGAATGCATGCGGATTTCTAGGTGTGAGCTACTTCTACGAAAGTACATATGTCGTTTTGAAGTACATTTTGTATAGCTGCACTTTGAGGTATTTCTAGGTGTGAAAGCGAAGCGCATTTTCCTTGGTATAGTATATTTTAAAATAATTTGGATGTCGCCTTAACTGCTGAGTTGGTTTCAAATTGTTCTCGTGCACTGCTTAAAATTTTGCTGGATTCAATCGTTTAAAACATTTTTTCCTCATTTTTAGCTTTTATACGGTAAATATGCAAATTATACAGATTAAGGCCTTATAAAATACATGTATACTTGCATTTTTTAGCACACAGCTAGTGCAAGTTTCTTTAAAACATTTCAATAGAATGCTTTTTTAAGGCAAGCATCACTAAATACAGGTAAAAAAGCTGGCCTTGAAGTTTCAAGTAGCCATCGAGTCAACCGGCATGCACTGAGGCTACTCATTGAGCAATCGTCTTCTATAAGAATCGCCCATAAAAGTCAGTTCACATAATTCGTAAATAATTCAGAACAAAGCGCTCTTTAATCGTATATCTGTTTATTTTGGCAATTACGAGTGCTACACTTTAAAATGAGCACAAAGCCGCAAGATTCAGGTTGTTAAACAGAAACAAAGTAGAGTACAGATTAAAGAAGAAACTTCGTTTCAACTCTGAACTCAAACTCAAAAGAATCTATGTCGTGGGTAGGATACACTGACAGACTCAAGAACGGAGCACATGAAAAGTACATTTATACGTATATCGAGAATCAGATAGATTCCAGCCTCGTTGAGTTCCACTGAAATTTTTAAAAAGTCTCTGTTACAGACCCATTCCGAGTAGAAATATTGCGTCATACGAGGGAACTCCAATCAGGCAATAAAAACCAACTTAAAGTTGTTCCTTCAACATTCCCAGAGCCCAGAGTTCTAATTGGTTAGTTATTGCAATGGATTCCATTCTGGCAGCTGCTGGCTGCTCTCAGCCTCACGGCTTCATCCAGACGTACTCGAACTCGCTGGCCAACTCCTCGGGCACAGCGTGGAACTTCAGCAGGCGGCACATCCGGCCTGACGGCGAGAAGGTGCTGCCCAGACAGCTCGGGCTGCTGTGGCAGGCGGCGCTGCACTCGAATTCAACTCTGGCTGGGAAACTGCTGTGAGTCATGGAGCTCTGAGCGCTGGTGATGTTGGGCATCGATGCAGCTGCCAGCTTCTTCGAAATGTTTTCATCTGGTTGGAATAAATGGTAATTTGATATTTTTCTAGCAAATCCAATTGCAGTTCTGCAGCATAAAACTTTATGAGCATCCTTGTTTCTTCCATTTTCCATGTCTCTTGAATGTAAATTTTCATTCCGTTTCTGATTCTATCTATATTGCAATCGCAATCTGAGCCTTCAAGAATGTAAAGAGCTGTGAGTCCTGGGTCTATTATTTGGGCTGAATTAGCTTACAAAGTGTTGCCTTGATGCTAAAGCCTCTGGTGATGAAGCCTTTGGTGCTAAAGCCCTTGGTGCTAAAGCCCCTGATGCTAAAGCCCCTGGTGATGAAGCCCCTGGTGCTGAAGCCCTTGGTGCTAAAGCCCCTGATACTAAAGCCCCTGGTGATGAAGCCTTTGGTGCTGAAGCTCTTGGTGCTAAAGCCCCTGATACTAAAGCCCCTGGTGATGAAGCCCCTGGTGCTGGCGCCCCTGGTGCTGAAGCCCTTGTGCTGGCTCACATTAAAATCTTCAGCTTGTGAGGTCATGCCTTTTAACATACAAACCCGAACGGAACCCATCATGTGCACGAAGCAGAAGTTACCCATTCTGACAAACATTTCATTCGCTTACACTTCGGGTAGATGATTTCATAGATTGAATTTCGATTGCCACCACCGCACACCTGAGATACATTCCCGCCTCATTTGAGATTGCACTGGGAGTCAGGAGCGGCTCCGAGAGAGCCGTAGGCCGACCCGCAGCAGCAGTACTCGGCGAACTGAGCGCCGAAGTAGCGGAAACGGCCGCACTTGCAGATGTCGGCGCACAGTTGCAGCGTCATCTCGCCCGGCTTCTGCACAAAGGCGGGCACAGTCGGTTTCGTGGCGTACGGACCGAACTTGACAATGCCTTGAAGTCCTCGCAGGTCTCGGCTGCTGTTATAGAGACCGTCCGCATAGCAGCCGATGCACTGAAGACCCAGCGGAATCGGAGTTGCGGAGACCATGCAGCTCCAGAGACAAGAGTGCAACAGAAAATAACCAGCGAAGAATGTTTCCAGCGGCATATCTTTATCGCACACTTTCATTGCGGCCGCTGCTTTACACCTGTGCTGCAGACTTAGCGTTAATATCATTGATATTATCATTGTATCTATAGCTGCTGCTGCTCAGTCATTGGATACAGCTACGATGCGCATGGATGCTTGTCATTGGATACAGCTCCTATGCACACTGGATGCTTGTCATTGGATACAGCTCCTATGCACACTGGATGCTTGTCATTGGATACAGCTCCTATGCACACTGGATGCTTGTCATTGGATACAGCTCCTATGCACACTGGATGCTTGTCATTGGATACAGCTCCTATGAACACTGGATGCTTGTCATTGGATACAGCTCCTATGCACACTGGATGCTTGTCATTGGATACAGCTCCTATGCACACTGGATGCTTGTCATTGGATACAGCTCCTATGCACACTGGATGCTTGTCATTGGATACAGCTCCTATGCACACTGGATGCTTGTCATTGGATACAGCTCCTATGCACACTGGATGCTTGTCATTGGATACAGCTCCTATGCACACTGGATGCTTGTCATTGGATACAGCTCCTATGCACACTGGATGCTTGTCATTAGATACAGCTCCTATGCACACTGGATACTTGTCATTGGATACAGCTCCTATGCACACTGGATTTTTGTCATTGGATACAGCTCCTATGCACACTGGATGCTTGTCATTGGATACAGCTCCTATGCACACTGGATGCTTGTCATTGGATACAGCTCCTATGCACACTGGATGCTTGTCATTGGATACAGCTCCTTTGCACACTGGATGCTTGTCATTGGATACAGCTCCTATGCACACTGGATGCTTGTCATTAGATACAGCTCCTATGCACACTGGATACTTGTCATTGGATACAGCTCCTATGCACACTGGATTTTTGTCATTGGATACAGCTCCTATGCACACTGGATGCTTGTCATTGGATACAGCTCCTATGCACACTGGATGCTTGTCATTGGATACAGCTCCTATGCACACTGGATGCTTGTCATTGGATACAGCTCCTATGCACACTGGATGCTTGTCATTGGATACAGCTCCTATGCACACTGGATGCTTGTCATTGGATACAGCTCCTATGCACACTGGATGCTTGTCATTGGATACAGCTCCTATGCACACTGGATGCTTGTCATTGGATACAGCTCCTATGCACACTGGATGCTTGTCATTGGATACAGCTCCTATGCACACTGGATGCTTGTCATTGGATACAGCTCCTATGCACACTGGATGCTTGTCATTGGATACAGCTCCTATGCACACTGGATGCTTGTCATTGGATACAGCTCCTATGCACACTTGTAGTGCGCTTGTGCGCGAAGTATAAAGTGGTCTCGTGGACCATATATTTGAGTTCATATATAGTCACTGCCGACGTGCGGCTACAACGTTGTGCAATGGTTAAGGGGGGGAGCGGGGCAGAGCTAGCGCACGTTGGTCGAGAGAACTCAAGCTAGAGTCACATACAAGCCTACAGGCGTAGAGGGGCGTACACTACAACACTATATGCTTGTCATTGGATAGCAAATGCATTTGCAACTCAATTCCCAGCTCCTTATACTGCCAGTTGGCAACGGTTGGAAACGGTAGGCAACCTGGCGCAACGCTTTCAGTGACATTGTCTCAGCAGCAGCTGCTCCTCCAAGCAGTATATTCTGCTTCTAGCACATCTAGCCAGCTCTTCGGATTGAAATGGAGAGGCTTCAAGCAGTTGAGAAATAACAGAGTTTCCAGCTACTTCAGCTTGCATTACAAAGCACTGTACATCGATCTTAGGCCAGACGGGAGACTCAGCCACTCCATTGGCTTCCAGCAATGAAATTCATTCATTGAATGCTTTTGTTCTTATTGTGACTGGCGTAAGCATAGCACACGTGCTGCGAGAAATTTTATCTTTTCTTTAACAAAGCAACATCTGTAAACAGCTTGCAAGTTCGCGGTTGCAGCGTTGAGCCTCAACTAAAAGGACGGCGCACGTTGCATACTCTGCACCTTGTGGATTGGCCATCAAGGGGGCAAAATTTACTCAAATTATCGGAATTTGGCCGAGAACGGTCGAGCCCGGGGTACTATGGCGCAAGAATCGAACGCATTGACCACTGAGTTGTTCTGCCCCGAGCCAGCCTCCTTATTTTGAGCCTTTGATTGGAAGACGAGTGTAATATGAAGTGACGTTGTGAATTACAATTAGATTTAAAAAATTTCTGACAGGTGTAGAGCTGCCTAATTAAATGTACAACTTTGCATGCAAATGCGAGTATCTTATTAGCCCGTGTGGGCTGCGTGAATTGTTTAGACGAAGCTCCAAAAACTGACGATGAACTCATTTTTCATCTTGTTCAAATAATTTGTCAGACTCCGCATCTCCATGGCAACATCATAGTTATGTATTTGATAAGATTCATATCGACTACTTTAAGTAAGACGCTAAGCTTCCGTATTTTTTAGTTTAAGTGGCAGGCGCTGCATGTGTGCAGCTTGGCGTACTTTAGGGACATTGTCACACTCACACAACCGGCGAGAGGCATTACTGCCCTTTCCGCCGACTCCCCTGAGCAGGCAAACAAGAGCATGGATATGTACGCAGTCATGCATACAGGCACACACTCACACAGGAGTGTACAGCGGCCGCACACTTCACTGTGCATTGGGGGTTGGCCCATCAGTGGGGTTAATTGCACGAGCAGAGCCAAGCCGAGATTCCTAGCTATTTAGTTCCAAAATAAATGTGACTGCACTTGGAATCGAGCCGGGGCCGCTGGAACATCAGAGCGCCACGCCAGACCCCTGGGCTACGGCCCACCCATATTGGATCCCCTAGCATGTAGCAGATGGCATTCTCACGACTCTGTTTGCGAGCAACCATCGTGTCTCAGTTGAGTGATGAGCCAGATTGCAGAAAAAGGAACGATCACAAGCAAAGTTGAAAGACATGATAAAATACAAGCTATTTGCTGAGCCAAGCTGCGTTTTAACGCTTTCGCTCCTTTTAATGCACTGGCTTTTAACTGGACGAGAACTCTTAGCAATGTTCAGTGCATTCGTGTTGGATGTTGGTATATTGATCGATAAACAAAAGAAGTCTAAAAATAAAAAAGGAACTGCTTGGACAAATAGCAACTTTGCTTGGCTGGGAGTTCATTCTTAGAAGCTTTACTGTTGAGAATAGAGATTTCATCACTCACTCCACAAGCGCATTTTCACTCATTCACGGGAGGGATGCGGGCACCCTGGCGCAGCGCCTTCGGCGACAGCGTCCCACAACCAGCGCTGACGGTATTCTGCCCATTCCGCTGAGCACACACAAGCGCACCAATACGCGCAGGCCCGCACTCATGCACACGCTCACACAGGGTGTGCAGCGGCCTGACTTTCTGATCCTGTCAGGAGTACACACCCTCTGCGCCTTGGGGGTTGGCCCTCAGGGGTGAGTCACACGAAAGCCACTCTACCTTTTTCTGAGACCCAAAAAGTTGAGAAATTTTAAATAAGTTATGAATGAAGTAAATATGTAGACGTAAAGTTCTTTTCATAGTTGGCTATCATACGCTTGTAGAAGTGGCGGATGGATAAACATTTATATTTTTCAAGATGGTTTCTTTCATCAATTCCTTTGTTTAAATTCAAAGTTGAATAGTTTCATTAAGCTTGAAGCTCTATGTTTTGATGCGCTATGAAAGTAGTAAATTACCCAGACAAACTCAGCTTCACAGATTCATCCAGACCCACACAGCCTCACAGCTTCATCCAGACCCACCCAGCCTCACAGCTTCATCCAGACCCACCCAGCCTCACAGCTTCATCCAGACCCACACAGCCTCACAGCTTCATCCAGATCCAGACCCACCCAGCCTCACAGCTTCATCCAAACCCACTCAGCCTCACAGCTTCATCCAAACCCACTCGGCCTCACAGCTTCATCCAAACCCACCCGGCCTCACAGCTTCATCCAGATCCAGACCCACCCAGCCTCAAAGCTTCATCCAAACCCACTCAGCCTCACAGCTTCATCCAAACCCACTCAGCCTCACATCTTCATCCAGATCCAGACCCACCCAGCCTCACAGCTTCATCCAAACCCACTCAGCCTCACAGCTTCATCCAGACCCACCCAGCCTCACAGCTTCATCCAGATCCAGACCCACCCAGCCTCACAGCTTCATCCAGATCCAGACCCAACCGACCTCACAGCTTCATCCAAACCCACTCAGCCTCACAGCTACATCCAGACCCACCCAGCCTCACAGCTTCATCCAAACCCACTCAGCTTCACAGCTTCATCCAGACCCACCCAGCCTCACAGCTTCATCCAAACCCACTCAGCCTCACAGCTACATCCAGACCCACCCAGCCTCACAGCTTCATCCAAACCCACTCAGCATCACAGCTTCATCCAGACCCACCCAGCCTCACAGCTTCATCCAAACCCACTCAGCCTCACAGCTTCATCCAGACCCACACAGCCTCACATCTTCATCCAGATCCAGACCCACCCAGCCTCACAGCTTCATCCAAACCCACTCAGCCTCACAGCTACATCCAGATCCACCCAGCCTCACATCTTCATCCAGATCCAGACCCACCCAGCCTCACAGCTTAATCCAAACCCACTCAGCCTCACAGCTTCATCCAGACCCACCCAGCCTCACAGCTTCATCCAGATCCAGACCCACCCAGCCTCACAGCTTCATCCAAACCCACTCAGCCTCACAGCTACATCCAGATCCACCCAGCCTCACATCTTCATCCAGACCCACCCAGCCTCACAGCTTAATCCAAACCCACTCAGCCTCACAGCTTCATCCAGACCCACCCAGCCTCACAGCTTCATCCAGATCCAGACCCACCCAACCTCACAGCTTCATCCAAACCCACTCAGCCTCATATCCAGATCCAGACCCACCCAGCCTCACAGCTTCATCCAAACCCACTCAGCCTCACAGCTACATCCAGACCCACCCAGCCTCACAGCTTCATCCAGACCCACCCAGCCTCACAGCTTCATCCAGACCCACCCAGCCTCACAGCTTCATCAAAACCCACTCAGCCTCACAGCTTCATCCAGACCCACCCAGCCTCACAGCTTCATCCAAACCCACTCAGCCTCGCTGGCCACTTCGGCAGGCACAGCAAAGAACTTCAGCAGACGGCACACTCGACTCGAAGACGCGAAGACGCAGCCGAGACAGTCGGGGCTGCGTTGGCAGGTGGCAGCGCACTGGAATTCAACGGCCGCTGGGAAGCTGTTCTTAACGACGGTTCCATCGACAGCTGAGATCACCGGCATGGCGGAGACGGAGAACTTCTTCATTGTTGAACCAACTGGAAGGAATTTTCAAAGGTAGGAATATGCAAGAGTCAACCAGGAGGTGAGCAGTCATGTCCATTCCGCTGACTTACTATAAGAGTCAACCAGGAGGTGAGCAGTCATGTCCATTCCGCTGACTTACTATAAGAGTCAACCAGGAGGTGAGCAGTCATGTCCATTCCGCTGACTTACTATAAGAGTCAACCAGGAGGTGAGCAGTCATGTCCATTCCGCTGACTTACTATAAGAGTCAACCAGGAGGTGAGCAGTCATGTCCATTCCGCTGACTTACTATAAGAGTCAACCAGGAGGTGAGCAGTCATGTCCATTCCGCTGACTTACTATAAGAGTCAACCAGGAGGTGAGCAGTCATGTCCATTCCGCTGACTTACTATAAGAGTCAACCAGGAGGTGAGCAGTCATGTCCATTCCGCTGACTTACTATAAGAGTCAACCAGGAGGTGAGCAGTCATGTCCATTTCGCTGACTTACTATAAGAGTCAACCAGGAGGTGAGCAGTCATGTCCATTTCGCTGACTTACTATAAGAGTCAACCAGGAGGTGAGCAGTCATGTCCATTCCGCTGACTTACTATATGGACAAACACAGACACAGATACGTACGCAGGCACACACGCTCACACGGGGCGCTCACAGCGGCCCAGACTTTTCTTTGAAGTTTAGTCCCCTGGGGACAGGGGGTCAGTATAAGCTATTGGGGGCATGCCAATGCTTTGTCCTTAATTGTGACCCGTTATGGACATCGATAACTTTGCTTCAGGGCGCCAAAATGTGTTTCTGTGGCGCCAAAATGAGTGCTGCGGCGCCAAAATGAGTGCCTGCGGCGCCAAAGTGAGTGCTGCGGCGCCAAAATGAGTACCTGTGGCGCCAAAATGAGTGTCTGCGGCGCCAAAATGAGTGTCTGCGGTGCCAAAGTGAGTGCTGCGGTGCCAAAATGAGTACCTGTGGCGCCAAAATGAGTGCTTACAATATACAGATTCCCAATAATATAATGTAGGAATCTAGCCATGTGGAATTATTGGCTTGGCCCCCCGACCACTAAAAAATCTATGACGAAGCCCATGTACAGGTCTACATGTACATGCAGGCGTTGACTGCCCGGCTATTTTGGCTTAAACTTACACGGCCTGTAGAACAGTTCAAAGATTGAATTCCTGGAATATCCACCGCAGACCTGGCTCGAATTTCCAGTGCATGTCGCGCGGCAGTCACCCTCAGAAGCGGCACCTCTCGAACCGTAGGTTGAGTCGCAGCAGCAGTAATCGTTTGCCTGCACCCCGAAGTAGCGGAACCGACCGTAAGCGCAGATTCGGCCGCACATTTCCAGCGTCATCGCGGAGCTGCTGACAAAGGCCGGAGCGCCGGGGTCTGTTCCATGCGGACCGAAGCTGCTGAGCCCTTTGAGCCCGATGAGGTCTCGGTCACTGTTGTCGCCGTCATAGTAGCAACCGATGTAGGCAAACCCCAGAGGCTGCGACGGCTCCACCGCACAACAGGTGGTGACAAGGTTCGCCCACAGCAGCAGCAGGAACATGCTTTCTATTGTGTGAATTTTGATCAATGATTCACCAGCAGAGCAGTTGAGTTTTGTTAAACTGATGCAGAGTAGACTCAACTCTTTCAACACAGTAGACAGCTTAAAAAGCTTTTATAATTCTTGACGAAAGCCAATCGCGTTTTAGCTGGCAGCAATTCTTTTCCTGCAGACACCTGGCATACCCGGTAGCCATGACAACTGCTATATTTTGTTGACTTGTAAAATGCAGTGTATGCGTGAATAAAATTCAGGGAGCATGTGAAAGCTGCCATGCATATGAGCTCAACCATTATCCAGGTAATAAATCTCTAGTTAGAGACCCCATTATCCAGGTAATAAATCTCTAGTTAGAGACCCCATTATCCAGGTAATAAATCTCTAGTTAGAGAACCCATTATTCAGGTAATAAATCTCTAGTTAGAGAGCCCATTATCCAGGTAATAAATCTCTAGTTACAGACCCCATTATCCAGGTAATAAATCTCTAGTTAGAGACCCCATTATCCAGGTAATAAATCTCTAGTTAGAGACCCCATTATTCAGGTAATAAATCTCTAGTTACAGAGCCCATTATCCAGGTAATAAATCTCTAGTTAGAGACCCCATTATTCAGGTAATAAATCTCTAGTTAGAGAGCCCATTATCCAGGTAATAAATCTCTAGTTAGAGACCCCATTATCCAGGTAATAAATCTCTAGTTAGAGACCCCATTATCCAGGTAATAAATCTCTAGTTAGAGACCCTATTATCCAGGTAATAAATCTCTAGTTACAGACCCCATTATCCAGGTAATAAATCTCTAGTTAGAGACCCCATTATCCAGGTAATAAATCTCTAGTTACAGAGCCCATTATCCAGGTAATAAATCTCTAGTTAGAGACCCCATTATGAAGGTAATAAATCTCTAGTTACAGACCCCATTATCCAGGTAATAAATCTCTAGTTAGAGACCCCATTATCCAGGTAATAAATCTCTAGTTAGAGACCCCATTATCCAGGTAATAAATCTCTAGTTAGAGACCCCATTATGAAGGTAATAAATCTCTAGTTACAGACCCCATTATCCAGGTAATAAATCTCTAGTTAGAGAGCCCATTATCCAGGTAATAAATCTCTAGTTACAGACCCCATTATCCAGGTAATAAATCTCTAGTTAGAGAGCCCATTATCCAGGTAATAAATCTCTAGTTACAGACCCCATTATCCAGGTAATAAATCTCTAGTTACAGACCCCATTATCCAGGTAATAAATCTCTAGTTAGAGAGCCCATTATCCAGGTAATAAATCTCTAGTTAGAGAGCCCATTATCCAGGTAATAAATTTCTAGTTACAGACCCCATTATCCAGGTAATAAATCTCCAGTTAGAGACCCCATTATCCAGGTGATAAATGTCTAGTTAGAAATATTTAATCTTTAGCTCGCAAGCAACTTAGCCAAAAGCAAGTATGAATTCAAGTTGAAAAAGAAGCAATTATAAGAAGAAATTGAATAATTTAACAAACCCTTCTTACAGCTGATGCAGCTAAGTCTCATATGCGCGAGTATGTTTCGAAATTTTAAAACGCCTCAAATTTGATGACCGCCGATAAGCGATCAAATGGAATTTTCATAATTAATTTTTTCCTAAAAATTTCAAACGTCCAAACTAAATAACAAACTTGCATAGCAACAGAAAACCAGGTGCAACGCGTGAAAACAGGACAGGAAAAACAGTCTGAAAGTGAAAAGAAAAGTTGAGTAATTGATTTATTACCCATGCGCTCTGCGGTTCACAAAACTTTTCCTTCCGAACTCAACTGGATCCGGAGTCAGCTTTCATCATTCCTTAATCTCTCGGCTTTTCACTCTTTCCCCACTCTTCACTCTTTCCCTCCTTTCACTCTTTCCCTCCCTTCACTCTTTCCCTCCCTTCACTCTTTCCCTCCTTTCACTCTTTCCCTCCCTTCACTCTTTCCCTCCCTTCACTCTTTCCCTCCCTTCACTCTTTCCCTCCATTCACTCTTACCCTCCCTTCACTCTTTCCCTCCCTTCACTCTTTCCCTCCCTTCACTCCTTACCCTCCCTTCACTCTTTACCCTCCCTTCACTCTTTCCCTCCCTTCACTCTTTCCCTCCATTCACTCTTACCCTCCCTTCACTCTTTCCGTCCCTTCATTCTTTCCCTCCCTTCACTCTTTACCCTCCCTTCACTCTTTCCCTCCCTTCACTCTTTCCCTCCCTTCACTCTTTCCCTCCCTTCACTCTTTCCCTCCCTTCACTCTTTCCCTCCCTTCACTCTTTCCCTCCCTTCACTCTTTCCCTCCCTTCACTCTTTCCCTCCCTTAACTCCTTCCCCTCCATTCACTCTTTCCCTCCCTTCACTCTTTCCCTCCCTTCACTCTTTCCCTCCCTTCACTCTTTCCCTCCCTTCACTCTTTCCCTCCCTTCACTCTTTCCCTCCCTTCACTCTTTCCCTCCCTTCACTCTTTCAGATGGAGATGAGCCGGTTGGCCAATGATGAGGAGGGCAATAGGTGAGCGATGAGCTTCTTAGCTGACCGCCCACGCATCTTTAGAGTGTTCTACCTCCCGTTAAAAAAGGTTAAAAGAAGATAATCGTATAATGCTACTATAAGTAAGTAAGTACACGCATGTGCGCCTAAGCTTTGAATGAATCACGCTACCAGGAAAAGATGTTACCAAAATGATACGCCATGAGCCATTTTCCCCTTTTAGCGCAACACGTGGATTGTAATGATGCTATTTTGGATCAAAAAGTTGCCTATAAATACAAGCGGTCCGAAGCGGACCAGGAGCCAACTCCCGACGAGAGGAGAAGCTCCGAAGAGGAAGCCTCAGGAGGACTTCCTGATCACCAAGTCAATCGAGACTCGGTCGAGTTGTTGCGGTAAGCCTTCCTTATTTGCGCCCGTTGTGTTAGAGACGTCTCGCTCAAGTCTATTGAGACTTGAGTCTATTTGGGTCTGTTGAGACTCTTGAGTCTGTTTAGACTCCATTGGTTGCAGTCTCCAGAAGGACTGCCCCTGATAGATCTTAGAGGACTATCAGTGGTTTCCGGAGCCATACCTAGAGTGCATAAAGGCACTGCTAGAAGAAGGAGGCTTAATTCAAACCGCTGTTCGGCGCAGGGTACCCATTGTTGATACGAGGCCTCTGATTGGTCCTGACTGCAGATACCGGCCGGAAGTAATTTCGTTGGAAGCAAAAGAAGAATCAGGACCAGAGAAGCGGATCCAAGACAGTGACTAGATCTACACGAGATCTACTGACGAGTTCCTAGCGAGAACTACTCAAGAAGTTCAAATCCGGATTAAAGGTAATTAAATACCTTCGTTTGACTAACTGGGTTGCCTAGCTGTTGAGCTAGAAGTGATTGTTCCTTGACTATCGAAAGTCGGGTAATAAGGAACACATCACATCCACCCACGCATCCATCCCGTGTTGGTTGCTGGGCCAGCCTCCAGATCCTCAGTTGCTGGGCCAGCCTCCAGATCCTCAGTTGCTGGGCCAGCCTCCCAGATCCTCAGTTGCTGCCTTCACAGCCCTAGAGAACTCAGGACACCCTCTGAGAACCCACTAAACCATCCCAGTCACTAAACCCGCACCCAACTCGCAGGTGGACGAAGAGCGCACCCAGGCGGAGCTCCAGCTCGCAAAGTCCGCGGACACCAAAGCCGTCGAGGAATTCGTCCAGGAGACGCCCCGCCTCACCGAGTCCCAGTCCGCCTGGATGTCGAAGGTCCGCCTGGCCTTCGACCTCGCTGTCGGGCAGCTGCAGGACGCGCACTCGCTCAGCTCGCCTGGCGGCCCCCTGCCGACTCGCGCCCGCAGCCTGGCGCTGATCGGCCGCGCCCTGCGCCTCCTGGCGAGCCGGCTGGACCCGGACTCGCCCGCTCAGTGGCGCCTGCTGGACATCGACCCGTCTGCCTGGCCAGCTGGAGATTCCGGCGATACGACGGCCGCGGCAGCAGCCGGCACCGAAGCTGAGGTCGCGGAGGAGGCAGGCGAAGACAAAGACTCCTCGGCGACGGCTGTCAAGACGCCGCTGTTGGTGGCAGCCGCGGCTCGAGAACGCGAAGCCAAAGCCGCCAGGCGGACCCGGCAGGCGTGGACGGCGTTTCAGCGGAGCCGCGACCGGCTTGCGCAGGCCACGGAGGTGCTGCAGCAGGCGCAGACTGTGGCGCTGCACAAGGACGCTCTGGTGAGTTGTTCTGGGGAGTTTGTTGGACCGACTGGTGAGTTGCTCTGGGGAGTTTGTTGGACCGACTGGTGAGTTGCTCTGGGGAGTTTGTTGGACCGACTGGTGAGTTGTTCTTGGGAGATTGTTGGGCCGACTGGTGAGTTGTTCTGGGGAGTTTGTTGGACCGACTGGTGAGTTGTTCTGGGGAGTCTGTTGGACCGACTGGTGAGTTGTTCCGGGGAGTCTGTTGGACCGACTGGTGAGTTGTTCTGGGGAGTTTGTTGGGCCGACTGGTGAGTTGTTCTGGGGAGTTTGTTGGACCGACCTGTGAGTTGTTCTGGGGAGTTTGTTGGACCGACTGGTGTTGTTCATGGCTCTGTGATGCCGTCGGGTGATTTAAACCGATAGTCTCTGCTATATTTATTACCTATGACCGAATGTATTTGCCTATGACCGAATTTAATTGCCTATGACCGAATTTAATTGCCTATGACCGAATGCAATTGCCCATGACCGAATTCCATGACACGAACCGCAGGACGTGGCCAGCCAAGCCAGCCAGGAGCTGCTGGAGTGCATCGGTCAGTTCGACCTCAGCATCGCGTGGCAGCAGCTCACTCTGCATCAGTCCTGCGAGACGGCCAAGCAGCTTCGCAGGACTCTCCGTCTCGCCCTGAGAGACTCGAACATGTCCGAGACGGCGGCCCTCATCAACCAGCTGGACAACTTGGAGGCTGAGGCCGCGTTTTGCAACGGCCTGCAGAGCCGGGTGGCGGCCGCCGCCAAGGACACCCTGAGGAGGACTTCTCTGGTGAGTCCGGTTTGAGCAGCTGGAGTGAGCTGATGGAGCATGGAACTGCCAGTAGTCCCCACCATGACATAAACTACTCATAGTAGAGCGATCAGCAAATCAACTGTAAAAAATATTCTCTCTCTTCATCTCATCCCGACTCAGGCCTGGCGCCAGAGCTGCGTGGACCACGCGCACCAGGACATCGGCAAGTCGCTGCCGCCCTTCCTGGGCTTCTTGGCGCTGCAGCACAGCCCGGACTGCCGGTACCTCTACGCTGGGGCCATGGAGAGGCAGAGGGCCGCCAAGCCTGGGAAAGGTGAGTTGAAGCTGTTTGTGAGTTGGAGCTGTTGGTGTGCTGGCGGCCCTGGTGCTGGCGCCCCTGGTGCTAAAGCCCCTGGTGCTAAAGCCCCTGGTGCTAAAGCCCCTGGTGCTGGCGCCCCTGGTGCTGGCGCCCCTGGTGCTAAAGCCCCTGGTGCTAAAGCCCCTAGTGCTAAAGCCCCTCGTGCTAAAGCCCCTGGTGCTAAAGCCCCTGGTGCTAAAGCCCCTGGTGCTGGCGCCCCTGGTGCTGGCGCCCCTGGTGCTGGCGCCCCTGTTGCTAAAGCCCCTGGTGCTGGCGTCCCTGGTGCTAAAGCCCCTGGTGCTAAAGCCCCTGGTGCTAAAGCCCCTGGTGCTAAAGCCCCTGGTGCTAAAGCCCCTGGTGCTAAAGCCCCTGGTGTTAAAGCCCCTGGGATTCTGGTGCTAAAGCCCTCGGTGCTAAAGCTTCTGGTGCTAAAGCCCCTGTTGCTAAAGCCCCTGGTGTTAAAGCCCCTGGGATTCTGGTGCTAAAGCCCTCGGTGCTAAAGCTTCTGGTGCTAAAGCCCCTGTTGCTAAAGCCCTTGGTGTTAAAGCCCCTGGTGCTAAGGCCCCTGGTTCTGGCGCCTCCTTAAATGAAATTGCGCCCCTCAAATAAATGGCGCCCCTCAAATGAATAGCGCCCTTCAAATGAACGGCAGCCCCTCAAATGAACGGCAGCTCCTCAAATGAACGGCAGCCCTTCAAATGAACGGCAGCCCCTTAAATGAACGGCAGCCTCTCAAATGAACGGCAGCCTCTCAAATGAACGGCAGCCCCTCAAATAAACGGCAGCCCCTCAAATGAACGGCAGCCTCTCAAATGAACGGCAGCCTCTCAAATGAACGGCAGCCCCTCAAATAAACGGCAGCCCCTCAAATGAACGGCAGCCCTCAAATGAACGGCAGCCCCTCAAATGAACGGCAGCCCTCAAATGAACGGCAGCCCTCAAATGAACGGCAGCCCCTCAAATGAACGGCAGCCTCTCAAATGAACGGCAGCCCCTCAAATGAATGGCGCTCTCAAATGAATGGCGGCCTCTCAAATAAACGGCAGCCCCTCAAATGAATGGCGCTCTCAAATGAATGGCGCCCCTCAAATGAACGGCAGCCCCTCAAATGAACGGCAGCCCCTCAAATGAATGGCGCCCCCTCAAATGAACGGCGGCCCCTCAAACATTTCAGCCGCCCAGTCTGGCGCAGGCGCCGCCGGCCACCCGCTGCAGAGCCGCAGCTTCGTGCTGCGCCGGGACACCAGCAAGGAGCGGCTGGAGCGGCTGCTGGACGAAGTTCGCGACTTCAAATCGGAGGTCGGCACCCTGGTGCTCAAGCACGAGTACCAGCGGAGTCAGGCGGCCAAGCAGAAGCGGATGCTGGAGGCCATCACGGCTGGCGTTGATGGAGAAAGAAGCGGATCCGCTGTGAGTGATGAAGCAATGAAAATAAGAAGTGAAATTGTTTGTTTATCGATCAGGTTTTGATACAGAATCAAATATTTTGATTTGAGGTTATTTCAAAAATAGTGGGATCGGTTGAAGTCGGGATTTTGGGATCGGTTGATTATGGGATAGTGAGATGGTTGGTGTGGGATTCTGGGATGGTTAATGATGGAATTCTGGGATGGTTCATGATGGGATTCTGGGATGGTTCATGATGGGATTCTGGGATGGTTGATGTTGGGATTCTAGGATGGTTGATGATGGGATTCTGTGATGGTTCATGATGGGATTCTGGGATGGTTCATGATGGGATTCTGTGATGGTTCATGATGGGATTCTGGGATGGTTGATGATGGGATTCTGGAATCTGTTGATGGGATTTGAGAATTGTAATGTATAAGCCAGCTGTGAGGAAGTGACCTCCGTTTCCAAAACAGTTTATGAACTACCTGTGTAACACAACTCAGCATCTCAGTTGACTGCTTCGCGCGTCATGATTGACGAGGTGTTGGGAATTTCGCACCTTAATCAATTAGCAGAATGGCTTAACAAGACATGCCCGATTGTAAATGATACTCTGGCTTTATGTCATTATTCAATAAAAATTTCAGCGATCAACAGAATCAACTTCTGTAAGAATTCATTTCTGAATGCAGTGAAGAAGCACTGGGCGGCTTGCCTTGGCTTAAAAGCTTTTCCTTCCAACATTTTTGTTGCTTATTGCAGAATGTGCTGATCCTCGTTTGCCGTCTGCTTCAAGACTTCGTTTGATGTCATTTTCATTGCGTCAGTTTTGAGCACAGACTAACCAAACCTTTTTACTGTGTCTTCATGTAACATTTTCTTTTGAAAATAATGATTTTTATCGTAATTCAACACGTTATTAACTAGGAACCCTTGAACTACCAGCAGGCCCAACCTCTAGTCAAACACTGCAGTTTGATTTGTTACACTTTAATTCGCATTAGAAGACTTGTTTCAACTGTAACTTGCTTTGAACAAATGGGTGGATACTTAGATAGGTGCATTATTTTGATGCGTGAGTGGATGCGTGTGTGAAGATATTGGTGGATGCCTGGGTAGAGTTATTGGTTAATGCGTGGGCGGATGCTTGGATGGATGCGTGGTGGATGCGCAATAGATGCGTGTTGCGGATGTCCAGGTGGCAGTCTGGGTAGATATCTGAGTGGATGTGTTCTCACTGATTACTTTTTAACATTCCGAGACTGTACCAGTGTATAATGTAAGCCCATGTCTACTGAAACTCCATCAGGCTTAAATCCCAGACTGAAAATCAAGCTACTACTAAGCAACGGTAGATCCGTTGATTTTGCGAAGGTCCGTCGGGCTGATGTCGGCCTCTAGCACCGCGGCAAGGTGCTCCCTCGGGGTGTACACCCGGGGTGTACCTCCAGCGGGGTGGGCGTCCAGCGAGTGTACCTCCAGCGGGGTGGGCCTCCCGCGAGTGTACATCCGACAGGGTGGGAGTCCAGCGAGTGTACCTCCAGCAGGGTGGGCCTCCCTCGGGGTGTACATCCGGCGGGGGGGATTCCCACTCGTGTGCACGCGGTTAGTGTTGGGGGAACCCCGATGCTGACGCAGCCCTGTACAGTGAGCATGCAGCCCTGTAGCTGGGGACAGAGAGCAGCCCCTGTAGCAGGAGGGGTAGTGCGTGGAGAGCCGCCATCCCCCCTGTAGCAGGGGACAGATAACAGGCGGCCCCCTGTAGCAGTATGAGGCGGGGTACAGAGAGACACGGGGTGCTGGTGCTAGGACAGAGAGTGCGTGGAGGCACCCTGCGCCGCCCCGGCATGTCGCAGCACGCGGCGTGGACAGAGAGGGAGTGTGAGTCACACGGAGGGACAGAGAGCTTCCCCAGGCCGGGGTGGTAGAGGGACAGACCGGCGGTGAGTGATAGAGAGTCCCCCAGGCTGCAGAGGGACAGACAGGCCGCGAGCAACGTGTTAATTCAACCATAAATAGAAGCAGTGTACAAAACCCTCTGTATGGAGAACATGGAAGAGGGTATAACTGATAACCCCTATTTCAGCAACGAGAGCGTGCGCGCCAGATTACCCCTCATTGAAAGATTGTTATCAGACACTAGGAAAAGAATCGCGGGATTGACCGCAAAGGAGCGCTTAGAATTCACACATCTAGCACGGCTGGCATTCGTAACAGAAGTAAACATTGAGGAGAGAGAGGTGGCGTTGACTTGGGAGGAAGCAGAAGAAGCGATAAAAACCCGGTCCTGTATGGTCACAGCCAATCTATGGAGTGCGGCAATACACCTCAATGACACGAGGGGGTTAATTGACACAGAGTTTGTTAGACAAGTTCACACACGCGTGTGCAGAGGACTGCTCCCGAATGCGGGATCGTATAGAATTAAGCACGCTAAGCCAGCAGGCGCGAGTATGTATTACAGTGCCCCAGAAAATATCGAACGGCAGCTGGTAAAATTAACTAGAGACATAAAAGAGCCTCAAATCTTGCGTAATGCAGTAGTGACAGGAGCATATTTCCTAGAAAAGTTTCTCACCATACACCCCTTTAGCGACGGCAATGGTAGAACTGCTAGGTTGTTATTATCAAAGTTGCTCAACCGGATTCTGCCAGAACCCGTATCATTTGCGTATGCAAATAGAGACACATATCTCAACTGTCTTTACGAAGCGCGCAGCAGCAACGGGGGCTCCTAGCGGCGTATTTACTTTTATCAATTGAGAGAACCGTTCTACAGTGGAGGGAATGGTTGGAAATCTGTTCAGACGGCAGCCTATAAATAAATAAAATTGGTATTTCTCAACAATATCGAAATGTACTGGCAATCGGAAATAGTGTACACCCACGTTGACAACGCAGTGCTGGAAGTGGGATATTGGGACCCAAACAAGCCGCGTTTCCGCATCCACTGTCAAAACTGTAGCTGTCCAGGAGCCGTGTTTAGTCGAGCACAATGGCATCGAATGAAATTTCTGGGCACTAGCTGCACAGATTACGATCTCGGAGGCGGCGCATCTATCAAAGTTATCGACGGGAAGCGCCTGTACGTAAAAGGAGACTGTGAATTTCACCTGTCAGACAAAATACTTTGTGCAGTTGAAAAGAATAGAGTCGACAATTTCTTCCACTATTTCTTTCTCGACGAATCTGACGAGTCAGAGGAATGAGCTGGATTTCTCGAGACTACCCGCTTTTATCGAGCAAAGAAAGGGCAGAGTACGAGACCCTGAAAAAGTCCACAGACTGGTTATGCATTTGTCACGGCAAACCAATTCCCGAACGATTAGTCACCTTTAATGTCGAGGTAGACGAAATTGGGCAAGGGCCTTACAGCACCCAAGAATATACAGATGCCCGAATTGACTACTACTTTAGAGACAAGATGCATTTCAAAGCCAATCTTCAAAGAATGGAGCAGATAATTGCCCCAATATTACAAGAGGATCATCGTGAGAAAATACGGTACCGGAATCACCAGCCGATTGCTCCCTCGTGGACGGAACACCAAAGGATTTGGCGACCTAAACACAGTAGACCAGTGCTAGCGAAGTTGACTATCAACCCTCACTGCAGCTGCATTAACGACACGCCTCAAACCCCTCGACCAGAAGATCGAAACAAAAGGTTTATTTTTTTCCGGATTTCCAACACCGGAAAGTGTCGTTAAAGAAGCACTATAACAAAAACGCCCAGCCACCCCACCCTCCGCCCCAAGGGTATATAAGGAGGCGCTCAGGGTGTGAGACCCACTCTCAGCAACAGCAGCAGCAACATGGATACCGTTCAAGACTACAATAGTGTTAGGATCGACCTATTCTCTCTCAAGTCGAGAGGTCCAAGCTACAACGGAACCGAGACGTACGACATTGAGTACGACGAACAGGGCCCTCTCTATCTTGCCAATGCGACGCCCGTACTGATTGTCAAGGGTGTGAGAACCGACAATGAAGGCCGCGAATTCATCATTCTTTCCCAAAAGCACTTGGAGAGCTGCATACCAGAAGCGTTTAATTCCGTGTGTCACCAGCTCTCTATCCAAGGAATGGCGCTATTGGGGTACAACCCCACTTTTGGCTGCGACAGCGCTGCATTCGGATTGGCTCACGACTTTAAAATGTACGACAAGAGCGGCAAGTTGTCGACTACAAGAACAAGACGGGCTACTATAGAGTACTGTTCGCCCTAGACACGGCGGTGATTCACGACTCGGTTCTAACCGCGGTACCAAAAATTCAACAACTGCAATTCATAGAAGCTCCCAAGCAGGCGTTTGACCGCTGCTACTGGATTCCACCGTTAAAAATCAAGGTAGGACGCAAGCGCGGAGCTGGTGGAGCTGAGCGGAAACAAAAGCAACCGAAAAAACCGCTTGCAGAACGTCGTGTGCGTAAACAGGGTGTTTTGCGCAAGGTGGAACAGCCTACCGAACTTGGACTGGGCGCGCGCTAGAACGTTTCATAGACCCCGGGCATTGTACAACCTGAGGATCGGAAAGTGTACAATAAACTTTTTCAAACGTTCATTATCTGCCATTGTTTTTGGTTGCCAATCAACCAACGATGTGCTGCGTCTTTTTGCTCAATGTAAACCAAACTCTGTTGTTATCACTACCGGTACTTATCGTGCAGAAGTTAATGTTAAGCCAAACTTTTTCCGCCTTGCCAACTCGAGCTCGCGCTGGGTTGAGTGGGAGAGTGAGGTATTCAATGGGCTTGTAATAAAGTCCCCATTCCGCAAGGCCAAGTGCCTGCTGTGCGGAAAGAATGGTCGGTTAGTGTTCCTAGGAATACGAAACTATGACGAACTGTGTAAAATGTACGACCACGTGACTGCTATTCTGCAACTCTAATTATGCTTTGCTTATAAATAAACAAAATATGCACATGTATGCACGCAATGCTTACCACCTTAATAATGACAAACGGAATTTCTCGTCTTTGTTCTTGCCGTCGCGAGCTAGAGGAGCTCGGTGACGCGCGACCACATCGAAGGAGGGCCATTATTAGGGGAGCCGATAATGAGTTGATGCAGTGTCTGTGCGAGTTAAGTACAATGTACTCAAGGGCAATATCGATCTATCCCCTAGACAGTTTGCAAGGTTGAAACGTTATAGAGAAGCCCTGCATGACATGGCCGACAAAAAACTGTCTATAAATAGGAAGAAGAATATGATACTATCGGACCCTCAAGTTGGAGGATTCCTACCAATTCTCGCCAAGATTGCTGCACCGTTAATCACTGGACTGTTTGGTGGTCTGCTAGGACAACGACGTTGAAAATGGACAAGTACGTTGTGGTCCCCGAGGAGGAATTCAATCAGCTTAGACAGGGTACTCCGCGAGAAATTGCCCCAAAATCGGAGTACGAAAAACTTGTAGAGTACAATGCAAAGCTACAGACCCAATTGGCTAAAGTAAAACCCCAAAGACGACAAAGCAGCTATTTTCTGATAGGCAACAACGTATATGGAATATACTAACAGAAAAGCACCCCAGCCTAAATTACAACCAATCGTGGGAAGTCGTTTTTGATGGTGAAACTTGGGGTGGTAGCAACGTTTTTGATCTTCTACAAGCCGTCACCACCAACACTAATAATCACCCGAAATATTCGACCGCTTTCTGGGCTCTGCTAGACAAGGCCCGTATACCAATGTCTATGCTCGGCCGGAAACAGCTCCCTGTGGAGGAAAAGAAGGTTGACCATATGGTTGGTACCGATGATTACCGCGATGAATATGAGCACACAATTGCGACAGACACCCGCGATTTAACGACCACGCGCAACAAAGGTGTAAATGCTATGCCCAACTTGTGGATCAAGGTGCCGGGATGGGTAAATATCACGATTACCAACTAAGACCGCCCCGGAACCGAAAATACGATACTCTTTATAAATAGAACCCTAATCCATACATAACCGCGCCCGGCGGTCATGGGCGCAGCAGCCGCCGCGTCAAAGCTTTGTGTAGACAACTCCCCAGCCGACATTACGTGCAACTATTCATGCTGCGCATCCACACTTGTTGTCAATGAGGGCTCTAACCGCTCTTCGTCGAGTTTACGAACAAGGAGCCGCCGCTTTTTCAAATGCTGCCCGTGTCTATCAGGAGGCCAAACGTCTGGCGCCAAACCTGACAAGACGCCAAACCAGGGAATGGCTAGAAACCCAACCGAGTTACACCCGTCACCGGAGAGTCAACAGGACATTTAAAACGGGAAAAGTAATGTCGGGAGGATTCATGGAAACTCTACAAGCCGATTTGATGGACATGTCGCGATACAAACGTTGGAATGACGGACATAAATATATACTAGTTATTATTGATGTGCTTAGTAAGCAGGCTTTTTGTAGGGCAATTAAACTAAAGAGTGATACCCCCGCAGCGTTTGAGTCAATGTTGGCGAATGATTTCCCTGCCCGCCCCCTTTACCTTCACGTGGATCGGGGTACCGAGTTTTATAATCAGCGAATGCGCCGCATACTAAAAGACAATAATGTTAAAATGTACAGCACCAACTCTGTGTACAAGGCAAACATGGCCGAGAGGCTGATTAGAACTCTTCGAAAGCGTCTGGCTCGCTACTTTGAGCACAACAACACGTGGCGTTGGGTTGACTACTTACCTAATTTGGTAGGCAATTACAACAACACGACGCATTCTACTATTGAGATGAAACCGTCAAGTTCGGGTTCCACAATCAGAAGCGTGTGTGGGAAAAGCTCTACCCGGATCAGCAAAAAGACGACCCCGTATATAAAAAGGGGGATTTTGTGAGAATTTCGAAATCTCGCAGGGCATTCGACAAGGAGGCGTACGACATGTATAGTGAGGAGGTGTACATTATATCCAAAGTTTGTCCTGGACCCCCACATTTTTATCGTATTTCTGATTTGTCTGGTGAAGTGATTGAGGGACGGTTTTACTACAATGAACTGTCCAAATCTACCCGACCCGAGCGTTTTGTAATCAATAAAGTTTTGCGTAGAAACGTGTTAATAAATGGTGTTGCGCACCATTACGTTAGCTGGCGCGGTTATCCCGACACTTTTAATTCATTTGTACCTGTAAATGAAGTTATAAATATACGTCAACGTAATAATAACTAATGCATGGCTACCATGCATCTCTTTCTGCCTAGCAATGCGTGCCCCGAGCACTATCCCGAAAATAATCCGGCTCATTATTTTATTAATTTACCGGACACTCTCCACTTTCCGAATCATGAGGTTTGCCTCGAACGGATCTACTTTACCAAAGAATTTGAATCTTTCAAAAAATCTATACCGATCACCATTCGCGAACAGGAGGGCCTCTTGACGGCTTCGTCGTTTGCAAACTTTGTCTCGCAGCGGGTCTGAAAACCCCTGAAGAATGTATTTCCGGCTTTCTAAACGGTATCCGATACGTTGAAGGGGATAATAAGAAAATTGTCTTTTTAAGAACATCCCCAACCGCCTTTATGATTGTGAATACTTCAAAATCCACCGTCGGCATCAAATTCCCGGATACCCTACCCAAGGTGTTTAAACTAGTCGCCGGCTTCGAGTCTAATGAGGATCTACCTACTGAACTCGTATTACACGCGGGGTGTGCAGCCTCCATCACCGCAGTTGTTGAGGAACCGACTGTACAGTCAATGGACCATGCTCCAATAATAAGACAAGTTACTAGCGCAGCGTCTGATCAAATCTTTTTTATGCAGGGAGGATACTATAGTACACCTAAAAGATTGGTGGAGGAACTCAACGATATAATTTGGAAACATATCAAAGATCTCATAGCGGCTCCAGCACTAGAACGGACTTTTTCAGATACAGCGAAGTTACGAATAGGTGTTATTACATTGGCTCGACGGATTACATGTTTGGGCTGGGGCGCTTGACCAGCGTGCTTGGTTTCCCAGAGCATGATTATACAACCCCATTTTTCGGTATATCGGAATTCTACGCAAACGCATCAATGGAATTAACCGGTGGAATACAAACAATGTACATCTATTCGAGCATAGTCGATTCTGTTATTGTAGGAGACGTTAAAGTTCCTCTGTTGGGGCTATACCGATGGATCCCAAAGTTCAGGGCGGTCGCGAGTACTACGAGTTTGTCAATCCGGCATATCTACCACTGGTTAAGCACCCATTCAAAACTATTGAAGTACAAATTAACGATGATATGGGCAGGGATATGACAAAAGTAATGAGGGCAAGACCGTCTTGAGCGTTAACATCCGCGAAAAGAAGCTATAAATAAACAACACAGCCTCAGTAAACTATATCCTAGTGCTTAATCATGCCTTCTATTCTGATTGGTGGAGCTTTGCCTGTTTTCGCAGGCGCCCAGAGGGGCAACGGTTTGTTTGGAAGCATTGCCCGCTTCGCGCTGCCAATTCTAAAGAGTTTTGGTAAAAACATTCTCCGTCATGGTACTAGAGCCCTAGCAACTACGGTTAACGATAGCCTCGAGCAAGGAGGCAATTTGAAAGAGTCTGTCCTGCGCAATTCTGTTCAGGCTGCCAAGGACGCCTTTAAAGACACGGTTACCCAAAGGGGTAGCGGACGAAGAAGAAAAAAGGCTCCGAAGCGTCTCAATTCAGACATTTTCAGCACTATAAATAAAAAGCCCCGCTTCAATTAGATTCGCCGAATCGAGTCTGTCTACTAAACATGTCCGAGTGTCTGTGTACAAAGTCCGAGTTTGAGCTCTTTGCCCCTCGAGCCCACCAGATTGCCGCTGTAGGTTCAACTACTGAAGAAATCCACCCGGTTGCCAGCGTCGAAAATGCGAGTGTGGTCGAGTTTAGAATTGTGGGCGGCGAGACGTTTGTCGATCTTAATGACATTGATCTCGAGATTAAAGGTTGTATTAAGAGAGCTAATGGAGCCGATTTGGCGGCGGATTCAAACGTGGCGCCAATCAATTACCTCTGGAGACCATGTTCAAAAACGTGTCTCTTTCCATAAATGGTACACATATCGAGTCTAGCAACAACAACCACGCCTACAAGGCGTACATTCGTACATGCTTGAGTTATGGGTCTGATTCAAAGTCTAACCAACTGCGGATGATGGGCTACGCTAAAGACGCTGGGGGTCAAATGGCTGCGGTTGGAAATCCTGGCTTTGTAACTCGCAAGGCGATGGCTGCCGGTTCTCGAACATTTCATCTGTATGGCCCTCTTAGTCTCGACTTTTTTGTCACCAACGATCGTATGCTGCTACCCTACACTGATATGGTTACGCTCACTCTGCAAAATTCTGGATTCGTTGTGGAGAATCACGCCGAAGGGGTTGATGCAAAGTTGGTTCTTCAAAGTGCAAAATTACACGTTCGTCGGGTAAAGGCTAACCCCCAACTGGCCTTGGAGATTGAAGAACAGCTGGCAACTCAGAATGCAGTCTACCCCATCGAGCGCCTCGTTGTACACAACACCTCTGTCGCTGTAGGAGTTCGCGACGTGTCAATCAATAATATTTTCCCGGAACAGAAGCCCAAACTTGTCATTATGGGGATGGTAAATAGTGCCGCATATAACGGGGTGGCCACCCATAATCCGTTCAATTTCGAGCCATTTGGGGCGGACAGTGTGGCCCTGTACAAGGACGGGGTCAGCCTGTGCGGTCAACCATTCACTCCAAGGTTCGCTGCCCAAAACTATGCTCGCGAATACGCCATGCTGTTTAAGAGCCTAGGGAAAATGAATCGTGATTTGGACATTGACCTGTCATATTCGGATTATCGCGCTGGTTACTGTTTATTTGCGTGGAATCTAATGCCCGACATGGAACTGGGTGGACATAGCATGCCTCGCGAGAGAGGGAATCTTACCCTACAGATAAAGTTTTCTGCAGCCCTACCTGTCGGGATTAACGTTTTGGTGTTTGGTTACTTTGACAACGCGGTGCAAATCACTAGAGGCCGCCAGCCCATTCTGGACTACGTATGGACACGTTGGAAATTTTGGAACGTTTAAAACTACCTGTGGAAGTGCGCGTTTGCCCTCTTGACAGAATTCCTGCACCTGTTTACCCTGCTGCATATGTAATTAATTTTGACACGGGCAATCTGCCAGGCACCCACTGGGGACTGATTTGCCTACACGATGATAAGAGTGTGACATTTTTTGACCCCCTGTGTATTGAACCCGTGCCGGAATTGCTCTCGGCTTGGATCTCGAAGCATGTACATTCACCTGTTGCTATGAATCGCCACACTGTTCAACACCCTCTAAGTGTAGCGTGTGGGCCGCATGTGATTTTTGTGGCCGAAAAGCACTTTTTAGAGGGGTTGTCGATTGAAAAGATTTTAAGGGAATGTTACTCTACCAATCTGCTTGAAAATGATTTGATGGTTCGAAAACATGTTCTACAAATAAAATAGTTTTTAATATTTGGAGTGTCAACTCGCCCTGAAAATGTACCAAACAATTGATCCTGACGCTCTAAAGTTTGCTCCAAATACTTCGGCGATTTTTGCTGGTGTTAACCAGAGCGGAAAAACAACTCTTGTTAAAGAATTGCTGCGAAACGAGTTTTTTCAGGACCCTAAGCCTGTTCGCGTTGATTGGTTTGGGCACTATCAAGACCCGGAACTGTTTGAATTACCGTACCCTGTCAATTTTCGCTCGTCTACATTTAACCCTGAAACCTATGTTCCCGCTCCGAATATTCTACTCGTTGTCGATGATCAAATGCAAGCCATGGAAAAAAACGCTGCTTTTACCGCATTTTTCACTCGCAAAGTCAGCAATGTGGGATTCCGGCTTTGGTACCTTGTACAAAACCTGTTTGCCAAGGGCAAGGAGCACCGCACTCAATCCCTTAACGCAAACTACCTTGTATTGTTCCGCAATGTACGGGACGTTAGTACAGTCGCCCATATTGCAAAGCAGCTTGTCCCCGCTAACCCAAAAAGTTTTGTTCAAATGTACGAAGACGCCACTAGGGAGCCCTACTCCTACCTGATTGTTAATTGCTTGCAGAACGCATCTGTTCGCTACTATGCTAATGTGTTGGGGCGCTACCCCGTAGTTTATGCTAAATAAAACACTGTTGGAGAGCTTTGCTCTGTTTGCCGGATGGCCTGAACCTGAAACAACTGAATTACGTGTTTTTTCTTTTCAATTCCTCTGCAGCCTGGGGGCTCTCTATCACTCACCGCCGGTCTGTCCCTCTACCACCCCGGCCTGGGGAAGCTCTCTGTCCCTCCGTGTGACTCACACTCCCTCTCTGTCCACGCCGCGTGCTGCGACATGCCGGGGCGGCGCAGGGTGCCTCCACGCACTCTCTGTCCCAGCACCCCGTGTCTCTCTGTACCCCGCCTCATACTGCTACAGGGGGCCGCGTGCACACGAGTGGGAATCCCCCCCGCCGGATGTACACCCCGAGGGAGGCCCACCCCGCTGGAGGTACACTCGCTGGACGCCCACCCTGCCGGATGTACACTCGCAGGAGGCCCACCCCGCTGGAGGTACACTCGCTGGACGCCCACCCAGCTGGAGGTACACTCGCTGGACGCCCACCCAGCTGGAGGTACACCCCGGGGGAGGTGGTACACCCCGAGGGAGCACCTTGCCGCGGTGCTAGAGGCCGACATCAGCCCGACGGACCTTCGCAAAATCAACGGATCTGCCAGTCCTTAGTAGTCAAGCTCGCTGCCGAGATGCATTGAAAAACTCTACAAGAACATTTTTCTCACCTTCTCAGAACCACCTGACCGAGGAGCACAAGGCCGACCTCGAGCTGCTGCAGACCTGGTTCGCCCGCCTCGTCGCCGACACCGCCGAGTACATCGGCCCCGCGCTGCACAGATTTTAGCGGCTCAACCGACCCAGCTCGGCAACCACAGTCAGCACCAGCCGACGGGAGCAGCAGCAGCAGCAGCAGCAGCCAGATGACTGCCTGGTGCTGCTGATCGATCCCAACCTGGCCGAGCTGCCGCTCGAAGCTCTTCAGCAGCTGCACTTCGACAGCCTGTCAGGCATGAGCCGCGACTTCAGCCTGCAGCTGGTGGCGCGTCGCCTCTTCGGCTCCAAGCACCTGCTGGACGAGGACGGCGGCGCGGGCGGCGGAGCGGGCGACGATGAAGAAGACGACGACCAGAGAGCTGCCGCGGTGGGCGGCGCTTGGCGATGGTTCCCAACCTCCACGATTGGTGCCAAGCGGGCAGACTGGCGTGCCAGTCTGGCAAATAAGGAACCGGGGGGGCGGTGAGGCCCGCGGCCGTGATTTGAAAACCACGTCCCGCGGGCAAAACCGCACCCGGCAGAGTGACCACGGCATAACGAACCGTGGGACCTCTTTAAACAAAACCATCGTGAATCACCGGAGAGAGCAGGCGAGAGAGACAAGATCGGCAATGCGAAGCGTAAGAGCTGGAGTAAGGGACTCCCGGTGAGCTATGCCGAAAGGCGACAAAAAGCGAGAAGAAGAAGAAGAAGAAGAAGTGGGCGGCGGCGGCGGCGGTGGCGCGGGCGGCAAGGCGGGCAAGGACAAGGCCTCCAAAGCCATCAGCAGGATCCCCGGCCTGCGCGATGCCAGCAAGAAGCAGAGCAAGATCATCCCGCTGGTGAGTGGGGCTGCGTGAACCCTGGCGCACTGTAAGCGACATTGTCGCACAACCGGCGAGAGGCATTGCTGCCCATTCTGCCGACTCTCCTGAGCAAGCGCACAAGCGTGCGGATACGTACTGCCACTGTGCCTTGGGGGTTGGCCCTCAACGCCGTTCAGTCCACCAGCAGACGTTGGCTCACCATCACCAGACCTGACCTTTCTAATTTCGAGCAATCATCGTGTCTCAGTTGAATGATAAGCAAATTCTCCACGCTTCCCAGGTGCGCCCGGTTCCTCCAGGACACCTGGCCGTGGACACGAGCCACATCCGTCACGTGGTCGATCCTTATTTAGACTGCGCCGAAACCGAGCAGTGGAAGCCGCTGGACCAGTTCCGAGCCATGATGGAGCGCCCGGAGAGGGCCCAGCAGTTCACGCCGCGCTGGCTCGGCGTCACCGGCGACGACCACGCGCCAAGCGTCGGCGAGTACGAAGTCTACCTTCGCGAGGGCACCGGCTTCATTTTCTACGGCATGGAGCGATTCCTGGCCTACGTGCCGCCACACGCGGTGGCCAGTCTGGGCCTGACCGACTGCCGCCTGGTGGCCCTGTTCGACATGGCCCAGACCAGCCAGAGCTTCCTGCGGCAGAGCAAAATCGACGTTGTGAAGCGAAGCGACCAGCTCAGACTGGAGAAACCGGTGGAGACGGCCCTGCTGATGACTCTGGCCGGGGTGCCCGCCCTGTGCTGCCACCAGTGGGCCAGCACGCTGAAGGAGAACGCCAGTCGGCTGGGCACTTTCCTAGCAGGTGCGTTGCTTCTTTGCAACATCAGGCTTAGGCTTATCTCTTTCAGCTTTTTACTAGAGGCAAAGAGCCGTGTGAACCATGGTGCATTTTAAGCGATATTGTCCTGAGCAGGCACACACTCACACAGGAGTGTACAACCGACAGCTCAGCGGCAGCTGTTACGCGGCTCATCTGAAGGCTGCGTACGGCTGTTCAGTCCAAGGACTGGGGGTCGCCACACACACACCCTCAACTATCCCAGCTAATGCTGGCACCCATTTTACATCTGGGTGAACTGAAGCAATGCAGAGTTAAGTGTCTTGCTCAAGGACACAACATTTTTTCGAGTGGTATCGGGAATCGAACCCCCGACATTCAAGTCGTGCGGACTCTAACAACAAGGCTACAACGCCCTTACGTTACACCTGTACGTTAGGCATGTACACTTCACGTTAACTGCACGAGCAGTGCCAAGCCGAGATTCCAACATAGCCCCAAATAATTGTGACTGCACTTGGAATCGAGCCTGGGCCTCTGGCACATCAGAGCGCCGCGTCAGACCACTGGGCTACGTGTCCCCCTGTGTCCATGGAATAGAAATGCTGTTTTCCGCTTCTATCCTTCTTTATAACAGTGAAGCAAAGATATCAACTCCCCAAACTTGGCTTCAAAACCCCTCAGACGTGCTCGAGGGCGGCAAGACGGTGGGCCAAGCCGTCAACTTTGTCTACGAGCCGTACAAGCGCGCCAACCCCGAGGATGCCGCAGCTGCAGCTTCTGACGAGCCTGCGGCCCCTGCAACTGGCGAGGCGATCAATGGTGACGCAGCCGCAGCAGCCGCTGAAGTGCCTGACGGTCAGGCTCTGCAGGATGCCGTGACAGCTACTGGCGCGGATGCTGGAACAGCGATGACGGAGACGCCAGCTGGAGCTGCAGCCACCGACGGCTCCGAGGCGGATGCGGCCGCAGCGAACCGGACGTCATTCAACATGATTCTGTACGGCCTGCCGAACATTCTCGTCACCCTGATTGACAAGTGACGTTCAGTGGAGCGGAGCTGGGGCGTATTTGTATGATAAATCCGTTTACAGAAGCCCATTTGAATTCGATGATTTGCGACAGAGGCCAATGCCAGCTGTGGAAGATGCACAATAAGTGCATTCAGAATACAATAATAATATTTGTACTTGTAAGGCCAGCTTGTTTTCTTCCTGGATATCGAAGTTTTCTAGCCTTTGAAAAAATAAATTGCCCGATTTTATATTTAAGATTAAATTCTCATAAGCCGGATCAGTTGGCAATGAGGATTTCGATGTCAGACATTAAAAGGTATGAGAGCGTATTGCTCCTGTGTAAACGTTACCGTGACAATAATCGCTATGACGTCATTGCAAAAAGAGTCGCTAAAGATTCGTTCTGTTACACTTGACTTTGTACTAACTATTACTAGACTATACGGGGCTTGTACAAATACAGTTTTTATAAATGCGAAATGGGATTCTAATTCAAAAGTGACGCAGATGCCCTTGAGACGCAACTCAGTGATTCTAAAGCGACTCTGACACGCCTCTGATACGACTCTACGGCCCCTGAGTCGTTACAGAAACGCACAGGGTCACTTGCATGGCTCCAGAGTCGCAGACCATAAAACGCCTCGAACCGACTCCGAGGTCACTCTTTGACCTCTTAACAACTTTCATGTAGCATCTAGTCGTTTTAGAGTCGCTTTCATCTGGATAGAATTAATGCTTAGCATATTCTACAATGAGACTGCAGGAAACTAAAAAATGCGTCTTGCGATTGCGAAGCACAACCTCGTCAATGCATTAGAGACACAGCTGCCTAGAAGGGTTGGTTAGAGTGGCTTCTAATCTATAAAATTTTCATTTTCATATTAGGCTTTTTAGTTCGTGATTGACTTTCAATTAACGCAACGATGCGTTCTAGGAAGAGATGCGCTTACTTAAGTGGTGCATTGTCAGCTCACCAGTTTATGGGAACACGAAAGGCTCGCATTTTTCGCATCTTCGATTAACGCAAAATTGAAAAAAGCAGCTAAAAGCTCCTAAGAGTCTAGTTGATCTGCTCAAGTGAGGAATCTTTTTCAACAAATGGGTAGGGTGATTTGATACAGATAGAAATCACTTCATTTTCATTAAAAATGCTTCGCTTGTTGCTTTGTTTGAGGTGTCGTTGTGAGTCCTTGTAGCAACCGCTTTCATACACCCGAAATTTCACAACACCGAAATTTCACAAAGCTGAAATTTCACAAAGCCCAAAAATGCGCAGCACCAACATTTCACAAAACTCGAATTTCACATGTCGCACAAGCTACATGCAACATTTCACATGTCATTGCTGCAGAAGATGCGGCAATATAGACACGCCTCGTGGTTATGGCTCCTTTGTGTTTGGCTCCTGGGTCTACGTGAGCAGGCAGCGCTCATTTTTGTGGACTGTGTGAGCAATGCCAACAGATTTTCTACTTTTTAAACTTTCTTCGAATGTCCTATCCTTCACTTTTAACAACTGTATTTGACGAGACGAGAGAACCTTTTATTCAGTCGCCAAACCTTCCTTGGTGCCTAAGAGAACTGTGTCTGTCAGTCTCTGCACAAATCATCTGTAATGAATCGTCCTTGTAAGAAAACAAGTTGAACACATCAGCTGTTTTCCAGGTGCTTCAACAGTCTTTAACTGTAAGCGTCAAACTTTTTTTATTTTATTTGAAATCCAGAATATCTGAACCGCAGATTTCATAGGGGAACTGAAAGCCGAAGTAAACAACAGGCTTGTAACATAATTAGTGCTTAATTCAGTTTTAAACTTCCGCCTATCAACCGACCTGTAACTTCGGTCGGCGTTTCTTCATTTTCACTCTCTTCACAGCTTCATCCAGACGTGCTCAACTTCACTGGCCACCTCGGCGGGCACAGCGAAGAACTTCAGCAGGCGGCACACGCGGCTCGAGGCCACGAAGGCGCAGCCAAGGCAGTCCGGGCTGTGCTGGCAGGCGGCAGCGCACTGGATGGCGGTGCCCGTCACCGTGGAGCTGTGGCTGATGGAGCCGTACGAGGAGTTGGCGGAGATGCTGGGAACGGAGGCAATCGGCAGCTTCGTCAGCTTCGATCCAGCTGTGGGTGGGGTTGGAATAAGTCTTTCTCAAACCACTGATTGACTCAAACACCTGCAGAAGACTGAATCTGCCGCTTATCTTACTCGGTGGGTAGGTGACTTCGTAAATCGAGTTTCTCATTGCGCCGCCGCACACCTGCAGCGAGTTGCCATGGCAACTGGAATCGCATTCCTCCTCCGCCGCTTCGCCGAAGGATCCGATGGTTGAGCTGCAGCCGCAGAAGTGAAAGTACTGAGTGCCGAAGTAGCGAAACCGACCGTAGGAGCAAATCTGGTTGCACAGCTCCAGAGTCATTGTGGATCGGCCTTCAACGAAGCCTGGAGCAAATCTGGTTGCACAGCTGCAGAGTCATTGTGGATCGGCCTTCAACGAAGCCCGGAGAAAATGTTGACATTTCGCAGGGGCCATAGTGAAAAATTCCTAAAAGTCCTTTGAGATCGCGACTGTCGCCGTCTTTATAGCAGCCAACGTAGCGAAACTCGAGTGGCTGGACGGGCACGGAAGCTGCGCAGCCTTGAAGGCTCGCCCACATCAGGGCGAGGCAAACCGCGAGGCCGTTTGACGGCCGCATGTCGTCAATGTGCTTTGAATATTTAAAACAGAAGTTCACTGGCTTGATTAGTCAGGATCGGCTTTCGGAGCGCTTCGGAGTAAATGCATTTCTAATCTGCTTGTCGCATTTATTGCTCTCCGGTTGCCTTGGAAACGAATTTTTCTCTCCATTTTGTTTAAATCTCTGCTTGCCTCGATTCGAGATTGGCTGTGCGAATAAAATTCAATTTAGAGACAGAAGATGGTGATGGAAAGGTGCAGAGCCGTTTCGTTGTGCAGATGAGGAGCTGCTATTTTATGTCTCTCCAGTGTCGCCCTGGTTTAAAAAACAAGCATTGCTCTCAGGCACGTCTTCACTGGCAGACCGAGCTCAGTGGCTGATTAGTGAGCTGCATGTTGAATGTCTCTTCACTCGACGTCAGTTGGGATCATCTACAAGCTTGATCAACCATTAACCCGACTGCCGCAGTAACGTTTTACGACTAACTACTTTCAGTAGTTTCCAATGGGTAAAGAGTTTCAAATAGGAGAAAAGACTTACGAATTGGAAATTAATTCAGAAAGCTCGAATTGCCCTGAGCAAACTCATCCCTTTAAACTGCCTGCCCGACTCAGAGAATCTGCTGACAGGCCCGTGGAAGACGAACGATCAACTGGGGTCGTTTCACGAGCCCATAATTTCACAACGTTTAAACCAGAACCTTTAGTAAATCCTAAATTTCGTGATCCATAATTGTCACGTCGAAAATAAGCAATGCAGCAGATTTTACACCTACAATTTACAAGGCTAAATTTAACGACGCCTAAAAGGTATGCACAGAATTTCACAAGCTCTAAATTTCATGAACCATAAATATCATAACGCTGAAAACAAAATCTGCGTCTGATGTGACAACACCTAAATTTCACGAGCCCTAAATTCCACAAGCCCTAAATTTCAAAAACCTAAAATCATTGCTTCTCTTCTTCACATCCATCTGCACCTGCACCTGTCTCCAACTCTATGGTTGGGCTGCATCCAACTCAACCAATGCAACTCCGCTACGCTTGCCAGAGCAGTGCGGACACCCCTAGCAACTGGCTAGTTCAGTGCTTTCGGGTTACACTTCATCAGAGGCTGCAACCCCACTCTAAACACT
Source organism: Macrostomum lignano (assembly GCA_002269645.1). Lineage (NCBI taxonomy): Eukaryota > Metazoa > Platyhelminthes > Macrostomidae > Macrostomum > Macrostomum lignano. The sequence goes on along the minus strand of NIVC01001823.1, from coordinate 57,836 downwards.
GCGAGTGAGTGCTGTTGTCAAGGAGAGGCGTTTAGAATATGTTATAAAGAAGGAGCGGTCTCTCGATCATCTATTTGACTAAAGCTCAATTTCGGTCTACAAATCGAAACCTACAATTGTTTCATGATCAGGACTCAAATTCACCGGAGACCGATGGGACTGAACACAATAGAGACAAGCAAGACCATCGGTATACTCGTAGTCGGGAAATTGGAAAGAATACCGAGACACATTGATGTGTAAGAACCGTTACTAACAGACACGCCTCAGCCATAAGAGTGAAGACAAAGACGTTATAGCAAAGGCAATAGAGAGAGGAGAGGAGCGAAGAGGAGAGGAGAGGAGAGGAGAGGAGAGGAGAGGAGAGGAGAGGAGAGGAGAGGAGATCAACGGAGAGGAGATCAGAGGAGAGGAGAGGATATCAACGGAGAGGAGATCAGAGGAGAGGAGAGGAGATCAGAGGAGAGTAATTCCGTTCTATCAGCCTCCTAATGATGGAGAGGATTTCTGACGAAATCGGATGGGGCGAAAGGAAGGAACAGGGGCAAGGGGCTTCATCTCCCGCTCCCGTGGTGGCCCCTTGGCTGATGATCGGCTCCATCTTATCAGTGCGCGGCATCTCTGCTGCCTGAGGGAGAGTCGAGAAAGGCAAATTGCAATAACTTGGGGGATCTGCAGCAGCCTCCTGGCATCCCGGATGGCTGGCTGGAGTTCGCACTGGATTGTTCACTCAGAAACTGCATGCCGGATGAGACTGCACTGGCGTTTGTTTCAGGCTGCGAATGTCTTCGATTCTACTGACAGTGGCAGACAATGCAAACTGATTTTCTATGCATGTTTTATTGTTTGGGCAGAACATGATTTTATAAAAATAGTACGAGCTAACAGTAGCGAGTTGAAAAGATACCGAGTGCAGCGCTAAACATTTGAGTCAATGAAATTTGAATAGCAATGGGAGATTTCAGGAGAGAGGAGAGGGAGACACTGGGAGCGTTCAGGCTGTCAGTCACTGATTGTTCATGAGGCTTTTCCAGGATCATGCCGACAACTGCTACCTTTACATTTGGCTTGAATATTTCAATAAACAGCATTGGCAATTGGGTATTGAAGTCCGCAGAACAAAATCGCGGAGAAAAGCCCGCATCAAAGCAGACACGCAGTTTGAATGGAAAATTAAATGGAAATTGAATCGCAGCACAAATGTACAAAACTGCAGTTCATAGCAGGAGGGCTGCTCGCACACGATGGCTCTCGGTGTGCTCATTTCCTAAAAGAGCAACAGAGTCAGCAACAAGGAAAATGCACAAAACACAATTCAACAGCATGTACAGACAATAATCGAAGAGCATTCATAATCTAAAATATTTACCGGAAATAAAATTTTACTCAAAAAGCTCGCGCAAAGGCCAGAGAATCTTACAAAATTACGAGTTCGCTTCAAGCTGCTGCATCAAGTCCCTCCAGCTTCTGCCTGACCCAGACGATCTTCTCCTCGTCCTGCGTCTCCATGGCGACGCGTCTCTCTTTCTCGATCATCTCCATCTGCTGCAAGCTGAGCTCCACGTGCTCGCGGCAGTCGCTGTAGTGAGCCAGAGTGAGCAGCTCCTCCAAGTCCGGGTCTTCTTCCAGCTCTCGCTTCCAATCCTCCAGTTTAATTGCAGGTGGGCGATTGAAGAGCAGCTCAGCTTGGAGACTCCAGCTCAGGCAGCGGAAGTTCACGTACAGGTGGGAGGAGAGAGGCTGCGACAGTCTGGCTGTGAACAGAGTCTGCGTGAACTCGGGAAGGAATGGGAAGCGAGGCGGAGAGTCGCAGGGGAGGCAGAACCTCAACGCCCAGTCTGGCTTATCTGGCAGTTTTATTTTTCTGTTTATTCTTCTTGGAAAGAAATCATCTTCTTGAATATCCTGTGGCTTCAACCCTGACTCGACCTGATGTCTCTGCAGCTCCATCGCGAGTCTCTCAGCCTCCTCAGATTTTCCGAACTTCAAATGCGCCATGGCGGTCATGCACAGGGCGGCGCACTTGCACCACTGCAGCTCATGCAGGAGACTAAGCTGCCTCATCAGAGTGTCTCTGTCGCTCGATTCCGACTGCAGCTCGCTCACACACTGGTGCACCACACTGTACACGTCTGCGAACTTGTAGTACATTTCTGGATAGTCAGTTCCTTTCCTGATCTCCGTGACAGCAGGCGGCGCTGTCAGAGGCAGCAGAGTGAACATGTGAAAGTAGAACTTCTGTGACTGCAGAGGTCTCACGAGTCTCCTTAGCTGCTCGACCACTCCGCCGATGTCGCTTCTCAGCTCACGAAGTCGGTCTCGAATCCTCGCCTTCGTGTTGTCGAAGTCGCCGCCGATTCCAGCGTTCTTGAAGTAGAGCGGAGCGTCGGGCATGAAGAAGTGCGGCATGCACTCATCGGGCGAGCTGCTTGGGTTGATGAAGCCCAGCATCATGTCGAGAGACTCCTTAAGCAGAGCGATCAGATTTTGGGGCTGCCAAGCTTTAATCCAAGGATCTTTGCCATGCTTCTCCAGCATTGTGAAGAGCAGAGTCTTTGCATGGTAGGTCTTGAGTCCAGGTGTGTCCAGAGTGAGCGGCAAGTGTCTCTTGAAGATGAACTTGATGAGTGTGAACAGCTGGCCCTGGACTGTGCTCAGCCGTCTCATGATGTCTTTTTCTTGGAAGCTGAAGCTCACTCTGAGCTCGTTGGTCGAGCTCGGTCTGGTCGCCCGCACGAGGTGAACTTTGTCGAAGTTGAATGGAAGCAGTTTTTCAATTCTGTCCTCACAGAAACTGCTGCAGCACTGGATCGCATGGCACGTGTCCTGTGCAGGCCGCACACCGCACGCCGTGGCTGTCACTGCAGGTTGGCTGCCTGCAGAGCGCAGTGAGCGGAAAATGGCTTTGTGGGGAGTGAAAAACATGGGTTGGTTTGAAACTGCAGTTTTTCGCTTGGCTGGTTGGGAATTTCAAGTTATATCATTAAGAAAAAAATATGAAAATTATTTAAGATATCGTTCGATTGAGGCCGTGTCATTTGATTGTCGACAAGTTATTATCAGGACTCAGTGCCCCGCAGCAAGGCACCAATCAGGCAGTCAGGGCGGCTTCGGTTTATTTTGTTTGAAATTTTTCCAAGTGAGAGCAGCAGCACCTCAGCAGAGCCATGCTGCCTACCGTGGGTCACCCAAGCACCGCTGCACCCACTCTGCTACCATCGGAGCCTGTGAATTCAAAACCCAATGGCCCGCCTCAGCCAGTGGGCATCAGAGTTTTCTTTTCAATTTCGCCTGCCGCTTGTTTCAGCACCCAAGCCGAAATTCGCAGTCACAGAAGCTGCTGAAGGCCGGGCGCCACTCGGTTGCGAATTTAAAATTGAGCAAAGTTAATGGGCTTCCAGTTGCATGCGGATCTCAGCATTCTGATGATGAACCCAGCCTCACTCACCTGCTCCCGCTGTCACCTGTGCGTGGCCCTCCATGACCTGCAGCCGAGTGGCGGCTCTGCATGAGTCTTTCTTTGTTTTGCAGCCACCTTCCAGATGGAAGTTTTGCTCAGCAACCAGCACAGTCCAGTCAATGTCCGAGTCTGAAGCTGTCCTGCCGTTCACTTGCACAAGACTGTTGGCCCAGCCCTCTGCGTAGCTGCCCGTCATCTGCCTGCGATCCTGTGTGAGGACTCGAGCGACTCCTTGCAGCCAGTCAGCCAGACTCTGCTGACACTTTGCTCTCTGCTCGGTGAATCCCGCATCGCTGAGCAGTCGACGCAGCTCCTCGCTCAGGTGCCTGTCTTGCTGGGAGTCGTCTGAGAGCCTGAAATGATGCGAGATGCGTGTGGGTGACTTGTTCAGAGTTGGATGGACAAAACAAGCAGGAGAGGTGAGAGTGCAGCTGCTGCAGCACTCAGACTGGCATCTCAAGCAGGAGAGCTGAGAGTCCAACCCAATCTCAACTCTCCTGAGTTTCGCTGCAATTTCTGCCCCAAGCTGCCAGCCTGTCGGAAGGCGCAATGCGGCAGTGAAAGCTGAACCGGTCAGACTCACCGATGGAGGCCAAAATCCAAGCGGTGAGCGGCTGCCTGCCGGGCCTCTGGGCTTCTGCAATGCGGGAAGGAAAGACAAGGTTTTCAGCAGTTGAGTCTGAGATTCTGATGCGGCACAAATCACTTCATTGAGTCGGAAACTCCAATTTTTTTCACGCGTAGAGCCGAGGAGGCACAGCTTCATCAAAATACCGGCGCTTTTTCAGTTAAGAAATTCAAATAGCGGAGAGAAGGGCGGGCAGAAGCAGATGACCGACAGAAAGCAGGCAATGAGCCAGAGAGAGCCGTTCGCTCCTGGCAATGAGCCAGAGAGAGCCGTTTGCCCCTGGCAATGAGCCAGAGAGAGCCGTTCGCCCCTGGCAATGAGCCAGAGAGAGCCGTTCTCCCCTGGCAATGAGCCAGAGAGAGCCGTTCGCCCCTGGCAATGAGCCAGAGAGAGCCGTTCGCCCCTGGCAATGAGCCAGAGAGAGCCGTTCGCCCCTGGCAATGAGCCAGAGAGAGCCGTTCGCCCCTGGCAATGAGCCAGAGAGAGCCGTTCGCCCCTGGCAATGAGCCAGAGAGAGCCGTTCGCCCCTGGCAATGAGCCAGAGAGAGCCGTTCGCCCCTGGCAATGAGCCAGAGAGAGCCGTTCTCCCCTGGCAATGAGTCAGAGAGAGCCGTTCGCCCCTGGCAATGAGCCAGAGAGAGCCGTTCGCCCCTCGCAATGAGCCAGAGAGAGCCGTTCGCCCCTGGCAATGAGCCAGAGAAGCCACAAATTTAGCGCGGAACGGCCGGAAGGAGAAGCAAAAGACGGCAATGCAGACTCGTGAAAAATATCTTACAGCCCTGACTGCCCGGTATAAAAAAGTGCAAATCGCGAGTATGCTCGCTAATGGAAACGATTGGACAATAAAGTGAAAAACTGGAAACTGTGATTATTTTGTTTTTTACTCAAGCATTACATGCAAACAAAATATTTTTTCACATGAGCCCGCTTCACTCCTTCATTTTTTGCCGTTCCGCGCTGTGGGTCACTAAAATTATCGCTTGTCTCATCCGAAAATGTAAAATTCAAAAAATCTTTCTGTGTCTTTTCTGTCTTCTCTTTCTCTTCCTTTCTTTCTTCTTAAATTTTTCCCTTGTCCCCATGTTCGCCTCTTCTCCAAAAACCAAGCAGGCTTACATTTTATAACTGAAAAATTCTAACAAGATTTTTCTGATAAAGTTGCAGATATGTTTCACTAAAGCACGATGCAGTACTGAAAGGATTCGCGCAATTCTCGCCTCACTCACCCCGCTCGACTGGCATCCAGCAGCCGCAGCACCTGCCGCTGCTCAAATCGCTCTGCCACCTGCGCACACGTGAGACCCTGACCGTCTCGATGACTCGCATCCGCTCCTCTGTCCATCAGAGCCTTGACTGCTCGCACGTGACCGGCTTCGCACGCTCGTGACAGAGCAGTCCGACCCTGACTGTCTTCAGCACGCACTGACGCACCGAGATCGATGAGTTTCTCAATGAGCTCGTGATGACCTGCATCAGCTGCCAGCATGAGAGCAGTGGCTCCAGTGCTGTCTGGCAGATCGACATGCTGTGTGCTGACTCGCTCATCATTGATCAGTGTGGCAGCAATTGTGACAGCAAGAGCGACGTGTCTTTGAGAGATGGAGAGACGGAGCAGCTGTGTGATGTGAGCTGGCTGCATTCGAGAGAGGGTGTCGGTGAGAACAGAGTTCCTGCCTTCGATGGCCATTGCTGCAGTGAAGCTGAGGATGGTGCTGGATTGGAAGAGCCAGTCGGGATCGAGGCCGAGGGAGGCAACGACATCTTCTTGAAGACGAGAGCAAGCCGCGACTGCGTATTGGAAATGGAGATTCGCTCCCTGATCCGAACTTGAGAGACACGAGATGGACTTGACGACTTCCCACTGACGATTTCTTGCAGCAGATTCGGCAGCTTCGATGCAGCAGCGATCTCTGTTTGCTTGGTCAGCGACTTGTGACACGAAAAACTTGACGACTTCCCACTGACCATTTTCTGCAGCAGATTTGGCAGCCTCGATGCAGCAGCGATCTCTGTTTGCTTGGTCAGCGACTTGTGACACGAGAAACTTGACGACTTCCCACTGACGATTTCTTGCAGCAGGTTTGGCAGCCTCGATGCAGCAGCGATCTCTGTTTGCTTGGTCAGCGACTTGTGACACGAGAAACTTGACGACTTCCCACTGACCATTTTCTGCAGCAGATTTGGCAGCCTCGATGCAGCAGCGATCTCTGTTTGCTTGGTCAGCGACTTGTGACACGAGAAACTTGACGACTTCCCACTGACGATTTCTTGCAGCATATTTGGCAGCCTCGATGCAGCAGCGATCTCTGTTTGCTTGGTCAGCGACTTGTGACACGAGAAACTTGACGACTTCCCACTGACCATTTTCTGCAGCAGGTTTGGCAGCCTCGATGCAGCAGCGATCTCTGTTTGCTTGGTCAGCGACTTGTGGCACGAGAAACTCGACGACTTCCCACTGGTCATTTTCTACAGCAGATTCGACAGCGTCGATGCAGCAGCGATCTCTGTTTGCTTGGTCAGCGACTTGTGACACGAGAAACTTGACGACTTCCCACTTACGAAATATTGCAGCATATTTGGCAGCCTCGATGCAGCAGCGATCTCTGTTTGCTTGGTCAGCGACTTGCGACACGAGAAACTCGACAACTTCTAAGTGACCATTTATTGCAGCAGTTTCGGCAGCTTTGATGCAGCACTGATCTTTGTTTGCTTTGTCAGCGACTTCTGACAAGAGAAACTCGACGACTTCTAAATGACCATTTCTTGCAGCAGATTTGGCAGCGTAGATGCAGCAGCGATCTCTGTTTGCTTTGTCAGCGACTTCTGACAAGAGAAACTCGACGACTTCTAAATGACCATTTCTTGCAGCAGATTTGGCAGCCTCGATGCAGCAGCGATCTCTGTTTGCTTGGTCAGCGACTTGTGGCACGAGAAACTTGACGACTTCCCACTGACCATTTTCTGCAGCAGATTCGGCAGCTTCGATGCAGCAGCGATCTCTGTTTGCTTGGTCAGCGACTTGTGACACGAGAAACTTGACGACTTCCCACTGACCATTTTCTGCAGCAGATTTGGCAGCCTCGATGCAGCAGCGATCTCTGTTTGCTTGGTCAGCGACTTGTGGCACGAGAAACTTGACGACTTCCCACTGGCTATTTCTTGCAGCCAGTTGAGCATTTTCTATGCAAAAGCGGGTCTTCCTTCTTTGTCCCGGTCGAAGCCGCAGATGAGCTCTTACTGCCGGGATGTTGCCCCTGGTGACGGCCTGACGGCTGCTGAGGTTTTGGCCCATTGTGCGGCTGCCGTGTTAAACAGCGGGTCGAGACTTCAGAAAGGGAGAAAGAGTGGATGGAGAAAGAGAGGGCGAGGGAGAGGGAAGGAGAGGAAAAAGCTAATGAGTTGAGTAGGAATAAAGCGGGGAGGGAGGTAGAGATGTGGTCTGACTGCTCTTTATTTTTTCAATAAAGGGGGGAAAGGGAGGGAGAGGGTGAGAAAAAAGGATGGCTTCGCTGCATTAAAATTTTATTTATGAACCCTACGTATGATCCTTGGCATATGTCAGTCACGTCTGCTGTCAGAGTGGCAGATGTCAGTCACGGCTGCTGTCAGAGGGGCAGGTGTCAGTCACGGCTGCTGTCAGAGTGGCAGATGTCAGTCACGGCTGCTGTCAGAGTGGCAGATGTCAGTCACGGCTGCTGTCAGAGTGGCAAATGTCAGTCACGGCTGCTGTCAGAGTGGCAGATGTCAGTCACGGCTGCTGTCAGAGTGGCAGATGTCAGTCACGGCTGCTGTCAGAGTGGCAGATGTCAGTCACGGCTGCTGTCAGAGTGGCAGATGTCAGTCACGGCTGCTTTCAGAGTGGAAGATGTCAGTCACGGCTGCTGTCAGAGTGGCAGATGTCAGTCACGGCTGCTGTCAGAGTGGCAGATGTCAGTCACGGCTGCTGTCAGAGCGGCAGATGTCAGTCACGGCTGCTGTCAGAGTGGTAGATGTCAGTCACGGCTGCTGTCAGAGTGGCAGGTGTTTCAAAGGTTTGTGCAGCCGGTTGCCAGAAAGATTTTACCGCCTCATCTCTCAGCTGCCCCCCCCCTTTTGCAGCCTCTGGCGAGGCCGACCACCCCCGGCCTGAGCAGCCGAAACTTCTCTTCCGAGCATGAGCGCTGAGTCCGCCGCCTTCGCCTCTGTGCACCCAGCATGGCAACGGAGAGGCTGCGGCTGCAGCGGCCACCCCAAGCTGTACTTGATGAGGCTGAGCTGACCCATTGTGCCTCAGTACAGTGTGAGATCTTTAAATGCATTTAATGGCCCACTGAGCGGTGTAAAATGCTGCTCAGTCCCGCAGTGCATCGGTTTGAGGGGGCGGTCAAATGTACAGAAAATGCATTGCTAAATTTGGCCAGTTTTCTCTCTCACTCTGCACTCTGGCCTTCTTAACTGCAGACTCTCCTATGCTTTCACTGTCTCTCTTGTGCGCATCTCAGGCAGTTGAGAGTCTGCTGGGTTGAGTTTGGCGAGTGCATTTAGCGGCAATAATTGACATTCTTTCGCTTTTCTGCAGAAGCCTCTCATCACTGCCGTTCTTCGTCTTTAACATCCTACGAATAATTACGATTAGATTAATAAAAGTCCCCATCCCTACAGTCACCATCCCTACAGTCACCATCCCTGCAGTCACCATCCCTACAGTCACCATCCCTGCAGTCACCATCCCTACAGTCACCATCCCTACAGTCACCATCCCTACAGTCACCATCCCTACAGTCACCATCCCTACAGTCACCATCCCTACAGTCACCATCCCTACAGTCACCATCCCTACAGTCACCATCCCTACAGTCAGCATCCCTACAGTCAGCATCCCTACAGTCCCCATCCCTACAGTCACCATCCCTACAGTCACCATCCCTACAGTCACCATCCCTACAGTCACCATCCCTACAGTCACCATCCCTACAGTCACCATCCCTACAGTCACCATCCCTACAGTCACCATCCCTACAGTCACCATCCCTACAGTCACCATCCCTACAGTCAGCATCCCTACAGTCCCCATCCCTACAGTCACCATCCCTACAGTCACCATCCCTACAGTCCCCATCCCTACAGTCACCATCCCTACAGTCACCATCCCTGCAGTCACCATCCCTACAGTCACCATCCCTACAGTCACCATCCCTACAGTCACCATCCCTACAGTCACCATCCCTACAGTCAGCATCCCTACAGTCAGCATCCCTACAGTCAGCATCCCTACAGTCACCATCCCTACAGTCAGCATCCCTACAGTCAGCATCCCTACAGTCACCATCCCTACAGTCACCATCCCTACAGTCAGCATCCCTACAGTCACCATCCCTACAGTCACCATCCCTGCAGTCACCATCCCTGCAGTCACCATCCCTGCAGTCACCATCCCTACAGTCAGCATCCTTACAGCCACCATCCCTACAGTCACCATCCCTGCAGTCACCATCCCTGCAGTCACCATCCCTGCAGTCACCATCCCTACAGTCAGCATCCCTACAGCCACCATCCCTACAGTCACCATCCCTGCAGTCACCATCCCTACAGTCAGCATCCTTACAGCCACCATCTTTGTAATATTCTCAAAGTTTTCAATACACATACACATAAGTATCCGCAGCAGTGCAGCAATTGGCTGCTTATCATTTAGTGTCAGAACAAAGTCAGCTGTGATTGTTACAGATTGGAGTTAATTCTCGCATAAGACATGAGCAGAGGTCATTGGATGGCTTCGAAGTCCCTGTGGGCTGATTCAGCAGGGCCAGCCCCTTGCCAAGCTGACCACAGAAAGCTGGCAGATGGTCAAATGACTCTGACTTGAGGCAACCACAGATACAGGTGCCACCCTTATGGTGTTGGGTTTCATTGAAAAATAATTTCTTAATAGATTAGGCACCGGAAAGAATCATTTTAAAAACTTAAGACTGCAATGCCAGAATTTTACATTGCAAAATCATGAAGTCTTATGCTAACGAAGTGGCTGACAAGTCTCTTCGGCACACTGAAGCTTCCTGACTGTTTAAGTGACTGACGGTTGGTCACCTTTTGCTCTCAAATAACTATCAATGAAGAATAGAGGTAAATCAAGCTAAAATAATGATAGAAACTCAACTTTTGACCTCTTGGAAATGACATGCACCTGGACAGGGATCGTGGTAGGAGTGCCAGGCAAGAGACAGGGGTGCCCGGCAAGAGACAGGGGTTCCCGGCAAGAGACAGGGGTTCCCGGCAAGAGACAGGGGTGCCCGGCAAGAGACAGGGGTTCCCGGCAAGAGACAGGGGAGCCCGGCAAGAGACAGGGGCACCCGGCAAGAGACAGGGGTTCCCGGCAAGAGACAGGGGCACCCGGCAAGAGACAGGGGAGCCCGGCAAGAGACAGGGGCACCCGGCAAGAGACAGGGGAGCCCGGCAAGAGACAGTGGATGCCCCCAGTCGGATCAGTTTAATTGCAATTGAATTTGAGCAAAGGGTTTGCAAACAGAGGCAGAGCAGCTCAGCGCTAAACGCGTCTGACTCTCCCGCCGCGACCCCGGGTTCGATTCCGTTCGTGGCCGCAATCACTTGGGCTTGTGTGAGCAGGAAAAATTGGCCCCGTGAGTTGTCGTGCAGCTGAAGAAGAGCAGCGCCCGAGGCAAAATGGCAAAAGCAAAGCACTGAAAATGCGCTCGCAGTCTCCAACCTTCATCTGAAACGGCCCCACCCAGCTCAGCACTCGCAGCTGCAAAGTGACAACTGTTTGAGTTCGTAATCACCCCATACTGGCCTCTCGAACCACCCAACCCCCCGCACCCCTGCCTCAGAGGCAATAAACGAGTCTAGCCAGCTCACTACTCAAAACAGACTGAGCACAGCACTGCTGGTTGCACCCGGAAACCGCAAGGGCTGGACAGAGCTCGCGTTTAAACCGCAGGGAGGCTGGCAGGAGCGGGCGGTGTGCGAGCCTGAGAATAGCGAGCGAGCAGAGATAATTGCTGCTTGAGTTTGAGCTGGCCTCTCTAACCACTCGCTACCTACGGCTCAAGACTGCATTATTCTATGATAAATAAGCCATTGCTACCAACAATTGTTAGCAGGAATGCAAAATGCAGTGCATTGCTGCGGCCGAGAGCTGGGCAGAATTGAGATGGGCTGCCAGAGCTCGGCTGCACTTTAATGATAAACACCTGATGAAGCCCGAGACTGCAATTGAGAGGCTGAGCAGCTCAGCCGAAACGAGTCTGTCTCTCGACAAAAAACCCTGTGCTGAGGCTCGACTCCATGCAATTGTACTGAGGCGGTTCTCAAGCATGAAGGTCAACTTCTCGGGCTTCTGGTGGAATGGATCGGTTGTTAATGGAGCTGTACCAATTGGTCAGCGTGCGTTTCCTTTGTTGAAGCAACAGATACGAGCGTATTGAAGTACAGTTGCTTTCACCAAGTTCAATCAATCAACCATTTGGACAGAAGCTGCATAATTAATATTAGCAAATAAGAATCAGGGAGACAAATCAAGTACCAGACCGAAATCATCACTATAACTACAGTCACCATAGTGACACAAGTGACAGGGTGCAGGGGTGACAGGGGTGACAGGGGTGACAGAGGTGACAGGGTGAGAGGGGTGACAGGGGTGACAGGGTGACAGGGGTTCTTCTTTATCCAACAAAGCAGCCTTCCTGACATGCAATGTCATCAACAAGGACCAGAAACACTGCATATTTAGTAGCCGCACAGACAAAATATGAGCATAGAAAAATATGCATCACCTTGGAACAACAAGAGAAGCGTGAGGGCTCAAAACCGGGCTTCAGTGTGACAAGATGTCTCACTAGACAGCTACAGGATTCGCAAAAAGAAACAATGAAAATGCACCTAACCCAAGGGTATATCGCACTGATCGTGCCGTCCCAGAAAGACCGCAAGCAGAAAAATTTATCATTATCGAGAAAAATCACTTGAAAATTAGCTTTGAACTCGCAGCTATAAATTATTTCCAGAAAAATAGAACTCTTAAGGAAACAAACCAGCACCATAAATCCACAGAAAATTGGAAAAGACCAACTGCAGAAGTGCATGTACATAAGCTAGCAAAAGAAGAAGTCTTTGACAATCTTGGCAAAGTTGCGCGTTCAGTAAACAATAGAAATAGGAACGTGAGCATTCTTGAAATGAAATTTGCGACATGCTTTGCCTCGCGTCAGGCATCATCCGGGCTCATAAGGAATCAGAAACGGTTGATAAATTTATTTTATATAAATTTTGATGAAGCAGAGGGTCGATAAAAGTCGCAATTAATGTACGCTAAATTAGCAGTCAATGGGCATCGCGCAGTGTTGCGGAGCGCGCAGTGCAGCAACGAAGAGAGAGAGAGAGGGAGAGGGAGAGAGAGGGAGAGAGAGGGAGAGAGGGGAGAGAGAGGGGGAGAGAGGGAGGGAGAGAGAGGGAGAGAGAGGGAGAGAGAGGGAGAGAGGGGGAGAGAGGGAGAGAGAGGAAGAGAAGGAAAGAGGGAGGGAGAGAGAGGGACAGAGAGAGAGAGAAAGAGAGGGGAGAGAGAGGGGGAGAGAGGGAGGGAGAGAGAGGGAGAGAGAGGGAGAGAGAGGGAGAGAGGGGGAGAGAGGGAGAGAGAGGAAGAGAAGGAAAGAGGGAGGGAGAGGGAGGGACAGAGAGAGGGAGAGAGAGGGAGAGAGAGGGACAGAGAGAGAGAGAAAGAGAGGGGAGAGAGAGGGAGAGAGGGGGAGAGAGAGGGACAGAGAGAGAGAGAAAGAGAGGGGAGAGAGAGGGAGAGAGGGGGAGAGAGAGGGAGAGAGGAAGAGAGAGGGAGAGAGAGGGAGAGAGGGGGGGGGAGGGAGAGAGAGGAAGAGAAGGAAAGAGGGAGGGAGAGAGAGGGACAGAGAGAGGGAGAGAGAGGGAGAGAGAGAGAGAGAGAGGAGGGCGCCTCCAATCTCGGGCACTGACACGGTAGAAAGTCAGAAAGGACTGAAAAAAGTCAATTTAAATTGAGTAGCCGATATTTCGAAATCAAATTTCTTCGTCAGGGCTGCAAGTGTTGCGCAGTGTTGCGGAGCGCGCAGTGCAGCAACGAAGAGAGAGAGAGAGGGAGAGGGAGAGAGAGGGAGAGAGAGGGAGAGAGGGGAGAGAGAGGGGGAGAGAGGGAGGGAGAGAGAGGGAGAGAGAGGGAGAGAGAGGGAGAGAGGGGGAGAGAGGGAGAGAGAGGAAGAGAAGGAAAGAGGGAGGGAGAGAGAGGGACAGAGAGAGAGAAAGAGAGAGGGAGAGAGAGGGGGAGAGAGGGAGGGAGAGAGAGGGAGAGAGAGGGAGAGAGAGGGAGAGAGGGGGAGAGAGGGAGAGAGAGGAAGAGAAGGAAAGAGGGAGGGAGAGGGAGGGACAGAGAGAGGGAGAGAGAGGGAGAGAGAGGGACAGAGAGAGAGAGAAAGAGAGGGGAGAGAGAGGGAGAGAGGGGAGAGAGAGGGACAGAGAGAGAGAGAAAGAGAGGGGAGAGAGAGGGAGAGAGGGGGAGAGAGAGGAGAGAGGAAAGAGAGGGAGAGAGAGGGAGAGAGGGGGGGGGAGGGAGAGAGAGGAAGAGAAGGAAAGAGGGAGGGAGAGAGAGGGACAGAGAGAGGGAGAGAGAGGGAGAGAGAGGGACAGAGAGAGAGAGAAAGAGAGGGGAGAGAGAGGAAGAGAGGGGGAGAGAGAGGGAGAGAGGAAGAGAGAGGGAGAGAGAGAGAGAGGAGGGCGCCTCCAATCTCGGGCACTGACACGGTAGAAAGTCAGAAAGGACTGAAAAAAGTCAATTTAAATTGAGTAGCCGATATTTCGAAATTAAATTTCTTCGTCAGGGCTGTAAGCGAGTGAAGTTTATTTGGCGCGAATTGCCGTCAATATATAAAGGCGATATCGCCAGGGAGAGACGATCGATAAATGGGTGTGCTCAAGCACTTAAAACAGTGCGCATGGTCAGTACAATAAGGCGAGTCTGAGACTATGAGAAAAGTGGGGGGTGGCTAAAACTGTACAAGTGGGCCTAAACGACCTTAAAGTGTAGAATAAAAATTGTAAAAATAAATGGCAAAATAAATAGACAAGGTAAATAAAAATTATTAAATGCTCAGAGCAAAAAATGCAGGTGCACCGTACGCAGTGTCAGAAAAATGAAAAAAACAGAGAATAAAATAATCAAAATAGATCAAAATAAAGCCAATGAAAAAGCACAGAGGGGTAAAACAGTAAAAGAGCCTCTCTGTACAGGCGTCAAAAAAGACCTAGTTGGCAGGATCGAACCGACTATGACAGAGCAGGGTGCGGAGGCTTCTTCCCTTGGTATAGGCGGGCAGCACCGGGGTCTCGCAGTGGCGTATCACCCTGTCCTTCACTTTGGCAGCCAGGGCGTCGGAGGTCGCACAGTGGGGCAGGATCAGCGGGATGGCCGGGTTGTGCAGTACGCCGGCAAGTTCGTTGGCGCCGTGTGGAACATGAGTCCTCAGGACCTCAATGAACTTGGCCTCCTGGCGCTGACGCCGCTCGTCAGCTCTGGGTCCTGTGCCATCGCGTGTCCAGATGCCAGTGAAGGCGAAGTCCGTCAGACTGTGGCCACCGCTGGTGAAGTGGCGCGCCACCAGAGTGTCGCGGGTGTGCCGGATGTCGCCGATGTGCGCCAGCATGCGACCGCGGATGCTGTTGGCGGTCTCGCTGACGTAGACCGTGTGGTCGCACCGGCGGCAGAACACGGCGTAGACGGCGTTCGTGGCGTTGCAGTCGATCCGCTGACTGATGATGAGCTGGACTGTCGTGGCTGCTGATCCGGGGCAGACGGAGGTGAACCTGGCGTGCGCCTGGCAGCACTTGCAGAGTCAGGCCGAGTTGCACGGCAGTAAGCCCAACTCCAGCAGGAAGGTAGAAGCCCAGCTCTGTCAGCACGTCGTACTTGATGGTGCGGAGGAAGCGCCGGCTGTAGCCTAGGTGCTGCACCAGATTCGACATAAGCCCGGTGCACGCTGCGTCGAAGTCGGCCATCCGGGAGCACCGCCGGGCGTACCTGAGGAGCTGGGACTTCACCACGCCCCGGAAAGTTCGTTTAGGATGGAAGGAGCCGCGGTGGATGAGGACTCGG
Source organism: Macrostomum lignano (assembly GCA_002269645.1). Taxonomy (NCBI): domain Eukaryota; kingdom Metazoa; phylum Platyhelminthes; family Macrostomidae; genus Macrostomum; species Macrostomum lignano. The sequence continues at coordinate 42,641 of NIVC01001823.1, read as the reverse complement.
CTGTCGGTGGGCTTGAAATACACCCTGGTTGCCAGGCTTTTGCTGTCGCCTTCGCGGTCCCAGAAGACGGTGGTGTCCAGGAAGTTCACCTCTGTGCTGCTGTAGCTCAGTTGAAGTCGGATGTTGGGGTCGAGGGCGTCCAGGTGTTTATGGAACTGGATCAGCTCCGCCTCTGTGCCACGCCACACTCCAAAGACGTCGTCGATGTAGCGGAGCCACAGGCTGGGCTTCTGCGGGCTGGTCTCCAGGCCTCTCTGCTCCCAGTAGCCCAAGAAGATGTTGCTGTAGCTGGGTGCGAACGACTTCCCCATTGCAGTGCCTTTCACCTGCAGAAAGTACCTGCCGTCAAACTCGAAGTCGTTGCGCTCCAGGTTCAGCTTGAGCAGGCTGAGCAGGCTGGCGTCTGGGCGCCGGCAGTCCGGGTGCTCCCTAAACGCTCTTCGCACGCACTCGAAGCCGGCCTCCGTCAGGATGTTGGTATACAGGCTGGCGACGTCCATGGTAAACAGGAAGGACTCCTCGGACGCCGCACAGGCGATCCCGCGGATGGCGGCCTGGAAGTGGTCAGTGTCCCTGATGAAGCTGGGCAGCTGGATGACGATCGGCTGCAGGAAGCTGTCGATGAAGCGGCCGCTGGCGTAGGACTCGCTATCCACATCAGACACGATGGGCCGGCCCGGAGGAATGTCACCGAGCGGCCACGACTCGACGGGCTTGTGGATCTTCGGCAGGATGTAGAAGCACCGCGTGCGGAACTCTTCCTTCGGGCAGAAGGCGTTGAACTTGCGCCGATCGATGATCCTTCGGTCCAGCAGCGATCTGAAGGCGCCGCGGATCATCTGGGCTGTGAAGCGGCTGATCGGTGCGCTCAGAGGTCGGTAAAACAGCGTCTTCCAGCTGACGCAGGCATTCACGGACATAGTCCTGCCGGTCCAGAATGACCAGCTGGCTGCCCTTGTCGGCCGGCTTGATGACGATGGACTTGTCTGCCCGCAGATCTCGCAGTGCCTTTGCCTCCGTCTGGCTGATGTTTAGAGCGTTCCTGCAGTCCCGGATGTTCTCTCTGACGTCATCCAGCTCCGCCAGAGCGGCTTGAATTTCGGGCCGGAGGCGGCTCGAATCGATGCTGGCCGTTCGGCGGCGGGGAAGCGGCGGACCATCGTCCACCGTCAGTTCGCACTTGAAACCGCGAGTCGCCGACACGGCCAGACGCTCGCCAAAGTCGCGGACGCCGGACGCCAGTGACTCCGCCGAGGTGCACTGAGGAGCCACTACGAAGGACTGGCCGCGCTCCAGCAGTTGCAGTTCAACCGGTGCGAGAGCGCGGCTGGAGAGGTTCGTCACCCTCAGTTGGGTGGCCCACGGCTCGCCCTCGGCCCGCTCAGTTTTTTGGAAGGTCGCCCGCCGTCTCCAGGGCGACGGCGAACGCCCCATCAGCAGACTGTCGCTCCAGGCTGATCTGGTCCCGTCGGAATGCCAGGTCCTTGGTGTCCAGCGAGATCAGGCTGACGGACCGGTAGCTGCTCAGGAGCTGGTTAGTCTTGCGGCAGTTATTCTTCTGGAGCGCCGGCGCATCGGGGGGGGGGCACACGGTCTGCACCACCCAGATTGACGCACCGGGGAAAGCCTTCCTGATTTTTGTCAGGCTCATCTTCCAGATGGCGATGGAGAAGTCGAAGCTCTCACGGTGGAGGTCGTTGTTGCCGGCCCAGACGATGACGCGGCCCGTGTCGGGACTCGCATTCTCCACCTTGCTGATGTTCTTCAGGTAGTCCAGCGTGAGGCCTGGGAAGCAGTGCACCTCCAGGTCTAGCGAGGCCAGCTTCACGAATTCCACGTTCTGGTCAGCGATCACCAGGGTGGGCTTCTGCTTCGACCTCAGCTTCCAGTGCTTCTTGGCTCCGTGGTGGTAGATGACTTTGTTCTCCCGTAAGCTTCTGGCAGTCTTCGACGGCTGCATGAGACTCCCGGATTCAGGAGAACCAGATGGGGGTCTCTTCCTGGTGGCCGCCGGGGTTCCGGAGTCAGCGGCATCTTCACTTGTCCGGGCGGTGACAGTCTCTGGGACACCAGTAGACGTAGTCATGGGGAGGGACACCTCCCTGTTTGTCGGAGTCTCAATTGAGGCACAGTTCCGTGTGGATGGCGCCGTAGAGTTCTCTTCTCGAGCTGACGATGATGACGAGGCCGGCGGCGCGGTCGCCGAAGAGGCCGCCAATGAACCCGCCGGCGCGGTCGCCGACGAGGCCGCCGATGAAGGCGCCGGCGCGGTCGCCAACGGGGCCGCCGATAAAGCCGCCGGCGCGGTCGCCGAAGAGGCCGCCAATGAACCCGCCGGCGCGGTCGCCGACGAGGCCGCCGATGAAGCCGCCGGCGCGGTCGCCAACGGGGCCGCCGATAAAGCTGCCAGCGCGGTCGCCGACGAGGCCGCCGATGAAGCCGCCGGCGCGGTCGCCAACGGGGCCGCCGGTAAAGCCGCCGGCGCGGTCGCCAACGGGGCCGCCGGCGCGGTCACCGACGACGCCGCCGATGAAGCCGCCGGCGCAGTCGCCGACGAGGCCGCCGGCGCGGTCGCCGACGAGGCCGCCGATGAAGCCGCCGACGCAGTCGCCGACAAGGCCGCCGGCGTGGTCTCCTACGAGGCCGCCGGCGCGGTCGCCGACGAGGCCGCCGGCGCGGTCGCCGACGAGGCCGCCATTGAAGCCGCCGGCGCGTTAGCTCCAGTCTCGAAAATGGACATGAGCTCCTCCGACGCCTCCTCGATGATGGAAGCCAACGAACTGGACGTAGGTGGGGCAGCGGTCGACGCTTGGGAATGGGGTGTGGCCTGGAGCTGCGTAGCCGGTTCACTCAGACAGCCAGCCAGTGCCTTGAACCCATGGGTGTGCAGGCGCTCCATCACCCCGTCAAGTATGCGGGGACTCCAGGCTCTGCCAATCTTGTTAGCGGCCCAACGGATGCCTACGAGCCAGCCGGTCTTGAATTCCTCCACCGGGCCAGATAGTCGAAGCTGCTCCAACTTCTCGGCCACCGCTGCGAACTGCGTGCCGTAATGCGTCCTCATGTCCGCCGTTGTGTGCACCAGCCACTGTAGGGCGTTGGATTCAAAGCGCTGGTGAGTCTCCTTGCTCTGGAACGCTGGACAGAGGAATAAGGTCAGGCTATCTGCCTTCCTTCGGACTGTCACTGGAGCTGCCGGGCGAGACCAGTTCTGCAGATGGTGATGGATCCTGCACAGTCCCTTGCACGCTGCCGCGACTTGGTTGCTGAAGGGCTGTTGCTGTGGTCCTGGCGGAGGCAGATTGGCAGGCTGTCTGGGCCTTGCAGGTCGTTCACTGTTACTCTGAGGTTCAACTTGACGTCCAATGCGTCTCCGACTGTTGAACCACTGACGTTGCTGACGGAAGTTAGTTGCTGAACTCATGTTGTCCAAATGAATTACCGGTGCTGGCCAAAGAGAGAGGGAGAGAGAGAGAGAGAGAGAGGAGGGCGCCTCCAAACTCGGGCACTGACACGGTAGAAAGTCAGAAAGGACTGAAAAAAGTCAATTTAAATTGAGTAGCCGATATTTCGAAATTAAATTTCTTCGTCAGGGCTGTAAGCGAGTGAAGTTTATTTGGCGCGAATTGCCGTCAATATATAAAGGCGATATCGCCAGGGAGAGACGATTGATAAATTGATGTGCTCAAGCACTTAAAACAGTGCGCATGGTCAGTACATTAAAACGAGTCCGAGACTATGAGAAAAGCGGGGGGTGGCTAAAACTGTACAATTGGGCCAAGACGACCTTTAAGTGTAGAATAAAAATTGTAAAAATAAATGGCAAAATAAATAGGTAAGGAGAGGGAGAGAGGGGAGAGGGAGAGAGAGGGAGAGAGAGGGAGAGAGAGGGAGAGAGAGGGAGAGAGGGGAGAGGGAGAGAGAGGGAGAGAGAGGGAGAGAGAGGGAGAGAGAAAGAGAGAGAGGGAGAGAGAGGGAGAGAGGAGAGAGAGGGAGAGAGAGGGAGAGGGAGAGAGAGGGAGACTGGGAGAGAGAGGGAGAGAGAGGGAGAGAGAAGGAGAGAGAGGGAGAGAGAGGGAGAGAGAGGGAGAGAGAGGGAGACTGGGAGAGAGATGGAGAGAGAGGGAGAGAGAGGGAGAGAGAGAGAGAGAGAATGAGAGAGATTGTAATAGATCTATAATTAGAGACCCCATTATCCAGGTAATAAATCTCTAATTATAATCCCATTATCCAGGTAATAATCCTCTAATTAGAGACCCCATTTTCCAGGTAATAGATCTATAATTAGAGACCCCATTATCCAGGTAATAAATCTATAATTAGAGACTCCATTATCCAGGTAATAAATCTATAATTAGAGACTCCATTATTCAGGTAATAGATCTATAATTTGAGACCCCATTATCCAGGTAATAAATCTATAATTAGAGACTCCATTATTCAGGTAATAGATCTATAATTTGAGACCCCATTATCCAGGTAATAAACCTCTAATTAGAAATCTCTAATCTTTATCTCGCAAGCAACTCAGCCCTAAGCAAATATGAATATGAACTCCAGTTCAAAAAGAAGCAATTATGAGAACAAATTGAAGTATTTCACAAATCCTTCTTACAACTGATGCAGCCAAGTTTCATGTGTATATTTTGAAATTCTAAAACGCCTCACATTTGATGACCGAGATAAGCGATCAAATGGAATTTTCATTATTCAATTTTCCCTAAAAAGTTCAAACATCTAAACTAAATAACAAACTTGCATAGCAACAGAAACCCAGGTGCGACGCGTGAGAACAGGACAGGAAAAACATTTGGAAAGTGAAAAGCATTGGCTTTGCGGTAGGCATTACTCTTCTTTCCGAATTCAACTGGGTTCGGAGCCAGCCTGCAGCATTCCTTAATCTCTCGGCTTTTCATTCCTTACCTCGATCCTTCATTCCACTTCATACCTTCATTCCTTCCCATCCCTTCATTCTTTCCCATCCCTTCATCCCTTCCCATCCCTTCATTCCTTCCCATCCCTTCATTCTTTCCCATCCCTTCATCCCTTCCCATCCCTTCATTCCTTCCCATCCCTTCATTCCTTCCCATTCATTCATTCCTTCCCATCCCTTCATTCCTTCCCATCCCTCCATTCCTTCC
>NIVC01001823.1:0-30000 GCA_002269645.1 Macrostomum lignano | reverse complement strand
GAGTTCATAGAGGGCCAGAGGTCATAGAGAACCAGAGATCATAGAGGGCCAGAGGTCATAGAGGGCCAGAGATCATAGAGTGCCAGAGGTCATAAAGGGCCAGAGATCATAGAGGGCCAGAGGTCATAGGAGGCCAGAGGTCATAGAGTGCGAGAGGTCATAGAGAACCAGAGATCATAGAGGGCCAGAGGTCATAGAGGGCCAGAGGTCATAGAGAGCCAGAGATCATAGAGGGCCAGAGGTCATAGAGGGCCAGAGGTCATAGAGGGCCAGAGTTCATAGAGGGCCAGAGGTCATAGGAGACCAGAGGTCATAGAGTGCCAGAGGTCATAGGAGACCAGAGGTCATAGAGGGCCAGAGGTCATAGGAGGCCAGAGATCATAGAGGGCCAGAGGTCATAGAGTGCCAGAGGTCATGAGGGCCAGAGGTCATAGAGTGCCAGAGGTCATGAGGGCCAAAGGTCATTGAGGGCCAGAGATCATAGAGGGCCAGAGGTCATAAAGAGCCAGAGATCATAGAGGGCCAGAGATCATAGAGGGCCAGAGATCATAGAGGGCCAGAGATCATAGAGGGCCAGAGATCATAAAGAGCCAGAGATCATAGAGGGCCAGAGGTCATAGGAGGCCAGAGATCATAGAGGGCCAGAGGTCATAGAGGGCCAGAGGTCATTGAGGGCCAGAGATCATAGAGGGCCAGAGGTCATAAAGAGCCAGAGATCATAGAGGGCCAGAGATCATAGAGGGCCAGAGTCCTAGAGGGCCAGATGTCGTAGAGGGTTATCCAGAGAATTCAAGAGAGTCGCAAAGAATTTATCTAATAGCAAACTGAACCCAATGAAAGCAAACAAGTAATCTCAAAGTCGGGTCCGACCTCAATCAAAAACCGGAGCCACCCAACCCAACAGAATTCAAATCCAGAAAAACAACGGTGACAGACTCGAACCTACCAGCTCATCCAGCGATTTCAGGTCGCACTGCCATCGAACGGGTTTTTTACGCTTGAATGCCGGCAGGGCGGTAGCGGCTGCAGGAGCCTCAGTACCGCGTCTTGAGCTCGATGAGCTCTGCTGCTTGGAAGCTGGTCTTGCCGATGATGAAGCATTCGGCTTAGCAGCAGAGACTGCCGGGCTGGCAGCTGAGGCCAGGCCTGAGTCGTTGCTGATGCAGCTGCTACTGCTGCTACTGCAACTCAGCTCCTGCTCATCGATCTCGCGCTCGAATCTCACAAGCTCCGGCACCTCAACACCGAACGTCGCGCCGGCTCTCGCCACTTCGAGCAGGCAGAGAATCACGTGACGCGTGTTCTTCCGGTTGGCCAGATCCTCGGTCTCGAACAGCAGACAGTCGGGCAGGCCCAGACTGCGGCACCAGCTGATGAAGTTGGCGATGTTGTCTCTGGCCTGGAAGGTGCCCGCCTTGGCTTCAAGACGGTAGCGCGGCGCTGACGGTGGCAGCCGCAGGAGTTTCTGGCGCTGCTGATGTTGCTGATGCTGGGCCTGCTGGCCGGAGAAGTACTCCTCGGCTGCCAGCTGCAGCTGACCAGCATGGATGCACAGCAGAGCTCCATTGGCCAGTTCGTCAAAGAAAGACTCCACAGTGATGTCGCGATCGTAGAGGAAGTTGAGCCAATCGGCGAGGTCCTCGGTCATGGCGTACAGGTAATCGTGACGGCTGCGGTACTGTTGAAGTCCGCCGCCGCCACCGCGACCGAGACCGCTGTCACCTGTTGAGGTGGTCGACGAGACCGAAGGCCGTCTGGCAGACGAGGAGTTCATCTCGCCAAGCTGCAGCTGGCTGGACGCGGTGGCTGCTGCCGCGGTTAGCGTAGCAGTTCGCAGGAGGGTTGTCGATTGATTTGTTGCACCGCCTGCCGGTGCGGGTGACTGCGACTGACGTTCGCCTCGCTCGCGCAGGGAGAAGCGACGGTGAAGGGACTGCGGGAGATTTGTTAATTTGTCAGCATGCTGGTTAGTTTGCGGTGACGCGGTGAGTTAGTGTAAACATTTTTCTGTAAGACAATGCAACTTCAAGCCTTAATTTAAGGCTGGCAATTTTTTATTAAATAATATGATTTTTGGCTACTTATGTAAGTAGCATATGATAAAGAAGTGTGTCAAAATCTAAAGAGTGGCAAATTGAAATTTTTATACATGTGAAAAGGGATGCTTTCACAAGACCTAAATTTCACAACGCCTAAATTTCATATCGTCTAAATTTCATCACAACACCTAAAACTGAATGTGAAGGAGTGTGCAGATATTCTAGGCGTCGTGAAATTTAGGCGATGTGAAGTAATGTACTTTTGGCGTTGTGAAATTTAGGTCATATGAAGCGCCCCCATGTAAAAGTCTTGAAATTTCCAATAATCCCAATGATTTTGTACTCGTACAACTAAGTATTGATACTTCAAATGAAACATGAATTATAGACACTGTGGAACTTAATTTAAAGGGCAGCCAGCTTAACATCCGGGATTCTAAATTCAGAATGCGAAAAATAATTATAGTCGACGTTTCACGACGCACGCTATGGCACAAATATTCCAGCTAGAGTTCAAGTGAGGTCAGGCAAGTTCTAACAACCACTCGCTCAGCGATTTGGCCTCCGGCAGTGAAGGGAACTCAAGTAAAGCAGGACGCTGAGCTGCCGTCGCTCTGTCTAATGATTCTGAAATCATTATAGAAAAAGAAGGAAAACCACAGAAAAGTGACGAGGCACCTCTCAATCACAATTCTCGTCAATGCTGTGCCTCGGAGAGATGTGAGCCTGGAGCACGAGATGAATGTCCATCTCAAGTTCCGCTTCGCTCTCCTCTTAGTTCCTCCTAGTAAAGGGATTCCAGGCTAACAAAACAATTTTGCCTCGCTTCGATCTCGACAGCTCGATTTTCTCTTGCTTGAGCTTGGTATTTGAGTCGGACTCTCGGAGGGAAAGCAGATATTATTGGAGAGAAGACTCGAGCTGCTGCATTTCGCAAGACTCGCATACAATTTACTCAGTCTCCGAGCCTCTGCTTGCGTGCAGATTCTGGAATTCTGAAATCCGCATGGCGACTCTCCGATTCCAATTAGGGCCAGTCGTGTTTGCCGCTAATTACTCGGGAGTGCCTTTGAGTTCAGGACAGGACATTTGTGCCCCGAAGCGCTCGAGGTCACGAGCACGACTCCAAGAGAGGGTGTTAGTTTAGGGACAAGTGCTCAAAAGATTTCAGGTCACAGAAATTAAAAAAAAAGTTTGGTTTTTCTTTTTCTACTGAAAGAATTAAGGATAAATGAGGTTGGTCCACGGTGCTGGGCAAGTTAACCAGCGTCATGTCGAGTGTCGTGAAGACTTTGAAAGATCCTTCTAAATCAAAATCGAACTTCTAATAGAACTTCTTCAGGAAAGAATTATGTTGTGGTGTAAACAACCGCTCCCAACATTACACGTTCTTTCAAAGCTCGGTGGCAACTTTCTCGGCTGGCAACTTTCTCGGCTGACAACTTTCTCGGCTGACAACTTTCTCGGCTGGCAACTTTCTTGGCTGACAACTTTCTCGGCTGGCAACTTCCTTGGCTGACAACTTTCTCGGCTGGCAACTTTCTTGGCTGGCAAAGTTCATAGACCCAGGTTCAAACCACAACAAAATATTCAAACAATTTGAGAGTTTCACAAAACTTTTCATAATGTTTACATGTAATTTGGTGAAGTTTCGGAAAAAAACGTACGCACAGTCACACATTCAGCCAACCATGGTTTAACCTAGCTAGTCAAATTATTCTAAGTACGCTACTGTGGAAGTTCAGTGGAGGATCACTAAAAAAGGTCCGTTATTGAGAGCTGCGAAACTGCATCCATAGTATGTGGCGCATAACTTACGCTGGAGGCCGAAGGGATAAAAATCCTGCAACCTGGATGAGTCACCAGCAAGTCTCTGTTGGATTCGTAAATTTACCGATCAATTGCAACATTTTCAAACCAAACGGTGCTTTTTAACAAAACAAACTGCCTCACGCTGATAGGTGCAAGAAGGTGAAAACAGACGAGTGGGTTCTGTTAGCAACTTTATACAGACACAGTCTCAAGTTTGAAAGGAAGTCGGCTAACACTTAAACTGGATCAGACCAGCAATTCGGAATCTTTGATGTTGAACCAACTACATTAGTGATTGACCAAATTTGACTCAGAGAAAACCAGCTTAACTTCCTGTCTCAACTGGACTTGACATGACATGGCGTCAAAAAACCTATTTTCATTCAGGAAAACTGCATGTGGGAACTTGGACAGGCACTGATAGATCATGTGACCTCATCGCCGACAAAACGTCACTGTAGCTAATGGACGACAATTTCCCTTATCAAGCCCAGGCCATTCATCACACTAAGTGAAAAACGGTCTGTCTGTCTTACACTGCACGAAAATTGATATCTTGCCAATGTCAAAATTGTATTTCAGCACAGCGCGAATGGAAGAGGCAGCAATAGCTAATTTTAATACGAGTGTTACTGACGACTGCCCTCTCTCTCACTCCCTCTGCCCTCTCTCATTTCCTCTGCCCTCTCTCTCACTCCCTCTGCCCTCTCTCATTTCCTCTGCCCTCTCTCATTTCCTCTGCCCTCTCTCATTTCCTCTGCCCTCTCTCATTCCCTCTGCCCTCTCTCTCACTCCCTCTGCCCTCTCTCATTTCCTCTGCCCTCTCTCATTTCCTCTGCCCTCTCTCATTCCCTCTGCCCTCTCTCTCACTCCCTCTGCCCTCTCTCATTCCCTCTGCCCTCTCTCATTTCCTCTGCCCTCTCTCATTTCCTCTGCCCTCTCTCATTCCCTCTGCCCTCTCTCTCACTCCCTCTGCCCTCTCTCATTTCCTCTGCCCTCTCTCATTTCCTCTGCCCTCTCTCATTCCCTCTGCCCTCTCTCTCACTCCCTCTGCCCTCTCTCATTCCCTCTGCCCTCTCTCATTTCCTCTGCCCTCTCTCATTTCCTCTGCCCTCTCTCATTCCCTCTGCCCTCTCTCTCACTCCCTCTGCCCTCTCTCATTCCCTCTGCCCTCTCTCATTCCCTCTGTTGCCCTCTCTCATTTCCTCTGCCCTCTCTCTCACTCCCTCTGCTCTCCCTCTCACTCCTTCTCACTTAATCTACCCTCCCTCTCACGACTCACTCCCTATGCCCTACCTCTCAACCCGCTCCTCTCATTCTTTCTATACTTTGCAGCAATAACTTCACTTAACAAAATCCCAAATACTTGAAATTTTATTCAACTTCGCAAACCGCCAACCCGCCTCTAAAGTGTCTGCAGTCTTGCTGCAATGTTCTTAATTAATATAATATTCGTGTAGGCGAGTCACTAAGCGGAAAACAGGCACACAGAGCAATAGGGTGCATTGGCAGGCAGTAAAACGGAGATTTTAACCCCAGGGGCTGATAGTATTACGAGCTATAACTTCGTATTCTTCTAAAATGTTCGACTTTGGAGTGCCTGGGGAGGGAATATTGAAGATATGGGGATATATATAGTATATACGAGTATTTTTGCTACGGGGAAATAGGAATCCCGCAATGAATCACCTTTCATTATCAACATTATTATCATCGAATGCTGCTATATGACCTGTACGCCCTGGAGCCTGTAGGGTTATAAGCTATAAATATGCCTCACATGGGGTAAGTCAGATTCACAAGACCTTGCTGCATGACTACAGAAGGCAGGTAGTGTTTGAGAGTCCAGAGGTTCAGGCCCAGGGTGTATTAGCCTATTAAACTATGTTTAAATCAGATCGATATTAAATACCAAATTGAATTCATGTACATTAAGTTTGTACAGTTATTTAGGCATAAGCCATGCACACACAGTATTTATATTAATATCTATTATAGCCTTGCTGGTAAAACAGTGTTTATCCTAGCAAGATAGCAGACCCCAGCTGTAAGATGTAAACATACACAGGGCACACATCATCGGCTATGCCTGCATTAGATCTGCATTTTTCTGGGCTTCAATTTGGCTATAAACTTACAGCAGTCGCATTTGCACAGTGAGAAACTCGGCTTGGACGGATATATGGAGACAGTGATGATTTATGGTGACTGAGATTTAAATACCAGAGAAAGTCATGGGGTAATAGGGTGAGATAAAGTGTAAGATAACAAAAACTACAAGATGGCTTACCTAGAAGTTCTTAGATAGAAGTTACAGAATCTATAATCACTCGAACTTCGAGTGTTATAGACAATTAACTACGAATTATAAGAGACCACTTTTAACAATTTCTTATTAATTAATTTGCTTAGCTTTCCAGTCATTTAAAGTTACACCTTTTATATAGGAAAATTTTTCAGTTGGCCAGCACTTGGGGGGGGGGCTTGAGACGCTCATCAGAAAGTTTTTCAAACCGAGATAAAAATCAAATTTTGATAACGGGCGTCGCGTCAATTTCCATAAATTTTTCTAAGCCATGGCTAACACCCACCTACGCATGGGGCGGTGAAGCGAGCCCTTCAAAATGACAGCTTTATTGGTGAGATAATGAGATCAGTATAGGCAGTTACAAAATTTTGAAAAAAAGAACACTCTGGGTGACTCTGGTCTGGGCATAAAAATTTTACCAAGTTTGGACAAGTATGAGAAGTGACACATTGCGATAATTTACTAGTATAAAGCCGTCGTCGCCTTGCCCTTATCACAGAATTCTAGAGTTAGACTATAGAACTGCAACACGAATTCCAGTGTGGCACTTTTGGGTAATAAAATTGTTGCAAAACTGCAGGTACTAGTTAAAGCAATTAGTATCGGAGGGAGATGGGGTTGAGGGAGATGAGGGGAAAGAGCGGACAGGGAGATAAGGGAGATGAGGGAGAGAGCGGAGAGGGATATGAGGGAGATGAGGGAGAGAGCGGAGAGGGAGATGAGGGAGAGAGCGGAGAGGGAGATGAGGGAGATGAGGGAGAGAGCGGAGAGGGATATGAGGGAGATGAGGGAGAGAGCGGAGAGGGAGATGAGGGAGAGAGCGGAGAGGGAGATGAGGGAGAGAGCGGAGAGGGATATGAGGGAGATGAGGGAGAGAGCGGAGAGGGATATGAGGGAGATGAGGGAGAGAGCGGAGAGGGAGATGAGGGAGAGAGCGGAGAGGGAGATGAGGGAGAGAGCGGACAGGGAGATAAGGGAGATGAGGGGAAAGAGCGGACAGGGAGATAAGGGAGATGAGGGAGAGAGCGGAGGGAGATAAGGGAGATGAGGGAGAGAGCGGAGGGAGATAAGGGAGATGAGGGAGAGAGCGGAGGGAAATGAGGGAGAGAGCGGAGAGGGAAATGAGAGAGATGAGGGAAAGAGGGCACAAGGAAATGACGGAGATGAAGGAGAGAGCGGAAAGGGAGATGAGGGAGATGAGGGAGAGAGCGGAGAGGGATATGAGGGAGATGAGGGAGAGAGCGGAGAGGGATATGAGGGAGATGAGGGAGAGAGCGGAGAGGGATATGAGGGAGATGAGGGAGAGAGCGGAGAGGGAGATGAGGGAGAGAGCGGAGAGGGATATGAGGGAGATGAGGGAGAGAGCGGAGAGGGAGATGAGGGAGAGAGCGGAGAGGGAGATGAGGGAGAGAGCGGAGAGGGATATGAGGGAGATGAGGGAGAGAGCGGAGAGGGAGATGAGGGAGAGAGCGGAGAGGGAGATGAGGGGAGAGTGGAGATGGAGATAAGGGGAGAAGGGGTTAAAAAGAAGCCCAATACGTGTTGCTTTTGCAGCACAACGCTACGCAAATGAAGCAAAGTTATTTGCAAAAGGGAAAAGCCGAAAACAGAATGGAAGCGGAGACAGAAACCGGGAAACAACTTAAAAGCCAGTTTCTCTCACAGCAATATTAGTAGCAACTTTACAATGCGATTGGTAAAGGAGCAGATTGTGCAAAAACCCAAGCCGTTAACTACGAAGTTGCAGCATTAATTGATAATATTGAACTCCTCCTCAGGTTCCTGTGCCTACCACAGCTTCTGTTCATAATTTGGCTATAATCTTTTTGCAAAGAGATAGTAAGAATAAGAAAAGACAAAGAATTAAATAGCGCAGACTGCGCGCGTGCCTGCGTGCTAACTAACCGAGTATGTTTTCTGCTTCTAAAAGAAAGAAAGACTGTATATGGCCCCATGGAGTTTGCTGCTTGAAGAAAATATTATTTTAGGAGTGGAGTTTATTGCAGATTGCGTACCTACCTACCTATGTTGATGAAAAAGCATTATATTTAAACCGCCGATATGTAGCGAAAACAACTATTTCAATGAGGAAAAGTAACGCTTTCTAAGAAACAGATTCGTCTTGTAATTTTAAAGCTTACCATTCTAAAAAGCAAAATTTTGAAAGCTGAACCAGTTAAATGTCTGCTTAACTATTAGTTAGATGTGGTCAAAGTTGCTAAAATAAACTCAGACAGCATCGAACTCTTATTAAGTCTTATTTAATACAATTCGAAATTCTCGTCTCATTTCATTTTTAGCTTGCTGCGTAGATTCTTAACTGGCCAGGAAGTGGAAAAGTAAATTATTTATATGCCTCAAAAAAGTTCTAATAAGACTAAAATATTGGAAGATATTCATTCGTGCTATTATTAAAATAGAATTCAAAAGAATAACAAAAAATATTGAATTTGTTTTACTCACCTGCGTCCCAGTTGGTATTGCCGAATTGCGTCGCATTGAAGTCATGGAGTTGAACAGGAAATTGGCGTACAGCCTGTGATAGTAGGATGCAGATGAGGCGCTGGGAGAAGCTGGAGACTGGGCTAAACAATAGGCTTGGGAGTTTACGGCTTCTGTTGTTCGGTTGTGCATGCTGTAGAAGCGATTAAATTGCTGTTGCTGGCTGCTTTCGGCGACTGTTGTTGGTGCAATTGCTGCTGCTGCTGTGCAACAAAGTCTAATCGCTTCTGTAAGAAAGCAACCGGCGATTGCATCTTTAGAATTTCTGCTGGGCCAGCTGCTTTTTAAAGTGTTGCTTTGCTCTCTTTTGAAGACACGGGATTTTTCTATTCTTTTGATGGAGCCAAAGAAGGATTTCGATTTTTTTCTGGGCTTCAAAAGCCCCACTTCTTTGTCTGTGACTGCGGCTGCGGCACTTTAGTGGGCCACTTCTCAAGCAGCAATCAAGCTCTTTAGGATCAAGAAATACAAAATCTGACTGAACAGAACAGAACCCAATCAGTGTAAGTGTTCCACGTTTCTCGTGAGTGAGCCTCCTCTGCGCTTCTTTTTCAATCCAGAGTGTAGAAAACAGTTAAGACAGTTCAATTTGAACAAGTCAATGAGAGTATCTTCTTTGTATTTTAAGTCTGAACTGCAGGGGGTTTGTTGGGGGTGGTGGTTGTGCTGGCTTGCCTTGTGCTTGTGGCCCGCGGTTGGTTTATGAGAGGATGGACTGGGGCTAGGGGAGGGGCTGGACTGGCATATGGCATCGTACATTAAGAGTTATACTACGACCTATAATATAATGGTATAGTATGGACTATATATAGTAAAACTTTGCGACCATTAAAAAGCGTCGGGGGCAAGAACACCACCCCCATCTCGCGCAACCCCCCCCCCAATTTAGCGGGGGGGGCCTTCCATATAGTTCAGTTTAAACCTTATCACAAACACCCACCCCTCCTTCACCCATCCCCCTTCCTTGGGCTTGAGGCCCCACCAATTTAATGATCAAGAGAGGAACAGGGGGGGGGGGCTGGTCTCAGACAGAACATTATACGGTGAAACTGACTTAGTGAAAATTATTCAAATGTACGAAATGGCAATCGAATAACGGGGGGGGGGTTTGGATCCACTGGAGGGAATGGAGAATAAGTACGATTGTCGGTTTTGTAATTAAAATCAACTTTCCTATTAGACATCCCTTAACATCCCTTATGTACAATACACAGTAAATATGACAATGTCAATAAGTACGACTTATGACTTATAAGTAGTAAATAAGTACGGAACAGGTATAATAAAACAGACAACGCAGTATTAGCAATTTATCGTGAACATTATCATAAGTAATAAATTAGCTTATCAAACTATTTGATGCGATTTACTGTCTATGCTACTGCAAGTAGAAAAAGTGGCTGCTGAAAATTTTTCGTAAATTATATGCAACTGCAATACAATGTTTACACCGATGTCAATAGGCACTTTTGATTCCAATTCCATTTAAATTCCAAATTCAAAAACATCTGGATAATCGCAAAAAATGAGGATGAAAAATAATTTCTTCTTCAAAAGTTGAATAATTTTTTTCAAGAAAATGCAACTTACATTTATAACAATCGGTACGAATCTTCCAACTTCCAAAGCCAATTTATAAGCTTTCGAGCTGCAGAAATCAAATTGAAGTTGAAACGCTCCAACTCAAAACTCTGTGACTGGTTTGAAAAGTCTGCGGTTCCAAAACTCTAAACTGTCTCTCGGTTTTGCATAATCCAGATAGACAGGACGTCAACCCACGTGTGCGCGCTAGCAAGCAGATTTTTACGCGCGAATCAAAATCAATGAATGAATTGAATTGGTCTATATACCAAACTGGCCTCGCCAACGGACTTGGATGAGTCATACAAGCGCCGTGGGGTCACTTCAAATGCGCTCAAGCAACTGTTCTGTTGGGAAAGCAATTTTTTATTTCTTCTCTTACTCTTCAGACTGTGCTGGGATCTTCCGGGGTGCAGGAGTCATGGGATCTGCTGCAGTGTCTGCACGCTATTGCATGTTGCCAGTAACCATATTCCCTAGAGTATAGTTACCTTCCCTGCTCTCCAACTCTTCATAAGTAATTTCGCTCCACAAAAGTTGTTGCGCAACATGCAGGGGGCAACTGTTGAAAGACTGGGATAGTCCCCGCGTGAGCACTGCAACGAGTTTGGCCGCCTCGCCTTTCGAGCAACCCTTGCTCACACAGAAGAAACAAAGATTTCAGGAGTGATAAATTGGATTTCAAATGCCATAAATGCGATGAAGTGAGTTTCAGAGGTTAAAAAAAGAGTTACGAACGACTTTACGAACGACTTTTTTAAAGTTTTAAAGTTTAAAGCTCATACAAAGTTTTTATGAGCAAAAAAGTTGGTTTTATGAGCAACAAGATAAATGGGTTTATGAGCAACAAGATGTGGGTTTTATGAGCAACAAGATGTGGGTTTTATGAGCAACAATATGGGTTTTATTAGCAATGAAATATGGGTTTTATGAGCGACAAGATATGGGTTTTATGAGTGACAAGATATGGGTTTTTATGAGCAATGAAATATGGGTTTTATGAGCGACAAGATGTGGGTTTTATGAGTGACAAGGTGGGTTTATGAGCGACAGGATGGTTTTATGAGCAACAAGATGGGTTTTATGAGCGACAAGATGGGTTTTATGAGCGACAAGATGGGTTTTATGAGCGACAAGATATGGATTTTATGAGCAACAAGATGGGTTTTATGAGCGACAAGATGGGTTTTATGAGCGACAAGATATGGATTTTATGAGCAACAAGATGGGTTTTATGAGCAACAAGATGGGTTTTATGAGCAACTAGATATGGGTTTTATGAGCGACACGATGGATTTTATGAGCAACAAGATGGGTTTTATGAGCAACAAGATATGGGTTTTATGAGCAATAAGATATGAGTTTTATGAGCGACAAGATGGGTTTTATAAACGACAAGGTGGGTTTCTGGAGAGACATCATGGGTTCCAGGAGCGCTTTTAAATCATAAACCTTGAACCTCTACCTGTAACGACAGTGGTTGTGTGACTGCAAAAGAAACTCAATGAGTTTCTCCCCTATTGGGAATTTCAATAAACTGACAGAGCTCAAAAGTTGGTTTTTGTTTTGAATGCGCCGTATTCCCTTGCAGAAGCGATGACTCATTGAGCAAATGTCCGTATTATTCCAACGTGAGGTCGATAATGGTCTACTGACTATGTCTGCTGCCAGTAGTCTTTGGGGGGGTGGTGGTTAACAGGCCCTTCGGATTTCAAACTGTGTGAGTCATAACCGCTAAGAAAGTTCATTGTCTATACTGAGTTCTGAATAAGTTGCGCCTGCTATAGCCTTTTTTGAGCACTTTCACACTCAGAATTCAAGTCTTTCGTCTCCCTTGAATTAGTTGTATTCAATAATATTCGACCATATTCACTAAGTCTTGAACAGTTGGAATTTCTGGAAGCTAAGAGGGATTAAAATGAAGGTTGCTTTTTTAATTTCAGATCAATTAAATCTCTTAAGGGCCATGAGGGATCGGTTTCGGATTAGGGATCTATTTGGGATTTGGGATCTATTTTGGATTAGGGATCTACATGTATTTGCTATTATGGATCTATTTGGGATTTGGGATCCACATTTATTTGGGATTAGGAATCTATTTAGGATTAGGGATCTACATGTATTTGGGATAATGGATCTATTTGGGATTTGGGATCTATTTAGGATTAGGGATCTACATGTATTTGCTATTATGGATCTATTTGGGATTAGGGATCCACATTTATTTGGGATTAGGAATCTATTTAGGATTAGGGATCTACATGTATTTGGGATAATGGATCTATTTGGGATTAGGGATCTATTTAGGATCAGGGATCTACATGTATTTGGGATAATGGATCTATTTGGGATTAGGGATCTATTTAGGATTAGGGATCTACATGTATTTGGGATAATGGATCTATTTGGGATTAGGGATCTATTTAGGATCAGGGATCTACATGTATTTGGGATAATGGATCTATTTGGGATTAGGGATCTATTTAGGATTAGTGATCTACATGTATTTGGGATTATGGATCTGTTTGGAATTCAGAAACTGGGATCTATTTGGGATAATGGATATGTTTAGAATTTGGGATTATGGGTGTATTTTTTGGGATTTGGGATCTATTTGGGATTATGGATGTGTGGGATCGGGGATCGATTTGGGATTTGGGATGTGTTGGAATCTGTGATCTATTTGGGATTAGGGATCTATTCAGATGGATTAAAAATTAGTCTAGAAATTTTTGGATTTCAAGATTCGGGATCTATTTGGTATTCTGGATGTTATTGGAATTTGGGACTCGTAATTTACTCAATATGATCTGTAATCAGGATGAGAAACCTATTCAAGTGTTTAAAGGTTATTTTTAGAAATAAGCCAACGAAAGGAAGACATATCGGTTTTAATGCAATTCAAAGCTAAATTACATTATCATAATTTCGGTGATGCTAAACCGCAATAAATAATCGCGAGTGTAATATTTAAGAATTAGAGCAAGCCTATCCGAGTCCGGCCATGACGTTGCAACCAGAGTGACTAGATATAGTAATCAGGAGATGATCGCCAAGCTCTAAAAACTGCGGTTTAAGTGTTCAGCAAGAGGGTCCAGATTTACAATACAAGGAATCGAAAAAGCTGATAAAATCCTCGGAATAAAGAAAAAAATCAATGCAATATTCGCTATGCTTACTATCTAGTAGTATTTAGCGATTCGGTGCATTCAAACTGTGTGGGAGAGGAGAAATGACGCAAAAATCGATTTAATGTCAAAATCAGACAAGAGTTTTAGGCTCGAGAAAAAAAATTGGAAATGTCACACTGGGTCTTCCAGTGCTGACAACTTGCACAAGTTATTAGTGTTTAAAATTGGCAGTTATCATGATTAACAATAATATGTATAATTTTAGAATCTAAAGTTCGACAAGAGTGCAATGGATTGAGATTTGAGAGGGGATGGATCAGTTTGTCATGGATGCAACGCGCAGAGGAGCGGTAAAGTTTGTCGTGTCGACAGTGGACCACTATAATATGATGAATCACTCATAGTTTAAATGACAAATTTACTCAAAATTTAATACTGAGATCAATCAATGGGTTGCCCAAGTAACGCAAAAAGTCTTAGAAATGAATTAAACTTCTTTGAGTAGTTTTGAGTCTGCTACAGTTTAATAACGACAACTAGGCGTGACAACACACACTTTTGGTAGATCTGCTAACGCGGTTCTTGACAACAATCAGATTTGAAAAAAATGTTGTATTGAGAAATCATGCTCTTATTGAAAGTTGATTTGTAGGAAATATACTTAATTTAGAAACCCACCTTACAGAGAGGACTTGTTCTACGAGTAGAAGAAGATTCTACGAGTAGAAGAAGACTTAGAGCAAAGTGATTGGGGCTGGGAAAATTAAGAATGAGGATAAATACGTCCAGAGGTACGTCCAGGGGTAAAAATGTGCTTCGCAAAGCGGCTGCAACCTCGCGTGACTACTGATTAGTAGGATAAATAGAGAGAGCTATGCCGGAAAAGCGGACTTATAACAAAAATACTCGCAAAACATAAGGAACTTGGAGGTTTGAGTATATGTTAGCAAGCGGTAGCATTTGTATCGTATTGAAGCAACTTATAATTGCATGAAGTGCTGCAAATTGGTACTTCTCTTTGCCAAGGGCTGATGTGTCTTTGTTTCAGTTTCGTAGTCAAGGCATAACAAGAGGGTTAAACAGTGGGAAAGAAACTACACAAAAGGTAAAACAAAAAAGCGGGAATCGTAGAGAAAAAATGAGTGATGGTCCGGCAGTTTGAGATTAAAAGGTCAACATCTTGAGTTCCGAATATGCAGCGCAAACTATTTTGTTATAAAGAGCAAGCGATACTAAGTAATGTTGGTCCACCTGACAAATGTTCTGCATCATAAATATTTCTATTTCTAAAACAATCCAAGTCATTATTGATCATTTTTTGACAGAAAATGGTCAGATTTAAGTGGCGAAGTCAGTTAAAAAACGAGTCAGTTTGCATTGGTAAACGCTAGCAAGTCGACCTCGGGGCGACGGTGTTAAAAAGTTTTCATTCAGTACTTTTTGCAGCGTCTGACTTCGGCTTCAAAAACTGTTGATCTGCAATGAAAATCGATGCAAAGTGACAGTAAAAACTTGCAAGTAATGATTTCAGGTTGCTTTTAGCCTATATTTTAGTTAACTTTCAAAGAACTCTTCTTTAAATTAGCAACGATCATCACAACGAACAGACCAAGTCAGTGCATAGGTCTGTGTTAAACACGAAATTCTTTCCGCTTTGAGCAACAGCTAAATTAGAAAGCAAGCAACTAATTAGTCATAACAGACGCGTTCAAGGACACTGCGCTGGATCTAAACTGTACAACAAACTTTATCTTGAAAGTGTGAACAAATTTAAACAAAACATTTCTTTGCTTTAGAATTCCTAATTGGATACAGTCTAGCTTGTGTTCCTACAATTGTTCCTGTTAGGAACTTAACCAGTATTGGCACGAGAAGTAAATGCAACGACACTTGAAAAGAAAATGTCATATTACGAGCAAAAATGCTAAAACACTTTTTTGTTCTAAAATAGAATTAAGCAGCTTTTACAAAAACTTCCCACAAAACGTGAATAACGAATTCGAACATATGAATGACGAGAATCTGATGTTAGTTTCAAGTGCTAACAAAATTTGTCCGGAGATATTTTTGCGTTCAAAGATGAACTGCTGTCGCGTCAATATCTTGAATGAGCTTTTAGGACTTGGTCCGTGAGAAAAGAGCGGGTCCTGGATGCCTTGAGTATCTTAGTCAACGATACACCCGTATTATCAATTAGGACAGAGAGTGACTGTCACATTTATTTGGACAAACAACGAGCAGAAAAAAATGATGAAAGATAAGATTTCATATTTTTACCAGGGGGGTCTGCAGGCTCGCAGTCGCTCACTGCGAGTTTGCTGCTCTCTCCAACAATTGATTGCTCAATAGAAAATAAATAATACTACTTGGTAGCACCGTGGAGGCTGCAGTGATTGGTGTACTTCTCAGGCCTGCATTAGGTGGTATTGTGCGTTTAGGAAACGTTGATCAAGCTTATGGTTGCCAATCTCAACATGAGCTGGGCAATCTTGTTTAGTTGTTTGGGCCTGCAGAATCGCATAAAAAGTACCCTGCAGCACCATACGAGTCGTAAAACCCTAAAAATCCTCAGCAAAGTGAAATCCGAGAAACTAAAAAAGCCGCATTTGTCCTACTTTAGATGCACAGGGCTAGATGTAGTTTTATGGACCTCATGCTTAAATAATAAATTGGATGGCAAGGTAGAGTGAAGGTAATAAGATCCACGCTAAACTATAAGAGTTATAAATTATGAATTATGAATGGCTGCAAAATATAAATTATTATTATCGAGCGTGTGCACTGCAAGCGGGCATTTAAACTTTTTAAAAATAAACGCCTAACTTCTAAATAAATCTGGACAAAAGTTACCAAAAATGGATTTGGACTACAATAGATAAAGCGAATATATTTACCTACTTTCCAAATATAGCTACTAGCTAATTCTTTCAAATCAGATAGAATGCCCTCCAAGGATTTAGCGTTAACCCGATTCACGTAAATCAACTTACGCATCGAGAAGTGCAACTGAGTCCGTTCGTCAGTAGGGCCGGCCCTCGCCTTTAGGCCGTTTCAGCTGCACTTTGAGCCGCTTCATGCCAATCTGAAAGCCGTTCATGGCTTGAATGGCAGCCGCCGCGGCTGCCGAGTTGTCGAAGCTCACAAAGCCGAAGCACTTGCTCTGGTTGGTGGCGCGGTCGACGTACACCTTGGCGGAGATCACCGTGCCGAATGGAGCGAACATCTGGGCGAGCTCGCAGTCGCCGAACTCCTGCGGCAGATGGTAGATGAACAGGTTGCAGCCGTCAGGCCCAGTCAGGATGAACTCCTTGGAGCCATCCTTGTGCTGCACAGGCATCGACATGGCCTGTTGCGTTAGCGACATGAAAGGAGCGGCTGCGTAGGCGGCAGCAGCGGCTGCGGCTGGATAAGTGGCCGTTGGATCGGCTGGATACGCAGCTGCAGGTTGTTTGGCAGGAGGTGGGAGACTGAGCATTCATCTGGGACATTTTTTGCTGTATAGAGATTTGTTAAGGTACTTTGCTGATTCTCCCCCCTCCTGACAGATTATCTAGAGGCCAAGAAATGCGAAATCCGAGATGCAAGTATTCAAACGTACACGTGCGAGCCACTCATAACCCGTCATTGCTGAGTAAAGGACTTATATGAATTCTTATTTAGCTGGCTACGGGAAAAATCGTCAGCAAGATGAAATAATTTAGCTAAGCGAAAACGAAATTAACGGCATATTGAGTTTAATATGACCGGATTTAATAACAGCAGCCTCGTGCCAGCTCGGCCAGGAAGGAAGGGGGATCTGGAAATCAATCAGAGCTTCGTCTAAGCGAAGAAGATTAGCAGTTGAGAGACCCTAGCGGAAGCCGAGCCAGCTGGGACCGCGAGTCCCCAAGGGATCTTTTGGATATGCTCCCCGGGTTTCAATGTCGATAAATTGCATTCGGTTAATGCTTGCCAATCCGAACTGTTCATATTGCAGCCGAGTTATGAAATGCATAAACAGTATTACTTTCACCGGGGGGGGGTTAATAAAAGTAGATCCGGGCTCACTTTCCAATACTTTTCTGTTCGAACTCAAAAATGCTATGTACGGTTAGTCAAGACGTTTGGCCAGAATTACCCCCTTCAGGTAAAAAAGGACCTCTAGAACTTATTCCTAACTGGAAACGGCTGTAAAACTGCTGAGTATTCTCTAAAATCTTTCTTGCTGGAGTTGCTTTGATTACTTTTGTGGCACTAAAGAAAAATAAACGTCTTCTAGAAGCTCACCTATTCCAGAGTAAGGATGCACAGTCGAATACATTTGATGTAGCGGATCGGTTCCTGGAGAAAGTTTTTAAGTTTTGGTCGAATGTCCGTTACGGCTAGTTTTAAAAAATCATGGGCATCAATTCAAACGCAGGCAGAGGACAGCGCAGCGCTTACCGGCTCCATTGATGTACTGAGCCGGCATGCCGCTCGTGGCCGCGTACAGAGCTGCAGCCGTGTCAGCAGAGGCAGCAGCCGCAGCAGCGGCAGCCGCGGCGGCTCCGTTCACAGCCGCTGCCGCAGCCGCAGCCGAAGACAGAGGCTGTTGCTGCTGCAGGCCGCCAGCACCTGAGCTCACCGGACTCAGCACCGTAGCCTGCGCGGCCGAAGTCAGCGAGGTGTGACCTCCGCCGCATCCGCTGCCCGGATTCGCAACGGTGGAGTTCAGCGCTGGTGTGAGACCCCCCAAGCCGCCCGTCTGGGGGCCGGTGGCGCTTTGAAGTTGGATGGCCAGAGCGGCGACGGGGTTGATGTAGCCGGAGGACTGCTGGATGATTGGGGTTTGACAACATCGCTGCATATGCAGGTGTTTTGGTTACCATAAATGTAGCGGGTTTCACACTGCTGCCCAGATTTATATTGTCACAAAGCGTGTTCTCTACTCTACCTGCAGCTCGTTACGATTGATCTCAGTTTCGCTATCCTGAGATCAGGTCGCTTTTCATCCTCTTATATCACTTCAAGGTTTATTTGTTGCGGAGAAGCATAGGGACAAACCGCATATCTTTAGCAGCTTGGGTAATCTTAGAGATCCTTCTCGTGAGATTTCAGCTCGTGAGAAACTCAATACCATTTTGAGGCCAATTACACACTGCGGAGTTGATGCGGCCACGCGCGGAATCAAACCTGAGACACAGACTCATCACAGCCTTGTTCCTCATCACCTTATCCTACCTACGAGAGAGCCTTTCCATTTTTTAATGTGCCTATTTCAATTCATCTAACTGCACGCACCTGAGGAAAGGGTGTGGCCACCGGGTTGAGCTGCCCGGCCACGCCCGCCAGTCCGGGCGAGATGAGGCCCAGCGGCCCCACCATCTGCTGCAGCTTGCGCAGCTGACGCTCCTTCTCGTTGTCGGCGAATTTCACCACAATGGAGCTGCTGGCACCCTGGCGTGAGGGGCGGTGGTGGGGTGCGGATTAGCGTGCGAGTATCGCGGGAGCTTTGTATTAACTACGCTCGTAAAATGCTGTAGGACACACGTAATAATAATATAATAATTAATTACACCTGTCCCAATTTTGCTAGGTGTGCAACTTGAAGGCTGCGTACGGCTGTTTAGTCCAGAATGTGGGGGTTCCACACACACCCTCAATTATCCAGCTAATGCTGGCACCCATTTTACAGCTGGGTGAACTGAAACAATGCAGAGTTAAGTGTCTTGTTTGAGGAAAAAAATTGTTTCAGTGGGATCGGGAATCGAACCCCTGACCTTCAAGTCAAGATTCCAACGCTCTAATCACTAGGCTACAACTCCCTAGGACGCAAGAGAACCTCTGATCAGACGGATCGTTTAAGAAGAGAAGAATAAAATTTATGAACGCAATGTCTGAGTCAAAGAAAAATTCTTCTACGATAAGAGGCTTTGAATCTTTTAAAGCAGTTTTGATTTCAAAGAGAATATCATATTACGTATCGATATCGATTTATATGATCATGGCTTTTATGAAATTTCAGAAATTGAAACATCGCATACGCAAATGTATCAGATTTTACAGAACGCAGCGATATGACCGCTTCACCCAGCTTCTAAGCCGCATCTGCCTCAAAATCTGATCCTCAAAATCTGATCACTTTCCCCTTGCCTGGATTGAAACTGAGGGTGAGTGAGTGGAAACAGAGAGCAGAGAGCTCTGATGAGATGCGCCCGAGATTTATTCCCGATTTTGATTTTCAACTTTGGATCTCCATCAGCGGCCTCTGATCTCCTCTCCTCTCTCTCTCTCTCTCTCTCTCTCAATCAGTAGCTGAGCCATCAGCATGAGCAGCTGTGACAGCTGCACAATGGAAGGGTTGGCCGGGACGGCTTCCTGATTCTCTAAAAGCCAACAACGGCTTCTGTCGCAGCTGCGCCCCCCCCCCTCTACCCCGATCTTCGCTCCCCACTCTCGCCGCTCTTCCCTATCCGATAGCGTGGACGCTTCCTGCTTAAAATATGAGCCTTTTTTCAAATTAAAAATACCATATCGTCAAAATCAGCTAGCGAGTATCGTTACTGCTAGGAGGCTATCGAGCTATCGACGCACCCCGCTGAGTGCTTGGGGGCTGGACTCGTACTCAACGTACTTTGTTATCCATCAGATATTTGCTTGCATATCTAGACCACCGCGCATCCACTGCTACTGCAGCGGAGCGCAAGAAGAGGGGAAGAAAACTGAGAAGATCGGGGCAGTTGAGAGCAAAGATGGAAAGAAAGCCGGGTAAACAGAGAGAAGAGAAGAGACTGAGGTTTCAGTTCAGTGTGAAGGTAGGAGGCGATACTTCTCGTTTGAGTCCACAGCTGTACTTCGCCTAGTAAAAGGACTCATATCGATCAGCAGATGCTAAAAGAAATGTTTGGAAAGGCGGTTTAAGCGAACTCACTGGCATGGTCTGGCTGCCGTGCAGATTGTTGATAGCACTCTGCGCCTCCAGGTGGTTGCCGTACTTGACGAACGCGCAGCCCTTGCTGGCCCCGTTCTGGTCCCGCAGAATGGTGCACTCCTCGATCTGACCGTACGGCTCGAATAGTCGCCGGACATCCTCCTCACTTTGCTGCTTGGACAGCATGCCAACGAATAGTTTGCGATCGTCTGTGCAAGGACAACGGTTTGCGCAGTTTTTTTATAGTATGCGTTTGTAGATTCCAAGCATATTTGATAGCGGCTTCATGTGACAGGTAAAAGTTTAAACTTCAAGGTACAGGTCCGAAGGACTTATCACTATTCAATTTTCTTATTGCTATTAATTCTCTGCATAATTTTCAGTAGTTGCAGTACTGCAGGTGCATTATACAATTCTATTTACACACAATTCGTTCAATATTAGACGCGTTTTCATAGTTTTCATCAAACATTAATGGGGCCGGGGTATCTGCAGTTTTGTGGGGCTTTACTAGCCTAGTGTATTGAGGTGCGGCTGTTGAGATGCGCGCACATATTTTGAAAGCTATTGGAGTTGTTTAAAATTGCCTTGTTCAATAACGATCTACTCACTCTAGTTGTCATCTCTGTCCATTTGCCTCAATCTGCTTTTAAAAGGTATAATTTCTTTAAAAGCTACATCCATTATTTTTTCCTTGAGTCTAAAAACCTTTTTGGCTTCAAAGCCTGTAAAAGGTGGGGCTAATTAATTCTCAGCTTGCTCGATTTTCTTCAGCAGAAGTCCCAGAAGACGAAGCGGTGACAGGTGGTCTCGACAAGAGTCGAGACTCGGTCGCAGTCATATGACTCAGAGCGAATTAGCGAGGAGAAAGCCAACTCTGGGGATGCAGAAGCCATGTGACTCGCAGCTGAGACAGACTCGATAATACCAACTCGAACCCTTGCAGAAGTGGAGCCGAAGAAACGAGTGACTCACAATTCTGTCCAGACGCCTCAAAAAGAAAATGCGACACGTCAGCGCGTGACACCCCGAGGTCGGACCGGGGCGGGTGGCTCTGCAGAATCCGCTCTGATTGCGTAACCCGAGCGGGGGATGAATGGGAAAAAGGAAGGCCCCCTTGCCTCGCTGCAAGGGATATTTAGGTGGGAAGAGCGGAGAGGCAGGAACTACAAGTCCCAATTGGATAAAATAATAGACTTCGAGCTGCATAGACAAAGAAATTGGGTCCAGAGAGCATTAATTACTCATTTATCTTTATTCGCATCGGGTTTAATCAGCAGGTAAAGACGGAATAAGCTATCACGCGCATTAGGGGCACGGCCTGGGCGCGTTTTGTAGTGAAAATCCGGCTCTTTGCACTCACTGGCTCAACTCATGCGCTTTGATTCCGGGAAGGAAGATAGAAGGGGCCGGAGAACAAAGCCCTTTGAAGCAGCTGCTCCGTATAAGAAGAAATGGAAAAAAACAAAGATAATGGAAAGTAGAAAATCACAGGCCTTTTACCTGTGCCTATAAGGTGGGCTTGAATAAAAACTGCACAGACTTTACTCTTCGAACTCACCTTCGTGTCCTGGCAAATTTGCTAGCTGGTACTGGATCAATTTCACTTTGTCCAAATTGCAGTGCAAGCTCTGCGAGCCATCAAACAGCTTGCCATTGGGCGGATGCTGCTGATGCTGAGGCTGCTGCTGCTGCTGCGGAACCTGCTGAGCCTGGCAAAGACCTCCAAAGTCAATCGCCTTGGGCATCACCTGAGCCATGCTCATGGCGTGCTCCGCAATCATCATCTGCTCTCTCTCTTACTCTCTCTTACTCTCTCGATTGCAAGAACAAAACTTATTGATAAACGGCCTCTGTTATTGACCTTGTTCGACCTGGCTCTCTTGTTTAGCTCTCTCCTGTTTTGAGACTGATTGAAACGAGCGTTTTTTCGACAGGCTGGCTCTCTTACTCTGCAGTATATATCTGTTTCAACGCTTCGCTGACTTTTCTCGATTTTGCTGCTCAAGGTTTTGCGCTGAATTGTTGCCACAGTTCCTGGTTGGCCAGTGTGGGAAATTTTCCTAAAGCTGGGATCAGGAGGCAATCTTTCTCTCTCTCTTTCTCTCTGCTGCAAACAAAGAGAGAGGTGAGGTGTGACTAAGCCTCACTGCTCCTTTCGCTTTTTTTTCCTTTTTACGGAAATTTCTCTATTCGAAATTTATTAGCCAGCGAAATAGCTGCAGGGCAATCGGTGCTTGACGAATTCGGGGTCAACTGGTGTGAGCGAGTCGAGACGCTCCCGGCCCTGTTCGAGTTTGTGTCCTTTTGCTGGCCAGCTATCCACCACGCAGCAGGGCAGGCAGTCTTCCTTTGTATCCAAGAAAAAAATGCTGCTCCCGAGTCAGCTAGGCTTTGTCTCGCTTGCTCGGCTATTTACAGACCGAGTGAGCGGTGGCAACCCCAGTTAAAGGCCGAGGGGGTTGTGGGGTGGGCGAATCCGTGTGGGGAGTCTGCGCTGCTCAGCATTGCTTATATCTTGGCTGGTGAGCAGAGAGAGGATGTGGAGGCTGCGGGCAGAGATGAGGGGGGCTGTGGGGCAGAGGGGAGACAGGGGAGGCCAGTGAGCGCGAACGACCTCCCCCGAATCAATAGAAGTTCCCCAGATCCCTTACTATGAATAAGCCTGGGTGCGCCAGCCACTCCATCTTCTATGCCATGGGGCCGGGGATTGTGGGGACTGGCTGAGCACCTATCGCGAGCTTTTCCCTGCCCCTCTGTCCCCATCTCCCCCTCCTGGCTTGCGTGCGCGAGGGTTTGGGACGGATCTGGATGCTGGATTGAGCACTGCTCAAGCCACTCCGTCTCTGCCCGACCCCACCCTCGACAGCGAGAGATTCGCCAGGCTTTCTCGCTAACAGCGGTAGGGAAGAGAAGAAGAAAGCCAGACTTCGCTTCCATCACTGTCCATTCTCCCTATTTTGAGACGATAATGTCCCCCCCCCCATGCCTGCATCAACCTTTTACTTGCACGGCCAACCTCGAACCGGAGCTGCCCCGTGTTGCTTCTCTTCGTTTTTCTGCCTCCCATGCAACTCTCGTCTGCAATTTCTTATCTTGCTGCTCATATTCGTCTCGAGTCGCTCAGCCTCCCCGGAGCTCCTTCATCTTAGCTTTTTACTTTTGAGCTCATCTCTGATCACGATGAGTCCACTGTCTCGTGATGCAAAGCCAGAAAACTTTTTTGAATAAAACATAGCTTCTAATTAGAGTTTCATTAATTTCAAACAAAGCTTAGCATGAGCTGGTATCACGATCCCCTTTTAACCAAGCGAAGCTCAAATTTTGCCCCCCCCCCCGGTTTTCTTCGGTTTTTACAGCACCGAGGATTCGAGCTCGCTGCAGATGGAGTTTTTCAAACTTCCCCGACCTAGCTCGTAGCTTGCAGCAGTGGCTGAGAGAGTCTATCCAAGCCTGTTCCGCTACTTCTTTGATGCCTTCTGCTTTTTCTCCGAGCAGGCGACACATACGAATTAGGAGCCGAGAGCGACTCATAGGAAGAGAAGAAAATGCGGGCAGGAAACTAGGGAAGACAGCAGATATTCTCTTTGCAGATGGGCACTAATCCACTCTTCTGCCCATCCGCCGTCTGTCTCCCCTTCCGACCCTCTCCCCTTCCGGGGTTGGCTCTGATTCATGTGAATCGCACGACAACTTTCCGGCCAATTATTTTTGAGCACAAGCTACTGGCTAATGTGCCATGGCTAATCTGCTAACCTGCGCCTCTAACGCCTCCTTAGTCATCGTTAATTACAGCAATTATAATTAATGCTGGCACCCATTCTACTGCTGGGGGAACTGAAGCAATTCAGAGTTAAGAGTCTTGCTCAATGACACAAATTGTTCCAGTGGGATCGGGAATCGAACACCCGACCTTTCGGTCTTGAGCCCGACGCTCTAACCATTAGTCTACTCTATAACCAATGACAGTTAATCTTCCACAAGCCCTGATAGTCCTGCAGTTTCGTTCCCAACCAACTTTCAAAACAAGCAAACATAGAGCAAAAGCCAGAACTTTTGGATGGCCTCGAAGTGCCACTAAGCTGGAGTGCCGACTGCATTTCAGAGAATTTCGAATCGAAAATTTTGAGTCCTTCAGTTTTTCTCTTGAAATCGAGGATATTTTTTTCTAATTTCAGGACAATGAAACGCTCACAATAGCTAATATGAAGCGAGAGAGTGCTATTATACCTAAAATGACTTTTTTGTTTTTTTGCGTCATTAACAAAGCAACGCGGGTGCTTGGTCGATGAGAGACTATTTCTCATAATCATTTTCATGATAATTTAAGCATAGCCTAAAACTAGTCACACAGAATCTCCCCTCCAATGTCTTTGTTAAATAAATATCAGTAAGCCGTTACTTGCGCTTTGAAAGAAGCTACGAGCTATTTTATAACTGTTATAACTGTTAAGAATATACGAGCCATACCGATAATATACCGATAATTTGTCGGTGGGAGGGCCTTCTACTTGAGTTTCCCATGCTTAGAAGCCGCTATATTACAAACAAAATCGAAGCCAAAACTCACCAGAACGAGGCTCGCTATCGGCCGGCTTCACCTGCAGGGGGCGGGCCATCTGAAATCGGGGATTCCAGTTTTTTTTTTACAATTCGTTTAGCATTCTACAACACACTCGTGCACGACAAAGCATCAAAGAAGATTTTGACAATCGCCACTAGGGTTGAGCACTTTCTTTATCCGTGCAGCAAACTGAAAACTGTCTCTCACACTGGCTAACAACATGCTGCCGTTACCGCCACCGCCGACGCTGCTGCCTCCAACACCTGCGCTGCCGCCGCCGCCGAGGTAGCAGGAGCCCCTGGCAGCTGGCGAGAGCAGCAGGCTGTAGGCCGACTCCAACTGCAAGTCCGTCTTGCTGCCGCTCTGCTTTCAATGCTGCTACTAAAAGAGCTTCGATCTCCCGACTCGTCGTCGACAGCAACAACGAAAATCTGGATGCCTCTCCGAGTTTAGCTTGGCTCTGTTGCTCTTCCCTCAGAAAGTCTGGCGCGCGACTCAAGCAAGCAGACCCTGCCACCCAGAATCCTTTTGTCACCCCGGCTGACAGGGTGGGGGCAAAGGGAATGATGGAGAATGACGGGCCGGATTGGCGAGGGGGCTGCTAACAAAGCGAGCTGCTATGAGCTGGGAAAGAGACGCGGAGCGGATGAACGGTGAGTCTGGATACTGATGGCGGCGCTGCAGGGGGGCGGTTGGCTGTGGGGATTCTGGACAGACGATTGGGTGCTGGGACGAGGATAAGGGGTTGATGGAATTGAGACGCTGTGAGCAGTGCAACAGGCCTCAGCGGTATCCAAGATGGCAGGGGTTGAGGCGGCTTGTGTGTGCCCTGAGGTAGAATTTGAGTCGGCAGCTTTGGGGTAGCGACCTGATACGGGGCCGGATCTTTTTAGCTTCTTGTGCGAGAAATAAGAGGGGCATGAGGCAGGGCACGGCAAACTGCGGGGTGAGGGGCGGGAAGAGGAAGAGCCAGCGACTCAAAATTCTGTGGCGTTGAACAGAGAAAGTAGAGAGAGGCAGTGAGGAGAAGAGAGAGAGCAGCTGCCGTTGCTTTTTTCCTTTTTACTTTTTTGGTCCACACCCAACCGAGCATCAGGTCTGAGACGTGCTGCATTTATCCCAAAGCTCCCGGGCTGTGGACTGGCCCGTATCCTTTTCCTCTTAATGCCCCGAGAGCTCCTCCCCCCCAGCCCTCCATCCGTTCATTGCCCCTCGGGTGGCTTCTTCCGCGCACTCAGCAAGCGAGGCTTTGAGAGCGCGGCTAAGAAGAGGGCCTCCCTGCCAATGCTTTTTGTTCAGGGACAGCTGCTTACTGAGAATATTGTAGCAGCAGCCAGTCGCTCATTTACCTTCGATATTGCCTCTCCACACAGCCCCCCTCGCTTGTTTTCCCCTCTCCATCATCCATCCTTTTTAATTCTGCAACCCCGTCGCTCAGATTGATAGCAGCTGCGCACCTGCTCTCACATCCTGCTCTATCTTGATAGTGCAATATGCAGTTTTCTAATATTTCACAAGCATGTATGAATTTCCAGTGAGAATCCCAGTTTCCCTCTATCTAGCCTCTGCCGGAGAACAGACTCTTGCTGGGACGGACGTTCGGACGTTTCCAGCGCGTATTTTGCTGACCTCGGAGCAAATCGCAGAAAAAGAAGGCAAACAACCCGTGGCTGTTGCTGGCGATAAGATCTGCCCCCCCCACACACAGAGAGAGAGAGAGAGGATACAGATATAAAGATGAAGGAATAACGGAACTAGTGTGAGAACCGCGTCAGGCCAAGATACGGAGAAACGGCTTGGCCATTGGGGAGTTACATGCATGCTGGCGGGAAATGTGCCGGTGCGAGATCAGGCTGCCCAAGGCCCAAGCTTAACTCCGACTGGCAGCTGTGGGGATCGCGGAAGGTGGTTCAGCAGCAGCGGCTTATCTCCCCTCTCGGTCCTGCCCTCCTCATCCTCCTCTCCTCCTCCTCCGTGAGCCGCACCTGTATACACACGAGCCTGTTCTCCTCCATCCCTGTCTCGTGTTCTCAAGCTCTGAGTCAGCCCTGCATGTCTAGCAAGGTAATATCAAGCACGTGAGGAATAATTTCTTTCATTCCCCCCTTCTTCCTGTTGCTATGGGGCTTAAGGGGAATCGACGGAGTACTGCATCGTAGCTGCGGGCTCGCTGGTAACAGGTTTTCCTGTCACTACTTTTATCACCTGCTTGTCACCTGCTTTAATCACTACTACTGCTGTCCCTACTACCTACCTATCTATCTATCTATCTATCTATCTATCTATCTATCTATCTATCTATCTATCTATCTATCTATCTATCTATCTATCTATCTATCTATCTATCTATCTATCTATCTATCTATCTATCTATCTATCTATCTATCTATCTATCTATCTATCTATCTATCTATCTATCTATCTATCTATCTATCTATCTATCTATCTATCTATCTATCTATCTATCTATCTATCTATCTATCTATCTATCTATCTATCTATCTATCTATCTATCTATCTATCTATCTATCTATCTATCTATCTATCTATCTATCTATCTATCTATCTATCTATCTATCTATCTATCTATCTATCTATCTATCTATCTATCTATCTATCTATCTATCTATCTATCTATCTATCTATCTATCTATCTATCTATCTATCTATCTATCTATCTATCTATCTATCTATCTATCTATCTATCTATCTATCTATCTATCTCTATCTATATCTATATCTATCTATCTATCTATCTATCTATCTATCTATCTATCTATCTATCTATCTATCTATCTATCTATCTATCTATCTATCTATCTATCTATCTATCTATCTATCTATCTATCTATCTATCTATCTATCTATCTATCTATCTATCTATCTATCTATCTATCTATCTATCTATCTATCTATCTATCTATCTATCTATCTATCTATCTATCTATCTATCTATCTATCTATCTATCTATCTATCTATTTATCTATCTATCTATCTATCTATCTATCTATCTATCTATCTATCTATCTATCTATCTATCTATCTATCTATCTATCTATCTATCTATCTATCTATCTATCTATCTATCTATCTATCTATCTATCTATCTATCTATCTATCTATCTATCTATCTATCTATCTATCTATCTATCTATCTATCTATCTATCTATCTATCTATCTATCTATCTATCTATCTATCTATCTATCTATCTATCTATCTATCTATCTATCTATCTATCTATCTATCTATCTATCTATCTATCTATCTATCTATCTATCTATCTATCTATCTACCGCGCCCATTGGCTTTCCAGCTGCCTTAATCGTTTCCGGTGATCTTGTGTGCGTGCTTTCAGCTTGATTGGCTGCGGCAAGCAAGCTCGAAAGAGCTCGCTTCGCTCGCTCTTTCTCGCTATCTACTATCTATAGCCAGGACCTGCACCGGAGCGGTTACGAAAATTAGATTTCTCGGTAGTTGCACGTACTCTTTTGCACTACTTGAGTAGTCTGATTTTCGTTCGGCATGGCTGGTTCCAGCAGGTAGTTCCTCTGGATAAAAGCGCTTACCGCGCCCATTGGCTTTCCAGCTGCCTTAAT
Organism: Macrostomum lignano; assembly: GCA_002269645.1. NCBI lineage: Eukaryota > Metazoa > Platyhelminthes > Macrostomidae > Macrostomum > Macrostomum lignano. The sequence goes on along the minus strand of NIVC01001823.1, from coordinate 1,575 downwards.
CGTTTCCGGTGATCTTGTGTGCGTGCTTTCAGCTTGATTGGCTGCGGCAAGCAAGCTCGAAAGAGCTCGCTTCGCTCGCTCTTTCTCGCCATCTACTATCTATCTATCTCTATCTATCTATCTATCTATCTATCTATTTATCTATCTATCTATCTATCTGAAAGCAGTAGTTGAAAAGAACAGCGAAATTCCGTCAGCAAAGAAACCATTTTTTCAGCCACAGTCGGCACGGATTTGAAATTTCACGCCAGCTCGGGACCAGCCGGAGCCCAGTGCGATCTCCATTTCCATTTTCTCGCTCGGCTCGGCGTGGGCAATCGATTACCGGCTGAGGGGGCGTCCGAGGCCCCCAGAGGGCCGGCCGCCCGCGCGGGGCTATTCGAGTAATTTCATTTTTTTGTTCAACTTCTCTGCCCATTCAAGCCGACAACGGCACCTTCCCTGGTTGCCATCCGAGCTCATTTTGCATATTCTACTTCTTTTTTTGCGCCTCTCAGCCATTCTCCTGGGGAGTTTTCACGGCCTACATGTAATTTTTTTCATGATACAATGATCTGCCGAATAGTGGCGAACTTTTCTGTTGTATAGTTTTGTTTAAATTAGAACAGAATTTCCCCGCAGTTTTACTGCTAGTAGTGCAGTTGGATAACAAGTGCTACGATAGATAACCACCCGCTTGCTACAAAGGCGTTTTTACGCTCCTGTATCGTGCTTTTTTGAGTGCCAATTTAAATGCGAGTGCATCCAGTGCCATTTGTCAATAAGCTGAAGCTTGCAGTCTGCCGTAACGTTCCAGTATCGCTTCGTTCTTTGTAGATAAAATCGCTTTTGAACAATTACCCACCTACGCAATTTGATTCAATGCCCAAATATAGAAGTCAAAACCGCAGTCACGAAATCGGCTGCCAATAATTGACTCTTGATTCTGCATCTATATATTTTCCGCCTCATTATCCGCTATAAAATCCGCCAGTAAATACCCCCCTAATTTCGCTCGTAAATCAATCCCTAAATTCACCTGTTAATTCGCCCCTGAATCCGCGCCTAAATCAGCCCCTAAATCCACCTAAATCCACCCCTAAATCCGTTCCTAAATCCATCCCGAAATCCGCCCTTAAATCCATCCTCTGCCCCCTAAAGCCGCCCTAAATCCAACATCTGCCCCCCAAATGCATCTCCCTATATCCGTCCCCTAAATATATCTCTAAATCAGCCCTGAATCAGCCCTGAATCAGCCCTTAATCTGCCCTGAATCAGCCCTGAATCAGCCCTTAATCTGCCCCTGAATCAGCCTGAATCAGCCCTGAATCAGCTCTGAATCAGCCCTTAATCTGCCCCTAAATCAGCCCTAAATGCAGCCCTGAATCCATCCCTAAAACACGCCCAAATCGCCACAAGCAGCCGCTGCTCACCCCGGGCAGGGTTCGCTTCTCATGCAGGCCGCCTGGCACCTGATGGCCGACTCTCTCTGCAGGTAGGTGAGGAATGCACAGCCTGCAATGGAGAAAAATAAACGAGACTTCAGACACTTTCAATTGGATCTTCAGCAACTTGCTGAAACAAGGTAAAAAGCAG
>NIVC01001822.1:0-126177 GCA_002269645.1 Macrostomum lignano | reverse complement strand
TTAAGGGCGATTTTTAAGGCGGTTTAGGGGCGATTCTTAGGATGGTTTAGGGACGATTAGAATGTTTTAGGGCCGAATTTTAGGGCGGTTTAGGAGGCGATTCTTAGGATGGTTTAGGTGCGATTATGAAGGTGGTTTTAGAGACGATTCTTAGGGTGGTTTAGGGACGATTTTTAGGGTGGTTTAAGGGGGCGATTCTTGGGTGTTTTAGAGGCGATTCTTAGGTGGTTTTAGAGGCGATTCTTAGGGTGGTTTTAGGGCTGACTTTTAGGGTGGTTTAGGTGAGATTCTTTGGATGGTTTATGGAGACTTTGGATTGTTTAGGTGCAATTCTCAATTTGTGAAAGCAGTTCAGGTGAGATTTTCAACCCTTCTCTTGCACAGCTGCACCGACAACCCAAATCAGAATCAGCCGGCCTCAAACTCTGCCAGCTCCGCTGTCCGTCGAGTCCGACTGATCCTTCGTCCGAGCACCGTGGACGGCGCGTCGACTAGCTCGGGCTCGAAAGTCGCCACCGTCGCTGCTGCCGCTGCCGTCGCCGCCGCCCCCGCCGCCGCCTCCGCCGCCAGCGGCGCCATGATGATGGTGATGCGTGTGATGCCGCATGGGGTCCGTGTAGATGCGCCAGGTGGCCACAAACCCGGCATTTGGTGAGCAGGCGTAGCAGCGCCACAAGCACTGAAATGCGGCGGCGGCGGCGGTGGTGGTGGATGCGTTTTGAATGTAGGCCATGGATAGCTAAACAGTCCAGATGGTTTTAACGCCATAGTAGTCCATGGACAGCTTAAACAATCCAGGTTTTTTTAAAGATACAGTGGTAGTCGTAAATAGGTAAACAGTCCAGGTGTTTTAAAGCCACAGTAGTCTATGGATAGCTAAGCGGTCCGGATGTTTAAAAATCAACAGTAGTCCATGGATAGCTAACCAATTCAGATGTTATTAAAGAAAGCCCAAACACTAACAGTCCAGAGATGTTTCTAAAGATATGGTAGTCCAAGGATAGCTAAACAGTCCAGGTGTTTTTAAAGCCTCAGCAGTACATGGCCAGCTAACAGTCCAGATGTTTTTAGGGAAACAGTAGTCCATGAATAGTTAAACAATCCAGATTCTATTCTAGCCACAACAGTCCATGGATAGCTAAACACCAGAAGATATAAAAATGCACTACCTGTATGAGGGTCGCCGCCGCTGGGATCTGTCGATTAAAGTGCTTTTGACGTTGTTTTTGCTGCACTTTAAGAGCGAATCCCGAGCCTAGAATGCCCTGAGGGAAATATTATTGGGATTTTAATTAGGAATGTTTTTTTAAAACTGCTATAGAAACAGCATCACTTTGCAAAATCACCTTTTAACACTTAATCTTTACTTCACCCATTCACTTTGTCCCTAATTCACCCACTCACAAAATCATTGCTTCGCTCACTCACCAAGTCATTCGTTCACACAATTCGCCAGTTCCATCCTTCACAAACTCCCATTAATCACTCATTCAATCATGGATTCACCAAATCACTTATTCACGCATTAACCAACTCACAAACCCATCCATTCACCAACTCACTCACTCACTCATTCACCAACTCATTCGCTCACCCATTCAACAACTCATTCGCTCACTCATTCAACAACTCACTCATTCACCAATTCCCTCATCCCTTCAACAACTCACTCATTCACGGATTCACCAACTCACAAATTAACGCATGCAACAACTCACTTATACATGCATTCACCAACTCATTCACACATTTACCAACTCACTTATTCACACATTCACCAGCTCACTCATTCACGGATTCACCAACTCACTCATTCACAAGAAGAGTGAAAAATCGGTCACTCACAGACGGCAGCGCAAAGAATGAAATGGCGAACACGGAGAAACAGGACGCCACAATTTTCCCCAGCCAAGTCTTTGGCACAGTGTCACCGTAGCCAATGGTGGTGACCGTGATCACACCCCACCACAGGGCGTCCGCGTAGGATTTGAAGTCATTCGACTGACCCTCCGGTTGTTGTCTTTTTCGGCTAAGAACACGAAATAGGACGAGAATATGAGGCCAAGGAAGCCGATGTACAGGGTGGTGATGAGCTCCTGGAAACGAGAAGGTTGGAGCAATGCTCAAGTGACTGCTCGCATCACGAATTTATGCAACTCATAAATCTATAAAAGTCCTCTGAAAATCCTCAAATATTCACAATCCTCAAATCTTCACAATACTCAAATCTTCACAATCCTCTAATATTCACAATCCTCAGATCTTCACAGTCTTCTAATATTCACAATCCTCTGATATTCAAAAATCTCAAATCTTCACAAATATCAAATCTTCAAAAATATCAAATCTTCACAACCCTAATCGATAAGGATATAGTTACTACTAACAAGAATCAAGATTTCATTGTTATCAACCAGCAATTTACAAAAACAAAATTGGCACGGTACATGATGCAGGAATTTTGTATGTCGCTGAGCCAGCTCACCTGTCGGTGGATGTACACAACGCTACCCAGCAGACGCCAGGTGCCGCCCTGCCGGTCCACGTGCAACATCCGCAAAATCTGCAGAAACCTGACGCCACTGTAGAAGGTGTTTAGTAGTGTAATAATCAGTCATCTAATGTCATTTTTTCACATTTACACCCTAATCATTTTAACAAAATCCTACTAATTTAAAGATAGTCTTAATTATAAAAACAGAATCTGATCATCAATTCCGACAGTCACAAAACTAATTTTAAAATCGCACAAATTCGAAGAAAGTGCAAAAAATAAGAAAACACGCTCGTGACAAAATTTTATATTTTTTTATAAAAATCTCTAATTAAAACTAAATCTCACTAATTATAAAAAAAACCTCACTAATTGTAATGAAAACTCACCAATCATAACAAAATCTCACTAATCCTACAACAATCTGACAGATAAAAATCTTATTCAGATAATAACTCGAAAGAAACAAAACACACAGCGGAAGAACCCACCGTATAGCGGAGGTATGATAATGAAATCTCACTAACTTTAAATAAGTTTCACTGGTTATAACGAAATACAACTAATTATAACAAAATCTCACAAATTTTAAGGAAATCTCACTAATTTTAATGAAATCTCACTAATTTTAATGAAATCTCACTAATTTTAATGAAATCTAACTAACTTTAATTAAGTCTCACTAACTATAACAAAATCTCACTAATTATTTTAAAATCTAACTAAGTATAACAAAATCACGTTCATTTTAATAAATCCATTAATTTTTACAAAAACTTACTAATTAAAATAAAATCTCACTGATGATAACAAATTCTCACTAATCCTAGCAACAATCTGACAGATAAAAATATTCTTATTCAGTTAATAACACGAAAGAAACAAAACACACAGCGGAAGAACCCACCGTATAGCAGAGGTGGCAAACACCTGGCCGTTGCTGCCGAAAGACAGCACAACAATGCTAGCAACTACGACTATCAGATCTGTAAATGAATAAACAAGCACACAGTTTAGGCGTGGATATACGGTGCGTAAAATAAATTTAAATCAACAAAGTGTGATTGATTTCGCAGACAATCTGTTAACAAAAAGCCTGGGTATGTTTAATTAAATTACCATCTGGCAAAAATTCAGGATCTGATAGAAAATCCCAGGGGGAAGTGGAAGTCACACACAATCACCTGTAAAACACACCGGAAGTGATTGAGACTGCACAGTCAAATAGGCCACACACAATCACCTGTACAGCACACCGGAAGTAGATGAGGCATGCAAGGCACAGAAGGTAACTGGCTTGCAGCTCACCAATCAAGCTGATTGGCTTCCTAGCAAATCGCAACCGGCCTCGAAATCCCATGTACTTGCTGCGGCAGCCCGCGGACCAAAGTCTGGTGCCGTACTCCAGACTAAAGAAGACAACTAAAACAATTTCCTGCAATTAATGTTGTGCAATTCCTAAACTACCGATATGTAGCGTAAGACACTTTTCGCTCAAACACTGTTAGATGGTTAGTTTGAGCTAAAAAGTTCCAATAAAGATTGTATTACACAACATATCGGCAGTTGAATGCATGATTACTATGCATATGTCGTGGATTGTAAACTTACCATCCAGAATAAAGTCTCGTTGGCAAAATTTGTAAACTCATCAATAGTTGATAAAACGCTGAATATCAAACAGATTAGCACCATCATAAATCTGAAATGGTTGTACAATGTGTTCGAGTTTGCAATGCACATTACGCAATCGCACTTTCTAATGTCGATTGAGCGAATTCTCCAACTACATTATGGCAATTCACTAAGCAGAAAAACTTGTAACCTAATCAATCAAGCACTGTTTGATACCAAACCAGTCAATCAATGCTTACTAAATCAACCAACCAATCAGTCAATGAATCAATCTATCAACCAATCACCTAATCACTCAATCAATCACTCAATCGATCAACCAACCATTTAATCAATCAATCAACCAATGAATCAATAAATCAACTTTATCAATCACCCAATCAATCAATAAATCAACCAACCAATCAATCAATCAATCAACCAACCAATCAATCAATCAACCAACCAATCAATCAATCAACCAATGAATCAATAAATAAACCTACCAATCACCCAATCAATCAATAAATCAACCAACCAATCAATCAATCAATCAACCAATCAATCAACCAATCAATCAATCAACCAATGAATCAATAAATCAACCTATCAATCACCCAATCAATCAATCAATCAATCAATCAACCTATCAATCACCCAATCAATCAATCACCCAATCAATCATTCAATCAACTAATAAATGAACCAATCAATCAATAAATCAACCAACCAACAATCAATCAGCCAATCAAATCACAATTGATTAATCACCAATCAATAAACTGATTAATCTTCAGTCCACTCAGTCAGTCAGCAAACACGGAGTCCCTTAATCCTCTGTTTATTACATTTAAGCCACCAAACCATTGCTACCCCTCCCTCTCACACTGTGAAGTGGTATCCGAAGCATTTCCAACCGGTGGGCCGTTCCAAAAAATTATAAATCCTCGTCTGCATGGAAACCGTGGAGGTCTGCAGCCGCGCCCGCTGCAGCTGGTACCTGTGCACCAGCAGCGCCTGAGCCTGTTTCGTAGTCCGCTCCATCTCGGCTCCCTTCGACTTGTTGCCGACTCTGCCTCCTCCCCCGACACCGACGCCGTCGTCTTCATCCGACTGACTTTTCAATCGCTTCAACGCAAAGAACCCCGGCATTGAAGAGGCCGCCGCCGCCGCGGCTGAGGATGACGAAGGATTCTCGAACAGCTGCTGCTGCTGCTGCTGCCTTCGACGGCTGGGAGAAGCGCCGGACGACGCGGCGGCCATTTCATTCGCTCCGATTTTTTGTTATAACTGCCTGCCTTAGAATTAATCCGGCGGAATTCTAGGAAAAACCCGGAAAAAATCTGACTATAACAGATCTATCTATCGCGCAGGGCAGGCATGGCCCCGCAGTCTTGCATTACAGGAGTGGTAAATACTATGAACTCCGGTTCTGTTGCTATGCGGACTGAAATTATTCGGGGTTTCGCTTCAAATTGAAATTTTTATTTAATTGGCATGAGTCACATTTATGTGCAGGCTCAAAGCGCTGCATGTGAATTCCTATTGGATTTCGCTAGGCACCTATACGAGCTATATAGGAATTGTAAGATTCAAATTTGAACTGTTAGAATACGGATAAAAAAGCCTGATAAAGATTTAAGATGGAAAAGGTAATGATTAGCTGCAAAGGTAAAAGGTAATTTGTTTAAAACAGACACTAATAATGGTGATTAACAAGCAGTTATATAATACATAGTAGTGTAATCAATCGGCAGTAAATACATCATTAGTGTTTGCATAATGCTTCTTCAGATTAGGCTGGACCATTTAGAGTCACCCTGTACTTTTATTTTAGACTGGCGCTATTTTAGGTGACTATGTACTTTTAGATTGGCAGCATTTTAAGTGACCCTGTACTTTTATTTTAGACTGGCGCTATTTTAGGTGACTATGTACTTTTAGATTGGCAGCTTTTTAAGTGACTTTGTACTTTAAGATTGGCAGCATTTTAAGTGACTTTGTACTTTTAGATTCGCAGCATTTTATGTGACCCTGTACTTTTAGATCCGCAGATATCTAGGGGACTCTTTACTTTTAGATTCGCAGAATTTTAGGGGAATTTGTACTTTTAGATTCGCAGAATTCTAGCGGACTGTTACTTTTAGATTTGCAGAATTTTAGGGGACATTGTATTTTTGGATTCGCAGAATTTTATGTAATCCTGTACTTTTAGACTGACGGCATTTTAGGTGACCCTGTACTTTTAAGATCGACAGCATTTTGAACAAATAAAAACTGTTTTTCAACTGGCGATATTTTTTAAGAGTGTTTTAACAAACATTATTGTTAAAACCAACAGATTTGTTATTTTTGTTATAATAGCTACGAGCATTAGTGAAATGAAAATTCAACATGTTAAAAAATGATTGGTTTAAAAACTATTTTAACAGTCGCTTTATTGACAGACCTCATTATTTCAGGGCTTCAACTTTTAAGAAGCAGAAAAATTGTCTGTTTTAGATTTAGGCTTAATTAGTATTGATTGATTGCTTAGACTGCATTAGCAAGCCGGTATTACTGTTATTTAACACGAGCACATGCTACTAAAAGTAGCAATTATTGAAAAATCGATGGGTATAAAATGAAGTCAAGAAAGGTTGTTAAAAGTCACAAACGTTAGTTTCACTAAGCACTTCAAAATAGCTTATCAACATAACATTATTAAATTCCAAACGGCTAATTCATTAATTTATTATTTTTTAACTGAAATAATAGCACAACAGCAACAAGTAAACAACGTCAAAAATTTTCAACACGATAAACCAGTGTATTTTAACTTGTAACTTGTAACTTGAATATTAATTTACCGCTAGAAACATAAATAATGACACACAGAGATACATTTAGTGGATTCTTTATGAGTGTCAGAGTGTAATACATAACGCAGAACAATTAATACACGATAATAGAGACAAAACAATTAGAGAAACCAAACACCGAGAACAGCCATATAAGTAAAATTGGTTAAGGGTCAACATTGCAGTAATGCTGGTGAAGCCAAGCATAAAACAAAAAGTTGATTAAAACAATTTATTTAATGAAAACAAAACCAAATCACCAAAACCGAAAAATTATCGCACAAAGGCTCGCTCCAGTCTTAAAATAGCCAGCCAATCAAACGCGATCAAGCCACTGTCGCACTTGTACTACACAGCCACCTCACTTCAGTCTAAAAATAGCTAGCCAATCAGACGCGACCAAGCCATACCGCACGCGTACAACGCAGTCACCTCACTCCAGTCTAAAAATAGCCAGCTAATCAGACGCCACCAAGCCACTATCGCACGCATACTACGCAGCCACCTCACTCCAGTCTAAATTAAATAGCCAGCCAATCAGACGCGATCAAGCCACTGTCGCACGCAGGTGACGTCGTCCAAAGCAGAGCAGCAGGCGAAATCCACTTGACAGCCGGAGTCCGTGAATTCAAATTTTTTACCCTCTCGACCGAGGCGGCGCTCTTTAAAGTGGATAAATTTATGAAGTAAAAAAATCGAATTAAAATTGAACTAAAAATATACAAAATATTAAGAAGATTACGTGATCCACGGAAACTCTGCGGATAAAACGTCACGTGACGCATTAAAAAAGAAAGTCACGTGACCAACAAGGGAAAGCCTATATATACATCACGTGATCTACAGAAAAATCAGGAAATCACGTGACTCACTGCGGGTACAATAAAAAACGCCCTAAGATAAGCCAGCTGAGCTAAATCCCTTCACTCACCGGCAGATCCACCGCTGAGGCCGGCCAGAGCGCCAGCCCTGGTAGTTCGCAGAGTCTCCAATTCGCGTTCCAAAGCCAATCGAACATAAGCGTCAGTTTTGGCCATAGCCTGATCCTGCTTATTGCACAGAATCAACACCTTAGTCCGGCCCTGAATATCGGATTCGGTCAGCAGATTATAGAGACACTCGGCGCAATCTTTCAATTCTTTAGCAATCGAATTGGCATCAATAACAAAGACTACAGCTCTGGCGCTAGACTTGTACTTGTCCAGGTACTGCCTGCGCAGGCGTTCGTGACCGGGCAGGTCAACTACCCTCAACCGGCGCTTAGAAGCAGCTGTGCCAACAGCCAAGGGCTCGGACTGGTTGGCTTGCATAGAAGTCACAGTTGGCAGGGGTTTCGAATGCACCAACTGGCTGTACAGAGTAGTCTTGCCGGAGTCGCTAATGCCGCACAATAGTACCGTATTGCGCTGGCTTCTACGGCGTAACCATAGCAACAGATACACAACTAGCGGGGCTAGTAGGGCGATTATAGTAACAGCGGCTACTGACACCTGCTGGTAGTTGATTGGACCGGCCTCTGAGGGCAGCGCTGACACGATTTGATCCTGGCGGGAGGAATTACAGGTGCAAAAATATAAGCAGAACTGTCACTGGAGAAAGTACGATGTCACTGCTATGCTTATCTTAATGGGGATTCTAATCACTGCTATGCTAATCCTAATAGGGATTCTAATCTCTGCTACGCTAATTCTAATGGGGATTCTAATCACTGCTATGCTAATCCTAATAGGGATTCTAATCTCTGCTACGCTAATTCTAATGGGGATTCTAAGCACTGCTATGCTAATCCTAATGAGGATTCTAATCACTGCTATGCTAATCCTAATGGGGTCATTAGAACCAAGTCTGTCTTAATCGTATTGCGAGAAATCTATGCAATAATTAAAAGCAGAAAAGCAACACAAACCGACAATATTAACATAAATAAATAAGCCTATAATAATGTGTAAACTTTAAGTAATATATGCAAAGTTATTCAAAAATTAGTAAATTAAAAATAATTCAATTTCTGAAGCACCGCATTAAGAATGATAGCGCGATAACAAAATATAAAGGAAACATCTAAAGACAAAAGGTTTAAATCAGGACGGATGTTGCCAAAAAAAAGTATAATTTATGGAACAGAAACTCGGGGATAAAAAGTAAAAGAGAAAATAATGAGCAACCTTTAACTTAAAATAACACTTGAATTGTTAAACAATTTTTTAATTCAAAGACAGCTTTTAGCAGCACTTATTCGGTAGCAGAAAAATTTCACAATCCTGACTACTCAAAAGTAGTTAGTAGGATTAAAAAATGGAACGTAAGTTTTTTATTTATTTACAAGCACCAAAAATAGGTCGGCATTTGGAGCTGTCTTGGAGATGTCCGTGGCATGCTGATGCCAATGTTTGTGAACTACGAGCGTATTGTCAATTAAAGTGAACTTTTTGAAACTCAAAATAAGAAGCTATTATAACTCAAAACATTTTTTGGTTCAAGCAGACCATCTAGAAGTGGCACTCTGGAAAAAAACTGCCTCTAAAAGCGTCACCAAGGAAACAGACACCACTTGGAAGCACTATGGAAAATTGTCACTCTTGAAACCCTCCAAAAGTGTCATCATTAAAACACCCTCCAAAATTGTCACTCTTGAAACACCCTCCAAAAGTGTCACTCTTGAAACACCCTCCAAAATTTTCACTCTTGAAACACCATCCAAAAGTGTCACTCTTGAAACATCCAAAATTGTCACTCTTGAAACACTCTCATCACTTGTCTATAAATATCTACATTGAAACCATTCCAGTCGCTTTGTAATGCTACTATTTAAGTTGGCATAATGATTTGACGATATGTATCGAAATAAAATATAATATTGCGATTCCAACGGTAGCTTTTGTGCGCAGATAATAATCCAAATCCAATAGGCAGGCGGACTGTCCGACAAGTCAGCTGATCACGAGCTACTCTGGTATCGCTGGATCAGCTTAGAAACTGGGGCGACGCTGTCTGCAACAACAGAGGACCCTTCTTCGCCTGCCCCAGCGACTGTCTCCTTGGCTTGTGCTTTGGCACGGATCTCTCTATACTTAGCCAGAAACTCCGGTCCCGACTCCGCGCCGGTCGACATTGTCGTCTTAGCGGCGTCGCTCAATCGACGCTGTCGTTCGCGTAATATTTTAGACAGTTCAGCCGAAGTGCTTTGCTGCTGCTGCTGCTGCGGGCCGACAACAAATTTGAGTTCGCGAAGCATCTCCCACTGTTGGGAGCCGCACCTCGGCCGGGCCGGCCGGGAAACTGGCAACTCGGAACTGTCGCTTCCGCTAGATCTTTTTGGAAACGGAAATGAAGGACCGGGAAGCACAGCCCGAGAGTCGCTGTCATAGTCTGGCGTCGGATAGAACGCGTCGTCGTCGTTATTAACGTTGTCATGGTAACCAAATCCGCTCGATGCCGATTGACTGTTGGCCATGTTGATATTTGGATGGCCAATTTTAGCATGATTTGAGTGACGTCATAAATGATACTTGAGCAATTTTCCAATGCTACCTATTGAGTCTAGATGACTGTTCAATGAAGCTAAATGATGATTAGATGATTGATGACGCTAAATGATGACTGATGATGCCAAATGATTATTAGATAATAATTGATAATGAATGATAACTTTGATATTATGATACAGTATTTAAAATCCCTAATTGCTAAGAATTACTAGCAGCTCTTAAATTCTGATAAATTACACCAACAACATTGTTATCAATAACAGTAAAATAGAATCCACTGTCAAGAGGACTGATTCAAATAAAAAAATGAATCGAAATGCACCTAAATTCGATTTTGAATGACCGCTACTTATAGTAGTAGCAGTGGTATTATTATTATTAGCTCGATTTTAACAAATAAATTGCCAACCAAGTAAATTACCAACATACAAATCGAACGAATGTTGTTTTTTCGAAAAGTAGAAAACATTGAATTATTAAAGAACAAAACAGTTCTGCGAATTGATTACGTTTGTCAGGTAAAAAACATTTTTTGCTCAGCGGAAGATCTAGAATAATGCAACTTATTAGAATCCAATAAAGCTGGTGGACAAACAGTGAACGCTTATTGTATATTAATTTATTATTTACTAGGAAAATAGATATATCACGAAAGCAAAGCAGACAAATACACAAGCCTTTGGATACCTTTAATGTTTTAAGTCTTGGGCAAGTTATAGAAAACTTTCTGTAAAGGCTCTTTTAAATCGTAGCATGCTACTAAATAACAAGGTGAACTAAAATAAATGGTAAAAAATTGATTTGGATCACTTGGAATGGAGAGAAGCTAGAGAGATACATAGAAAAACACAGAGTGGCTGAAATAAATCTATAAGGAAAGGAGAGAAGAGATATTATGAGAGTGAGGAGAGGGAGAAAGGAAGAAGAGGGGAGAAGAGAGGGGAGAAAAGAGGGAAGAAGAAAGGGTACAGGGAGAAAAGAGAGGGAAAGGAGAGGATGAGAAAAGGGAAGGAGAGGGGAGAGAGTTGACGGGAGAAGAGATAGACAGAGAAGAGAAGAGAGGGAGAAGAGATACACAGAGAAGAGAAGAGAGGGAGAAGAGATAGACAGAAAAGAGAAGAGAGGGAGAAGAGATGAGATAGACAGAAAAGAGAGGGAGAAGAGATAGACAGAGAGGAGAAGAGAGGGAGAAGAGATACACAGAGAAGAGAAGAGAGGGAGAAGAGATACACAGAGAAGAGAAGAGAGGGAGAAGAGATACACAGAGAAGAGAAGAGAGGGAGAAGAGATACACAGAGAAGAGAAGAGAGGGAGAAGAGATACACAGAGAAGAGAAGAGAGAGAGAAGAGATACACAGAGAAGAGAAGAGAGGGAGAAGAGATACACAGAGAAGAGAAGAGAGAGAGAAGAGATACACAGAGAAGAGAAGAGAGGGAGAAGAGATACACAGAGAAGAGAAGAGAGGGAGAAGAGATACACAGAGAAGAGAAGAGAGGGAGAAGAGATAGACAAAGAGAAGAGAAGAGAGGGAGAAGAGATACACAGAGAAGAGAAGAGAGGGAGAAGAGATAGACAGAAAAGAGAGGGAGAAGAGATCCACAGAGAAGAGAAGAGAGGGAGAAGAGATAGACAGAAAAGAGAGGGAGAAGAGATACACAGAGAAGAGAAGAGAGGGAGAAGAGATATAGAGAGAAGAGACGCAGAAGAAAAGATGGAATGCTTGAGACCAAGAGACTGTTGTGAAGTACACCAGAAACGCGAATGTGAGAGAGAGATGGAGCAAAGCCATAGGCTATTGTAGCGAAACTGACACAGCAAAATGCGAAGCAAACAAAAGACACAGAGGACAAAAAAACAATAACACTGAAAACACAGACTAGCAGAAGGGACACTTGGAAATGCGGGCACAATGACTGATATTACACCGTATTCTATAAACTGAGACCACGATTACACACGCGAGAGTACGAGAATTATATTATAGTATAGTTATTATTATTATTATACCAGTTTGACAAGGTAATTTTTTTAGTTCAAGCCTCATCAGCCAACACAGCTCGCAGGTAATTGCCCAGACAGATCTCCGGTTCCTGATTTTGTTCGTAACTCTGAATAAACGCGTGCTTCAACAGGCTCTCTAAGCCCAGCCGTTCTTTAGGATTTTTGCGCAGACAACAATCCACAAAGTCGCAGATATTTTCACTGAAAGCAAAGCTGGGCAGCTTCGGCGGCTGCTGATAGACAATGTAGGATAGCAGCTCGAATATGGCCATCTGCTTCGGCCCGTTCTGGGGCGGCTCCATGCCTGCGGTAGCGAGGGGGGCGATTCTTAGTATTGATATACAGTATTACGATACTGCTTGTAGGGGCGATTCTCAATGTTTTTGGGGCGATTCTTAGTATTGATATACAGTATTACGATACTGCTTGTAGGGGCGATTCTCAATGTTTTTGGGGCGATTCTTAGTATTGATATACAGTATTACGATACTGCTTGTAGGGGCGATTCTCAATGTTTTTGGGGCGATTCTTAGTATTGATATACAGTATTATGATACTGCTTGTAGGGGCGATTCTCAATGTTTTTGGGGCGATTCTTAGTATTGATATACAGTATTACGATACTGCTTGTAGGGGCGATTCTCAATGTTTTTGGGGCGATTCTTAGTATTGATATACAGTATTATGATACTGCTTGTAGGGGCGATTCTCAATGTTTTTGGGGCGATTCTTAGTATTGATATACAGTATTATGATACTGCTTGTAGGGGCGATTCTCAATGTTTTTGGGGCGATTCTTAGTATTGATATACAGTATTATGATACTGCTTGTAGGGGCGATTCTCAATGTTTTTGGGGCGATTCTTAGTATTGATATACAGTATTACGATACTGCTTGTAGGGGCGATTCTCAATGTTTTTGGGGCGATTCTTAGTATTGATATACAGTATTACGATACTGCTTGTAGGGGCGATTCTCAATGTTTTTGGGGCGATTCTTAGTATTGATATACAGTATTACGATACTGCTTGTAGGGGCGATTCTCAATGTTTTTGGGGCGATTCTTAGTATTGATATACAGTATTACGATACTGCTTGTAGGGGCGATTCTCAATGTTTTTGGGGCGATTCTTAGTATTGATATACAGTATTACGATACTGCTTGTAGGGGCGATTCTCAATGTTTTTGGGGCGATTCTTAGTATTGATATACAGTATTACGATACTGCTTGTAGGGGGCGATTCTCAATGTTTTTGGGGCGATTCTTAGTATTGATATACAGTATTACGATACTGCTTGTAGGGGCGATTCTCAATGTTTTTGGGGCGATTCTTAGTATTGATATACAGTATTACGATACTGCTTGTAGGGGCGATTCTCAATGTTTTTGGGGCGATTCTTAGTATTGATATACAGTATTACGATACTGCTTGTAGGGGCGATTCTCAATGTTTTTGGGGCGATTCTTAGTATTGATATACAGTATTACGATACTGCTTGTAGGGGCGATTCTCAATGTTTTTAAGGCGATTCTTAGTATTGATATACAGTATTACGATACTGCTTGTAGGGGCGATTCTCAATGTTTTTGGGGCGATTCTTAGTATTGATATACAGTATTATGATACTGCTTGTAGGGGCGATTCTCAATGTTTTTGGGGCGATTCTCAATGATTTCTTGGGCGATTTCAATGTTTTTGGGGCGATTCTCAATGTTTATTGGGCGATTCTTAATGATTTTTGGGGCGATTCTCAATGATTTCTTGGAACGATTTCAATGTTTTTGGGGCGATTCTCGATGATTTCTTGGGCGATTCTCAATGATTTTTGGGGCGATTCTCAATGATTTCTTGGGGCGATTCTCAATGATTTCTTGGGCGATTCTCAATGTTTTTGGGGCGATTCTCAATGTTTTTGGGCGATTATCGATGATTTCTTGGGGCGATTATCGATGATTTCTTGGGCGATTCTCGATGATTTTTGGGGCGATTCTCAATGTTTATTGGGCGATTCTTAATGATTTTTGGGGCGATTCTCAATGATTTCTTGGGGCGATTCTCAATGTTTTTGGGGCGATTATCGATGATTTCTTGGGGCGATTTTCAATGTTTTTGGGGCGATTATCGATGATTTTTTGGGGCGATTATCGATGATTTCTTGGGGCGATTTTCAATGTTTTTGAGGCGATTCTCGATGTTTTTGGGGCGATTCTCAATGTTTATTGGGCGATTCTTAATGATTTTTGGGGCGATTCTTAATGATTTTTGGGGCGATTCTCAATGATTTCTTGGGGCGATTCTCAATGATTTCTTGGGGCGATTCTCAATGATTTCTTGGGGCGATTCTCAATGTTTTTGGGCGATTCTCAATGATTTCTTGGGGCGATTCTCAATGTTTTTGGGGCGATTCTCGATGTTTTTGGGGCGATTCTCAATGATTTCTTGGGGCGATTTCAATGTTTTTGGGGCGATTCTCAATGTTTATTGGGCGATTCTTAATGATTTTTGGGGCGATTCTCAATGATTTCTTGGGGCGATTCTCAATGATTTCTTGGGGCGATTCTCAATGATTTCTTGGGGCGATTCTCAATGTTTTTGGGCGATTCTCAATGATTTCTTGGAACGATTTTCAATGTTTTTGGGCGATTCTCGATGATTTCTTGGGGCGATTCTCAATGATTTCTTGGGGCGATTCTCAATGTTTTTGGGCGATTCTTAATGATTTTTGGGGCGATTCTCAATGATTTCTGGGGCGATTCTCAATGTTTATGGGGCGATTCTCACTGCTTTTTGAGCGATTCTCAATGTTTATGGGGCGATTCTCACTGCTTTTTGAGCGATTCTCAATGTTTTCTTGGGGCGATTCTCACTGCTTTTTAGGGGTGATTCTCACTGCTTTTTAGGGGCGATTCTCACTGCTTTTTAGGGGCGATTCTCACTAACCAATGTCAAAGGATGATGAAAACAGCTTTTAAAATGTCAGATTCGCACATAAATTATAAGTTTCAGACAGTTTAAAATTATGCATAAAAATGTCAGTCTAAATTTCTAAGAAATGCATACACATTCGCAACGTTGCGCTTTTTCATCTTCCTGGATTAGTTCTGATTTTTATCTTGCTTTCTACCCAGTCCTTTCAGTGCCCTGAGTGGCGTGCAGAAGTGGAGCTTTGTAAAACGGGGATTAAGCGAAAAAGAAATCGCCGAGTAGCATGGGAACTGGCCAAGATGATCACAAGATGACGAGAGAGACGGACAGAGCATATTGAACGCACTTTTATTTTGAACACCAAACCGACAGCGGGTGCCGAACAAGGCTGGGATGATTGAGTTTTTCGAGGGGCAATTCTACAGACAAATATTGCATATCGATTCTCTTTGCAATGTCCTGAGATCATGAAGAGTGACGGGACGCATTAATTAACAAGCAAAATCTATGTCATTAAAATGAAGAGATTGATTTTAAATCATTTTAAATGCCATGTCAGGATTATACTAAATGCGATGTCAGGATTATACTAAATGCGATGTCAGAATGATACTAAATGTGATTTCAGGATGATACTAAATGTGATGTCAGGATGATACTAAATGTGATGTCAGTATGATACTAAATGTGATGTCAGGATCATACCAAATGTGATGTCAGAATGATACTAAATGTGATTTCAGGATGATACTAAATGCGATGTCAGGATTATACTAAATGCGATGTCAGGATGATACTAAATGTGATTTCAGGATGATACTAAATGTGATGTCAGGATGATACTAAATGTGATGTCAGTATGATACTAAATGTGATGTCAGGATCATACCAAATGTGATGTCAGAATGATACTAAATGTGATGTCAGGATCATACCAAATGTGATGTCAGAATGATACTAAATGTGATTTCAGGATGATACTAAATGTGATGTCAGGATGATACTAAATGCGATGTCAGTCAGAATTATACTAAATGCGATGTCAGTATGATACTAAATATGATGTCAGAATTATACTAAATGTGATGTCAGTATGATACTAAATGTGATGTCAGGATCATACCAAATGTGATGTCAGAATGATACTAAATGCGATTTCAGGATGATACTAAATGTGATGTCAGGATGATACTAAATGCGATGTCAGTATGCTACTAAATGTGATGTCAGTATGCTACTAAATGTGATGTCAGTATGGTAAGAAATGTGGTCAGTATGCTACTAAATGTGATGTCAGGATGATCGATACTAAATGTGATGTCATTATGCTAAGAAATGTGATGTCAGTATGCTAATAAATGTGATGTTAGTATGCTAAGAAATGTGATTTCAGGATGATACTAAATGTGATGTCAGTATGCTAAGAAATGTGATGTCAGTATGCTACTAAATGTGATGTCAGGATGATACTAAATGTGATTTCAGGATGATACTAAATGCGATGTCAGAATGATACTAAATGTGATGTCAGTATGCTACTAAATGTGATGTCAGGATGATACTAAATGCGATGTCAGGATGATACTAAATGTGATGTCAGTATGCTAATAAATGTGATGTCAGTATGCTACTAAATGTGATGTCAGTATGCTACTAAATGTGATGTCAGGATGATACTAAATGCCATGTCAGGATGATACTAAATGCGATGTCAGGATGATACTAAATGTGTGATTTCAGGATGATACTAAATGCGATGTCAGGATGATACTAAATGTGATTTCAGGATGATACTAAATGCGATGTCAGAATGATACTAAATGCCATGTCAGGATGATACTAAATGCGATGTCAGGATGATACTAAATGTGATTTCAGGATGATACTAAATGTGATGTCAGTATGCTACTAAATGTGATGTCAGTATGCTAAGAAATGTGATGTCAGGATGATACTAAATGCGATGTCAGGATGATACTAAATGTGATTTCAGGATGATACTAAATGCGATGTCAGTATGCTACTAAATGTGATGTCAGTATGCTACTAAATGTGATGTCAGTATGCTAAGAAATGTGATGTCAGTATGCTACTAAATGTGATGTCAGGATGATACTAAATGCCATGTCAGGATGATACTAAATGTGATTTCAGGATGATACTAAATGCGATGTCAGAATGATACTAAATGCCATGTCAGGATGATACTAAATGCCATGTCAGGATGATACTAAATGCGATGTCAGGATGATACTAAATGCCATGTCAGGATGATACTAAATGCGATGTCAGAATGATACTAAATGCGATGTCAGGATGATACTAAATGCGATGTCAGGATGATACTAAATGTGATTTCAGGATGATACTAAATGTGATGTCAGTATGCTAATAAATGTGATGTCAGTATGCTAAGAAATGTGATGTCAGGATGATACTAAATGCGATGTCAGGATGATACTAAATGTGATTTCAGGATGATACTAAATGTGATGTCAGTATGCTACTAAATGTGATGTCAGGATGATACTAAATGTGATTTCAGGATGATACTAAATGTGATGTCAGGATGATACTAAATGTGATTTCAGGATGATACTAAATGTGATGTCAGGATGATACTAAATGTGATTTCAGGATGATACTAAATGTGATTTCAGGATGATACTAAATGTGATGTCAGTATGCTAATAAATGTGATGTCAGTATGCTAAGAAATGTGATGTCAGGATGATACTAAATGCGATGTCAGGATGATACTAAATGTGATTTCAGGATGATACTAAATGTGATTTCAGGATGATACTAAATGTGATGTCAGTATGCTACTAAATGTGATGTCAGTATGCTAAGAAATGTGATGTCAGGATGATACTAAATGCGATGTCAGGATGATACTAAATGTGATTTCAGGATGATACTAAATGTGATTTCAGGATGATACTAAATGTGATGTCAGTATGCTAATAAATGTGATGTCAGTATGCTAAGAAATGTGATGTCAGTATGCTAAGAAATGTGATGTCAGTATGCTACTAAATGTGATGTCAGGATGATACTAAATGTGATGTCAGGATGATACTAAATGTGATGTCAGGATGATACTAAATGCCATGTCAGGATGATACTAAATGTGATGTCAGTATGATACTAAATGTGATTTCAGGCTGATACTAAATGTGATGTCAGGATGATACTAAATGTGATTTCAGGATGATACTCTCGCTCACCTCTCAGCCGCGTGCCCTTAACAGCGGCCTCCCTATGCTCGGCCAGATTTCTTTGGCGGTCGCTGCTGAAAGCGCTGGTGTAGTCCCGGCTATCCGGCTGCGGAATGGGATAGCGACCAGTGGCCAGCTCGACCAGGCTTAGGCCTATAGACCAAACGTCAGACAATATTGAGTACTCTTCGCCATTGAGTCGTTCCGGCGCCATATAGGACCGGGTGCCAACGAAACTGTTGGCCAGACTGTCGATTAGCTGGCCGGAGACGCCAAAATCGCACAGTTTGCAGTCGCCTTCCAGACTAACCAGGATGTTGGAGGGCTTCACGTCTCTAGAAATATTCATGATGGATATATTGATTAGACCTGAATGAAGCATCCATTATGAGGGACATCTTGTATTGCCTCTAATATACATATAGGTCTGTCTGACGCCAATTAGGAATGCTGTAGACTTGTGTCGCTAATGATGTCAATTGTGTCGCTAATGATATCGTCAATTGTGTCGCTAATGATGTCGTCAATTGTGTCACTAATGAAGTCGTCAATTGTGTCGCTAATGATGTCGTCAATTGTGTCGCTAATAATTTTGTCAATTGTGTCGCTAATGATGTCGTCAATTGTGTCGCTAATAATTTTGTCAATTGTGTCGCTAATAATGTCGTCAATTGTGTCGCTAATAATGTCGTCAATTGTGTCGCTAATAATGTCGTCAATTGTGTCTCTAATAATGTCGTCAATTGTGTCACTAATGATGTCGTCAATTGTGTCGCTAATGATGTCGTCAATTGTGTCGCTAATAATTTTGTCAATTGTGTTGCTAATGATGTCGTCAATTGTGTCGCTAATAATTTTGTCAATTGTGTCGCTAATGATGTCGTCAATTGTGTCGCTAATAATGTCGTCAATTGTGTCGCTAATAATGTCGTCAATTGTGTCGCTAATGATGTCGTCAATTGTGTCGCTAATAATTTTGTCAATTGTGTTGCTAATGATGTCGTCAATTGTGTCGCTAATAATTTTGTCAATTGTGTCGCTAATGATGTCGTCAATTGTGTCGCTAATAATGTCGTCAATTGTGTCGCTAATAATGTCGTCAATTGTGTCGCTAATAATGTCGTCAATTGTGTCGCTAATAATGTCGCCAATTGTGTCGCTAATAATGTCGTCAATTGTGTCGCTAATGATGTCGTCAGTTGTGACGCTAATGATGTCAGTTGTGACGCTAATGATGATGCTGAATTGTGACGCTAATGATGATGCTGAATTGTGACGCTAATGATGATGCTGAATTGTGACGCTAATGATGATGCTGAATTGTGACGCTAATGATGATGCTGAATTGTGACGCTAATGATGATGCTGAATTGTGACGCTAATGATGATGCTGAATTGTGACGCTAATGATGATTCTCAATTATGACACTAATGATGATTCTTAATTGTGACGCTAATGATGATGCTGAATTGTGACGCTAATGATGATGCTGAATTGTGACGCTAATGATGATGCTGAATTTTGACGCTAATGATGATGCTGAATTGTGACGCTAATGATGATGCTGAATTGTGACGCTAATGATGATTCCCAATTATGACGCTAATGATGATGCTGAATTGTGACGCTAATGATGATTCTCAATTATGACGCTAATGATGATGCTGAATTGTGACGCTAATGATGATGCTGAATTGTGACGCTAATGATGATGCTGAATTGTGACGCTAATGATGATGCTGAATTGTGACGCTAATGATGATGCTGAATTGTGACGCTAATGATGATGCTGAATTGTGACGCTAATGATGATGCTGAATTGTGACGCTAATGATGCTGAATTGTGACGCTAATGATGATGCTGAATTGTGACGCTAATGATGATGCTCAATTTTGACGCTAATGATGATGCTGAATTGTGACGCTAATGATGATGCTGAATTTTGACGCTAATGATGATGCTGAATTGTGACGCTAATGATGATGCTGAATTTTGACGCTAATGATGATGCTGAATTGTGACGCTAATGATGATGCTGAATTGTGACGCTAATGATGCTGAATTGTGACGCTAATGATGATGCTGAATTGTGACGCTAATGATGATGCTGAATTGTGACGCTAATGATGATGCTGAATTGTGACGCTAATGATGATGCTGAATTGTGACGCTAATGATGATGCTGAATTGTGACGCTAATGATGATGCTGAATTGTGACGCTAATGATGATGCTGAATTGTGACGCTAATGATGATGCTGAATTGTGACGCTAATGATGATTCTCAATTATGACACTAATGATGATTCTTAATTGTGACGCTAATGATGATTCTCAATTATGACACTAATGATGATTCTTAATTGTGACGCTAATGATGATGCTGAATTTTGACGCTAATGATGATGCTGAATTGTGACGCTAATGATGATGCTGAATTGTGACGCTAATGATGATTCTCAATTATGACGCTAATGATGATGCTGAATTGTGACGCTAATGATGATTCTCAATTATGACGCTAATGATGATGCTGAATTGTGACGCTAATGATGATGCTGAATTTTGACGCTAATGATGATGCTCAATTTTGACGCTAATGATGATGCTGAATTGTGACGCTAATGATGATGCTCAATTTTGACGCTAATGATGATGCTGAATTGTGACGCTAATGATGATGCTGAATTTTGACGCTAATGATGATGCTGAATTGTGACGCTAATGATGATGCTGAATTGTGACGCTAATGATGCTGAATTGTGACGCTAATGATGATGCTGAATTGTGACGCTAATGATGATGCTGAATTGTGACGCTAATGATGATGCTGAATTGTGACGCTAATGATGATTCTCAATTATGACGCTAATGATGATGCTGAATTGTGACGCTAATGATGATTCTCAATTATGACGCTAATGATGATGCTGAATTGTGACGCTAATGATGATGCTGAATTGTGACGCTAATGATGATGCTGAATTGTGACGCTAATGATGATGCTGAATTGTGACGCTAATGATGATGCTGAATTGTGACGCTAATGATGATGCTGAATTGTGACGCTAATGATGATGCTGAATTGTGACGCTAATGATGATGCTGAATTGTGACGCTAATGATGATGCTGAATTGTGACGCTAATGATGATGCTGAATTGTGACGCTAATGATGATGCTGAATTGTGACGCTAATGATGATGCTGAATTGTGACGCTAATGATGATGCTGAATTGTGACGCTAATGATGATGCTGAATTGTGACGCTAATGATGATGCTGAATTGTGACGCTAATGATGATGCTGAATTGTGACGCTAATGATGATGCTGAATTGTGACGCTAATGATGATGCTGAATTGTGACGCTAATGATGATGCTGAATTGTGACGCTAATGATGATGCTGAATTGTGACGCTAATGATGATGCTGAATTGTGACGCTAATGATGATGCTGAATTGTGACGCTAATGATGATGCTGAATTGTGACGCTAATGATGATGCTGAATTGTGACGCTAATGATGCTGACTAGTGGTGCCAATTTAGATTGACTATTGATGCAAATTGAATATAAAAACCTGGGTTGCCCATACTTCTAGCATTAAAAGAGAGCATCGATGAACTTTATTTACTTGGCCGGAAAGGATTCCTCAAAGAGCCCTATAGAGCTAGCAGTTACATGTAGTAGCAGTCATGTCGGACTGGTTTTCAAAGCGTCAAATGCTTGTATTGTATAAGCACTATGGGCTATAGAAATCGCAGAA
The DNA here is from genome assembly GCA_002269645.1 of Macrostomum lignano. NCBI lineage: Eukaryota > Metazoa > Platyhelminthes > Macrostomidae > Macrostomum > Macrostomum lignano. The sequence goes on along the minus strand of NIVC01001822.1, from coordinate 103,821 downwards.
GCAGAGCAGAAAGGCGTGCGCAGATTTCATGACACAGTCTATTTTGCATCTCTAAGAGTTGCAAGTAGGTGAAAGCCTAAGTTGCTAAGCCGATTGTTGTCATGGCAACCTCAAGAATAAGCAGCTAGACGTCTGGAACTTTTACTGTTGAATTCAAATCTCAAAGGCTACACGCACAATAGAGATATCCAATGAGTTTTTGTGACCACAAAAAATTCTAACTGCCTCAATGAGAGCATTTTCCATCCTTTGTAATAATATCTTATCGTAATAATAATCTTATCTCGGGCGCTGTCATCCTGTTCGTACCCCCCCCCCATCAAAGCATCCGGATCCTAGCAAAGACTAATTGACAACCGTCGTAACTTGCCTATGCAACCAGAGACAGTGCAGTGGCAATGTAACTCTTCACTATATCCCCAGTGCCTCTCTCGTCTCTTATCTCTTAACATCTACATACCTAATAAGCTTAAGCGATACTCACACTGTCTCTTCTCATATCTACCACTTTCTCTTCTCATATCTACCACTGTCTTTTCTCATATCTACCACTGTCGATTCTAATATCTACCACTGTCGATTCTCATATCTACCACTGTCTCTTCTCATATCTACCACTTTCTCTTCTCATATCTACCACTGTTTCTTCTCATATCTACCACTTTCTCTTCTCATATCTACCACTGTTTCTTCTCATATCTACAACTGTCTATTCTCACATCTACCACTGTCTCTTCTCATATCTATAATGACCTACCTTTGATATCCTGATATCTGCTTCCGCTACTTACACCACCAGTTTCTTGTCATCATTTATAACAAATATTAAAAGCACACACCGCCTCACCTATGCAGACAGTTAATATTCTCCCTCAGATAGATGAGCCCCTTGAGCACGGAACAGCTAATCTTGGCCACAATCGGTTCGGGCAGTCGGCCAGCTTTAGTGAGCACCAGATCTAGCGATCCAGCGTTCATGTACTCCATGCAGATGCAGATGGTGGCGGAGGAGTCCACAAAATAGGCGCCGAAGTAGCCGATGATGTAGGGACTGTTGCACGAGTGCAGCACCTGAGGAATTGGAAAAGTGCTTATTGAACTTTATTAAACTCAACCCAATTAGGCAGTGATTTTTTTAAGAACCACTAATTTTCCCGAAAACCCGAATTTGAATACCATAACCAATTACCTCTAGTTAAGTTGAAATCCTAAACACAACAAATTCGATCCCAATAAGAAATCCCAAATCCCACAAATTTGAATACCACTTTTCCAGATCCCAATAAGAAATCCACCAAATCCCACAAATTCGAACACCATACTCCCAGATCCCAATAAGAAATCCACCAAATCTCACAAATTTGAAAACCATATTCCCAGATCCCAATAAGAAATCCACCAAATCCCACAAATTCGAACACCATACTCCCAGATCCCAATAAGAAATCCACCAAATCCCACAAATTCGAACCCCATACTCCCAGATCCCAATAAGAAATCCACCAAATTCCACAAATTCGAACACCATATTCCCAGATCCCAATAAGAAATCCACCAAATCTCACAAATTTGAAAACCATATTCCCAGATTCCAATAAGATATCCCAAATGTCACAAATTTGAAAACCATATTCTCAGATCTCAATAACAAACCCCAAATCCCACAAATTCGAATACCATATTCCCAGATCCTAATTAAAAATCCCAAATCCCAGATTAACGTCGTAGCATCCCCAGACTGAAACTAGAAGTGTAAATTCCATAAAAGTACAAATTCAACTACTAGAGGAACACGAACCTCCAACTCTCTGATAATCTGGGCCCTAACAGACGGCTTGATTTCCAAATGAATAAGCTTCCTAGCCATAGCCTGTCTAGTGGGCCTGTGCAGCACCCGTTGAACAACGCCAGAGGATCCGGCGCCCAATTCGGCGATATCGTCAAAGTCTTCGTGACGCAATTCGCCTATGCTGCGCTTGCGTTGAACAAATTCTGCCAAACGCTTGCGTTGACTCTCGTCGAGGTCCTGATGGCCCCGCTGCTGCTGCTCCTGCTGCTGTTGTTTCGCCTGCAGCTGCTGCTGATGCAGACGAAGCTCTAGCGAATTCAAATCGGCGCCGCTTGGCGTGGTTGCTATGGTGAGATTCATCAGGTTGCGCCGGCTGCCGCAGCCCGAACCGGAGCCAGCCTCCATGCTGCCGGAACTGCTGACGCTGGTGTTGCTGCTGCTGGCCGCTGCCGCGCCTTCCGCTGCTGCCGACGCCGAGCCAGACGGAGGCGACGACGATGGTGTACCAGCGGATTGGCCAGGCACCTGCAGCGACCGCTTCACTGAAGCCGAATTTTGTGTTATTTGAGCTAATGCTGGATTAAATACAAATAGCTCGTGTGTACTAACAGCTTTGAGTATTAGTTTGCTATGTTGTCGAGGCAGAGATGCTGGAGACTTTTGGGGATTGTTTGGGAATGAAGATGCTGGGGATAGTTTGGTGATGAAGATGCTGGGGATAGTTTGGTGATGAAGATGCTGAGGATAGTTTGGTGATGAAGATGCTGGGGATAGTTTGGTGATGAAGATGCTGGGGATAGTTTGGTGATGAAGATGCTGGGGATAGTTTGGTGATGAAGATGCTGGGGATAGTTTGGTGATGAAGATGCTGGGGATAGTTTGGTGATGAAGATTCTGGGGATAGTTTAGTGATGAAGATGCTGGGGATAGTTTGGTGATGAAGATGCTGGGAATAGTTTGGTGATGAAGATGCTGGGAATAGTTTGGTGATGAAGATGCTGGGGATAGTTTAGTGATGAAGATGCTGGGGATAGTTTAGTGATGAAGATGCTGGGAATAGTTTGGTGATGAAGATGCTGGGGATAGTTTAGTGATGAAGATGCTGGGGATAGTTTGGTGATGAAGATGCTGGGATTGTTTGGTGATGAAGATGCTGGGGATTGTATGGTGATAAAAAATTTGTGGATTGCTCTAAAAAAATAATCGCTTCAGAATAATCTAAAATATAAAAATAAATCTTTCAAATTTTACCTAGTTAATTTAAAAATTAACAAAACACTTTACTAGACAAACAGCAGATAGTTTAAACCAAAATAATTACCCTGCAACAAGTTGTCGGAACAGGTGCGCAAAGTTGAACCAAACGTTTGAAATCTATGCTTGTTAAACATGTCGGGCGATCTTTTAGATTTTTATCAGTTCAAATTAAGCTTTAGCAACTGTCACTTCTAATAGAACAGAAATAGTGCTGGGTGGCGGGCAACAGTATAAAGCAAAGAAATTGGAACACGATCAAATCTTTCTTATCTTCACTAAAGCTTCTATCCAAAGCGCTAAGCAAGTCGAATGAGTTAATACACTGCACTGCTTCAACAAAGAGAGAGAGATGCGGGATAAGAAGCTTGCTAGCTCGATAATCCCTAATGGTACCCCCCGGAGAGATGCGGGGCGGGGAAGAGAGGCAGAGAAAGATGACGAATAGAAAGAGGGAAGCAAATGAGGAAGAAGAAGAGGGATGAAGAGGAAGAGAACGTTTTTTGGCCTCGGGGGCGACAACGGCCTAGTAATAATAGAATGCAGTTGGTGTGCACAGGGCGGAGGCTTAAGCCTTAGAAGCGACAGTAAAGAGACTTCTACACCAGTGCTATGCTAACACAATTTCGAGATCATAATGAGAAATTACTAAACCCAAAACTCTGTTCGCGTTACGCTCGTAGTTAATTACATAACTTGCCTCGACTGAACTGGATTCTATAGCGCGAGATTGCCTCAGTTACAGTGGTGGATTGAGCGAGATTGCCTCAGGGACAGGGGCGATTTCTGTGAGATTGCCTTGCCTCAGGGCAAGAGGAGATATCTGTGAGATTGCCTCAGGGCAAGAGGAGATTTCTGCGAGATTGCCTTAGGGCAAGGGGAGATTTCTGCGAGATTGCCTCAGGGCAAGGGCCTCAGGGCAAGGGGAGATTTCTGCGAGATTGCCTCAGGGCAAGGGCCTCAGGGCAAGAGGAGATTTCTGCGAGATTGCCTCAGGGCAAGGGGAGATTTCTGCGAGATTGCCTCAGGGACAGGGGTGATTTCTGTGAGATTGCCTCAGGGACAGGGGCGATTTCTGTGAGATTGCCTCAGGGACAGGGGCGATTTCTGTGAGATTGCCTCAGGGACAGGGGCGATTTCTGTGAGATTGCCTCAGGGACAGGGGCGATTTCTGTGAGATTGCCTCAGGGACAGGGGCGATTTCTGTGAGACTGCCTCAGGGACAGGGGCGATTTCTGTGAGATTGCCTCAGGGACAGGGGCGATTTCTGTGAGACTGCCTCAGGGACAGGGGCGATTTCTGTGAGATTGCCTCAGGGACAGGGGCGATTTCTGTGAGATTGCCTCAGGGACAGGGGCGATTTCTGTGAGACTGCCTCAGGGACAGGGGTGATTTCTGTGAGATTGCCATAGGGCAAGGGGTGATTTCTGTGAGATTGCCTCGGGCAAGGGGTGATTTCTGTGAGATTGCCTCGGGCAAGGGGTGATTTCTGTGAGAACGAAGAAACAAAAAACGAGTGGACAGGAACCCAAAAATCAGAGAAACAGAGAACAAGTGTACATAAGAACAGAAGAACCATAGAAAGGAAGAATAAGAGAACAGGGGAACGAATCAGCTAACAAATACACAGATACATTAAAATCAACCAGCCCTCACACTTCTTACTGACTAAAGCCGAGTTTCCAGTCCCTTCTTTTTTCTATTCTATGATAAATTTATATTGCAGAAGTCCCTGATTAAGCTTTCAAATAGTATAAAACTTGTAGCTAGCTACTGTTAGTAACAATATTGAAATATTTCAAGTCCTATTTGATTGAGTCAAACAAAAACGCACTAAATTGGTAAACTAAAAATACTCGTATGTAAAGTATTGAAAATACTCTTATTATTATTATTATTTTCACACTTTGATATGGCAACATTCATTATCTTCTAAGTATTTGAAGATAACCAGAGCTATAGAATTATAGCTATAATGCCATATATGATGCCAAGAGTGGCACGAGTTCTAGCTAACAGCTCCACTGAGATCAAGAAGTTTGCATTTCTCCAGACCATGCTTGGGAGCAACCTAGGGATTCACCTGGCCATTTCTATTGGCAACACACACATGTAAGTCACTATTGGATGGAATAGTAGTCACGTGACTGCTCTCAGCCAATAGCGACTTACATGTATGTGTTGCCAATAGAAATGCCGGGTGAATCCAAAGGTTGTGCATGTATGCACCAGGCAATGGATATTACAAGCTAGGTAGCTTCAAATACTTCCTATTGTTAAGCAAATGCTCTATATGTTTGTACCAGTCAGCATAAAGGCCACTGGACAACACTCTAGTAGCATTAAGAAGGCTCTAAAAGATCCAAAGATAGAGTTCTAGTTTTTGATAGAAGTTCTGCAGGTTTTTAATGTTTAAAGTTTCTCTTTTAATAGGAAAGCACTCAGATTTACTGTGAATAAATTGAAATAAATTGAAATAAATTGAAATAAGTTGATACTTACATATTGCTAATAGAACTGACCAAGCTTCTATTATCTTACTGGAAGATAAACATAACTAATTTATACATTGGGTTGGGCTTTACAATAGCTAGCCAAGCAATTATTTATTGATATAGATGTCAATAACTAATAAATATGCCTTCAGGTCATGAAGGACTTCTTCCATATTAGAACTGAGAAGCTAAAACATTTGCCTTTTGATAGTAGGTTCATCTAGGCACAATGGCACATCAAATGCTAGATCCAAATTGGCAGTATCATTCTTTATATATTAACTAGATTCCAATCTTGGCTAGTGAGATACCAGAAAATTTTCATTGATATAGAGATTAGTAGCCTAGAAATAGAGGAGTGTTAGTATCAAATAGAGATAATAGAACTAGAGTTTAAAAGTTTTGTCAATTGCAATATTGCAAGTTTTTGGGAAGCAGTTTTATAAGCTAGCAATTATCTATTTCTCATTAGACTTGTGAGAACATTGCTAATTTTGCTTTATAACAATGCAATAGTCAAGCATATTTTTAGTCAAATAGTAAACACTATTACCAAGAAAGGGATGAATAAGTTTGCTACCCTTTATTATCAAGGCCCTAATAATCATATATATTTATTTAGTTACAAAGAATCTTAATCTAGCATCTTGGACTATTGCATTTTTATTTGTCCTTGTCACTCAATATATTTAAGAATATACATCATATTTGCTGGGCCTAGCATTCATGTAGTATATCATTAAGGATTAAATGATAAGGCTAGCTTAGCTATTATAGAACAAAAGCATAGCACTAGGCTATAAGAAGGCCTAGCAAATGTCATATTCATTAAGGTTTAGCTAGGCTAAGAAAAAACAAGCAAGTAGTTTAGCATACTGCAAATTAGTGTTTTGCCATAGCCGTAGCTACGGCTATGGGATCAGGGATCCTATGGCAAATATGGTAAAATAAGTACCTATGTCAGCTATAGATATGAATATGTAAGCTAGCTGCTCTAATGGCTATGACTATAGAAATATGGGCATTCTTTCATTTTACGATCCCTGAGCAGGTCAAGTTTCGTCTTACGATCCTCATTAAAAAAGAGTCAAAAAGACACTCTAGTTTAAAAAAAAGCATGTTTCACATACATTTCAAAAATCATTGCAACTCACTTTCCAGTCAACCTAATTCATTACTGCAACTTACTTTTTAGTCAACTTGAGGATCGTTGGTGTAGCATTACTTATGAAAGCACATAGCTTATATTCACTTTCATCATACAATCATTTAAATGGTGAAGTTATATGTAGATGATTGCAAGATGAAACCAAAAGAGCTTATAGGTTTTGAATTACGATCACCGCATTGGTAGAATTGTATTAGAGGGGTTGTATGATGAAAGTGAATGGATTATACATTATATCCCTGGTGAAGTTGCACCAGTTCACAGCAGCTTTGGATACAAACTGCTACATCAATCTCTATCAACAATCTATAGGGTTCAAGAATGAAATTGTATTCATTATAAGATTCACAAGCGTCACCCCCCCCCCTTAATTTTGTCATACGATCCTCCCAGTTCATTGGACCTGTGTTATACCGAGTGGTGATCTGATGACCAAAGTGAGGGGGGAGGGGGGCATGGGGCAGTGTCGGCGCCCAAAAAGGCCGTGCAAAAAGAGCCATGTAAAAAGCAGGTGGCTTTTGGTTTGCAGACATATTAGAGGCTGCAATTGATTGCTTGGTTGAAATGTCTATTATAGCGACAATTTCCTACCATTTCGTCATACAATCCCTCCAATACAATTTTACTATTAGTGTGATTGTAAGTCGAAATCTAGAAGCTCCTTCAGTTTCGTCCCGCGATCATCTGCATATAACTTTATCATTTAAATGATCACATAACGAAAGTGAATATAAGGACAGGCTTCTAACTTCTATAAGACACAATATTTTTTGTTAAAATGGCAAACTTAGAAGTGGTCTCATTTTGAAGTTCGATTTTAAGAGCAATTTTCCGTTCTCTGTGGGGGGATTGTATAACGAAAGTATTGACTCCTATAGGGACAGTGCTAGGTGATTGTAAAATGAAAGAATGCCGAAATATGATAGTTGTTGTCATATTCCATAGATTCCTGTAGCCGTAGTTATTGTGGCAGGCGGGATGCCATTGAGTTGAGTAGTTTTTTTTTAACAATCGATGACTAAATCTTTATTTTGGTCAGTCTACGCATTGATCATTAAATTATTTTTCCTGGCTTGGAGTTGTCCAGCCAATGCTCCATCAAGTGTTCTACGCTCTGTATGCTTGCTTCCCTGTGCAAGAACTTTTGTTAGAATACACTTGCCACCCAGTTTTATGCGTAATGTTTTAAGCCCTGATCAGCATTGCCCATTGTGTTTCCCATCAGCTGCTCCCATTTGTGGACCAGCTTGCTTTACTTTTTAAACTCCTTGTTTTTCTTGTAAAATTTTATACTTCGCCCTTCTTTTTCCCTCTCTTTCTCCTTCTCATTCTGTTTTTTCTATTGCCTAATTTCTGACAAGTTTTAACTAGTTTACTTTATTCTGCTTTAGCACCTAGGTACTGCTGTTTTTCAGCTTGTTTGTAAGAATTAACTATTTGCCTGCTCAATAACTAACCATTTAATAATGCCTTAATAAACATTTATCATCTAATATTTATGTGTTGACAATAAGCCATAGAATTTCTTGAGTCATTTGCCCGTGGGTTGTAAAATAACCCAAAGTTCTCATCTCAAAGAAAGCTCTGAGAATTATTCATTCCATAATATATAAATTACAATGGTGGCAGCAACTACCCTACTGAAAATAACCAGCTCAGTAAAAGCAACACATTATTTTACAGTATCAGAATCTATGGCATCTCATCATTTGAATGACCGCGCCACTATACAACTGCTTTGCTATAATTACGACTACCCTCCCCTTGGACTTGAGAACCTGGCAAATGGAGTAAAACAGGAGAAAGAATTTTGTTATGATTTGTCTGCGCAATTTCTGGATTTATTCATGCGAATTCAACACCGGTAGGCCTAGCAATTCAAATGTGGAATCCACCCCACCTTCACTGGTGTCAGCAACCAATTTCAAAACACCCAACTTCCAAAAAAACTAACTCTTTTCCTCATCTTATTATTATTTTATTAATGTTAAAAAACTTAAAAATATTAGAAACAGGTAGAGTAAAACAAGGATACTTTTAGTAAACTATATTATCAACTTAGAAACTTTTAAAATATACCTAAAAAAGTACAATAAAACACTAGCAAACTCTAATTTTTATAAATGTGAAAAAGTTCAGCATTAGTACTTTAGAGTTTAGTAACAATTAAGTATTGTTTCTCTAAAAAAGGATAGTAAATGGACCCTCCTTAGGGCGGAACACTACTGCAAATGAATTAATATTTAATATCATGGATGCTAATTTTAGGCTTAATCTTGAATCTCAATTGAATGCTCTTGATTATCTCAAAAACATAGGCCTATATCTTGAGTCTAAAAAATCTCTAAAACATGATATTGTCCAATTAACCCCTATAAAAAAGGTGCGCTTAAGCTAGGCCCTTGCATTATTTAAAATTTAAATAGCATTGTTTATTAATTTAGATAATAGGGCCTATAGAATATGCCTATTAAAATTAAAAATACATAGATTAGATATAAATATAATATTAGGCCCTAAAAAAGCCATAGATCCACAGAGAGTCAATTTATTAAATTCTTTAGATATAAAATAAGCCTACCTACTATAGTATAGTTTTTGCTTTAATACTGAGCCAATCGGCCCATTAAATTCTGAGGTTGGTTCATTCACTCGACTCTTCGTCTTCACTGGTTGGTTGTAGAGATTCCATCCTTCTCCATAATGACATTTCAGTAACCCAGTTTGATTTTCAGCGACCAAGTTAATGAAGCCTAAATTATAAAAAAATCTTACATACCGTTTAGTAATATAAAATCTTAAGCTTTAACATCAACAATATGAGTGACGTTTATTATACAAGTTTTTAAAAAATATTAATTCGCGCGGCTTAAGCCCGTTCCCTCTTTCAAACACGTGCGATTTAAAAAGCTTAACAACATCCTTAATATTAATTCGTAATTGTATACTTTTTCTATATTAAATTATTAAAAGCTAAACATATAAAGTTATTTTTTGTCTATACTAATAGAAACTAAACGTTTTGCATACTGTTTTGAAAAACACTTTTTCGCGTGTTTTTTGGGTGACACAGTCCTGGATTTGGGATTAGAGCCTCTTCATATCGCCAGTTCGAAAAATGGAACCGGTTCGACGCTCTTCATATCGATGGTTTGAAAAACAGAACCAGTTCCGGAACATGGTTCTGTTTCTGGAAAATGTTCGAGAAATTTTCTCGAACCGTTGTCATGTTTACACGTTAACAGTAAAATATATTTGAAATCGTCAATTTTTTATTATTGATATATAATTATTCCGTTTTTTTGTCATATCCAAGAGGAAACGAGGTCATAGAACGACAAAATTAAATTGTAAAGACTGCCAAACATAAAATAGGTTCGAAGCTTCTCATTTCACAATCACACTGGTTCTGGACTGGTTCTAGAACTCGAATTTATTCCAATTAGAACCATGGCAAATAGAACCAATTGCCATAAAGAGGCCTCCTAGTGGGACCCCTTTTTCGCTTTCAAAAAAATTATCCTGCACATGTGGTCACTGATCACTTTGGCGACAAGTCGCTTTGGTGACAGTCATTTCGGTGACACGTTTGGATCACTTCAGCAACCAACAATTAATAGGCCTAACAGCTAAAGAATGTATGTATTTTTTGCCAATCAAACTTCACGATTACAAAGCAACACAAATTTATATTTTTGTATAGGCCTATTTAGGTATTTAGTTAGGTAGCCTATATTTATTCTCAATTTAATAAACAGAAGGCGAGTTTAACATAAGCTCTAGTGGGGGATGTAAATGTGCATGCATTACTATGTACTCGTACATTAACCAATCAGAATGGGGGTATGAAAGGCAGCATGAATAACAAAATACTGAAGATTTGTATTGCTTTTTTAATAAATCTGGATAAATCATACTTTTTAATTGTGAAGTTTCATTGGCAAAAAAATATGTCCTTTAGTTGTTATTAATTGTTGCCAAAGCAATCCAAATGTCACCAAAATGACTGTCGCCAAAGTGCAAGGTGCTCATGCCCTCTTTTATCTCCTTTATTTAAAAGAGTTTTGGGACTGTTATGTTTTAGATATGAATGTTATATTATGGCATGGTCGTCTTGTCTGTGCTGACATTATAAAGACATTATAAAGCTAAGGTCATAGGCGGATGCCCGTCAAAACAGCTACACAACAAAATGGCCACACGACAAAACGGCCACATAATAAAAGGGTTGCAGATCGACTGTTCTATTCGTTATGTTAAGGAAGCTTCGTTATGTTAAGGCTCATTCCATATAAGATGGACATATTTGGAAAATAGAAAAAAAGTCAATATTTTTGCTTGCCACTGCCTGATTAGCCAATTTTTTTACCAAATGTTTTTTATGTGTAACATCTACAATCTAAGAATAAATGAATGATAAAATGTTAGATTAGTATGTTATCAAGTGGCAAAAAGTAATTTTTGTAAAAATTTGGACAGTTTTTTAAGCAAAAGACATCATTAAGTTTGTGAACCTTTTAAAAACAAATAGAAAGCTTTGGAAGGTTGAAACAAACTATAGATAAAAGTATAGTACTTGCATCATCAGATAAAAGTATTGATGAACAAAAAATCAATTATATTTTTAATATATTGGTACCTCTAAGTTACTGAATTGACAGAACAAAATATGTTACGACCAGAATGTTACGACCATAAGGCTGCCTTTTCTTTTGTATCTTTGTTGCCTTTTTGAGTTTATATATTCTACAAAAAGAGTATGATTTCTAAAGATGTTCTTAGTCGAATTTTAAAAAATTTATTGCAAAATATCAAAAATGAAAAATGTTATAAGACTTTTACCTTTTAGTTTCTATCTGTCAAAAATCCTGTCATTACGACCAGAAGTGCCATTCAAGGTTTAATAGCATCTATATTAATGATGATATCTACATGAAACTCTATAAAAATATTCTTGACAAAAAAATCTTTCATTTAAAATATTGGTTTAGTGTATTCTATTATTAGATTTCATCCCTATTGGAATAAGTTTTCAGACACTGTGGACAGTGCATCTAGTGCGCCATGGCAATCATAAAGTGGCCTGGACAGTGCGTCATGACAATCTTCAAATCCTAAGGTGGTATGGACGATGTGTCATTCAAATCTTCAAATCCTAGGGTGCCATAGCACTCTAGGTTTAGGTGATATTGTGCATGACTCCAGTCTCTATCATGTTCATTCTGATGATGCATCACTCGTTTTTGAGAGATTTAAAGAGATTGAGAGAAAGTTGTGTGTTTTACCGCACTTGTGTTTTACTGCACTCTGTTCTGTACTGTACTTCTGCCCCCTTCTGTTGTAGTTGTATCTATTTCTTAATTCTTAGTCTACTCGTCTTTTGACTTACAAAGTTACATTGTTGGTCTATTCAAAGAAAAATAAATAATGTAAATAGTGTGGCAATTGCATCAGTGAGTACTTAAAATAATTACGAACACTGAAACCCTTTACTTCAATTTGGCTAATCGGTTAATACAAAATGAAGAAACTTCGTGATGAACAACACAGAGTTCACGAACAAACAAAATTGTCTTTGCCTTATCCACACACTTTTTCAGTAGTAGTTGTAGCACTTTGGCTCGGGTCGGGTTATCAAATCTGATAACTATTTAGCATGGTGTTTCGAAGAATAATTTCACATTTAAATGTCAGCATAAATAAATGTACGCGCAACCAATCAAAAAGATAATTAAACAAAGCAGAAAATTTGTTGAGACTTTTAATAGAATTTAGTTTACTTTTTTATTTCTTGCAACTGCGTTATAAGAGAACATTAAGAGCAATTAGCATTTGGCACTATGTTATAATGTTTATGAGGCAATAAAGAACATTTCTGCTGCGATCTTTCAACTACAATTTCCAATTTTACGATTAACTTGCATGCATATTCTAGATGACACAGCAATCAATACATATGATAGGAGATATGCTATACTATAGCCCATAGCAATATTATCAAAGTTATAGAAATTAGAAAAACAAGTTTTACTTACAGTTTGCTGAATTTCCACCGTGCTGCTGACTTTCTCCTATGCATGCTTCTCATCCTTGTTCAGCAGCGCTGTATGTAGCGCGTGATGTCCTCCTTGCATCTTACCTGTGAGCTGCTGTGCATCATGGCGCATGGCGCGCGTAGCGCGCCATGCGCCATGACTATGAGGAAAAAGAAAAAGTGCGCCGGACGCCGTCCGCGAAAATACCACTTATTCCAATAGGGAATTTCATTTTATAAGTAAAAATAGCCTGTCATGTTACGACCATAATTATATGGAATTGCCCTTAATTATTTGGCTGTTGCTGTGATCTAATTGCGCTCTACATACTTAAGCCACTCTCCCAAAGGCCCATTCAGGTGAGCAGGTGAGCAGGCAGATCGCAGCTGTTTCTGTTTGAAGTTTGGCAGAATATCATTTGATGGTAGGTAAGCCAGGGCCATCACCTTTCTGCAGAATCTACGCAATGAGTAAGACACTGCGTAGCTGCATGCAAGGCCAAGCTGCTGCAGATGGCGATACAGTGCTTGGCAAAAATGGAAGTTGCATCTGTGCAGCATTGCAGTGCTGAGCACAGTACGCGCAGCTGCCCAAAATGCCTGCTCTCTCTCTCTGCAACCATCCACCTTTATTCTTAATTGACCAATGTCTCGGCCCCCATGTATACCACCCCCGATCATTCATCATTTATCTTTCTACTTAAATGTACATTCAACCCTCCACTTCTCTTATCTCTTATTATTACAAATTATTACATTGTGTGGCCATTTTGTTGTGTGGCTGTTTTGATGGTATGGCCGCTTTGTCGTGTGGCCGTTCTGCGTGTGGCCATTTTGACGGCACCCCATCATAGACAACTTAATTCGGTCTGTCTGCGACAGGGACTTTCTCCTTTATTTTAGCCACTAGCTACTAGGATTCACTTGTACTTAATATATTGTTAGTTTAAGGTCCTTATAAATAATCTTTTAAAAATTTATTCTATCAACTTGTATTATTTTCCTAGGCAAAGTTATGTAGAAAAATAGTTTATAAGTCCAAGCAAAGGTTTGTAGGCCTATATATGACTAGTTAATATTTGAACAACTTTAAAGTAGCAACCCTAGGTTAGCCACAATATTAGATATGTGTAACTATCAAGCTAGAAATATACAAGTTTTTTTCAAGACTGCAAATTGGCTAGAAAGATTATGTGATCAAAGCAGTCAATAAATAGGCCACAGAATGAAACAATTAGCCTATGAGAGTACTACATCCTTTGAGAGTACAACTGGGAGAGTACATGAGAGTACAACTGGCTTTTGAAGTAGGGATTGGCAGATTTTTATCTCAAAGGCCAGATAAAGAATCTAGCTAATGGCTATAGGGGCAGATGAGAGTAGAAAGAAAAATTAATAGACAATAAGAGAAAGAAGAAGTAAGAGAAAGGATAAGAAAATATTTAGACATTCAGAACTATGGCCATCCATCTTAGTGAGTGAGACTGAGTGGCTATCTTGTCTTATACCCCTAGAGGCCTAGATTGCTAGATAGGCCTATACCCGATTATACCATTGAATTTGCCACACAAAAGCTATCAAGTAAATGGCAGCCTTTTTGTCAAATTAAGTGCACTAAAAAGGCAGTCCAGTGAGCCAAAAAAGGAAAAATGAAAAATAGGCAAAACAAATGTTCTTTATTCTTTAAAACCATAGCCTATCTATAAGTAGGCCTATATATCCTCAAAAAAAGTTTGAAATAAATATATAGGAAATTGTTCTGAAAACATGCATGGATATCCATCAGTAAACAAACCCACATGGCACACACATCATTTCATTTCAGATTATGGACAGATAGAAAGAGACAGTAGAGTTTGGAGCATGTGCATACACAAATTATAATCACTTTGGCAACAAGTCACTTTGGCGACAGTCACTTCAGTGACAGTCACTTTGGCAACAAGTCACTTCCAGGGTGCCCGCACATTTTGAGAAAGTAAAATAAAGGAGGCTATTTGACTGATCCCAAAATAAAGGAGATTTAATTTGGTAACGTAACAATGACAGGCAATGTCTATCTAAGGCCTATATAGGCAAACTCTGGCCTTTTGCCTTTGCATCTCTATGTCCTTTGGGTCCTTTAAAACTTCTATCTTTTTTCTGTCTCCTCTCTTCTCTCTCTTATTTTATCTCTTTTCTATTCTTCCCATTCTCCTGTACTCTTTACTCTTTTCTTTTCACTCTTATTTTGCTCATTTCTATTCTATTTTTCTACTCTTTCCTGTATCCTCTAGGCTCTCTTATCTTTCCTCTTATCTCTCCCTTCTTCTTTTCTCTTTCCTTTGCTATCCCCTCTATCTCTTCTCTTCTTTTAACTCTTCTTTATTATCTCTTTTCTTTAATCTCTCCTCTTTCATCTGTTCTTTGCTCTCTCATCTTTACTCACATCTTTCTCCTCTCTCCTCCTCTTCTCTTTTCTTTTATATCCTCTCTCTCTCATCTTATCTCTCCTCTTTCTTCTTGTCTCTCTTATTTGCCTCTTCCCCTCTTTTGTCCTTGCACTCCTCTTCCTCCTCTTTTTTCTCTCCTTACCCTCCTGTCTATTCTTATATTTTATCTAGATAAGAATAGGCCTAGGCCTAAATCTAATACATTTAAATTCTTGTTTTTATTAATTGGTAATAAGTATCAACTATCAATACATCAACATAATATTAAGTATTGGAATGTCAAAAATGGTCATGTTCCTACACTTTTAAATTAAGAAGGCCATCAATAGTACCTCCCCCCCTTTAAAGCAATTTTTCTTTAAATAAAGTCCTATTATTTTTATGATTTTCAAATCATATATGCCATAGTATAGATCATGCTGGGTGCATGCCCAAACAAAAATTGATAAGTACAAATGCAAGCCAAAAAATTGATAACAATAAATGACATTTTTTACATTGTGAGAATAAACAACCTTTTTTCATTGCATAAAAGACACTTTTAACAGATAATTTGGTTCATTTTTCTGCTTTTTTGCCAATATTATTTATAGTGGAAAATTGATACATGCAAAGATTTGTTTAAATGAAAAAAGTACAGCAGTAAGTAGTAAGAAGAAAGAAAAGAATAGAAATTAATGCCAGGGTTTTTCATTTGAAAATATGAAATGTGGCACTTTGCCACAGGGTTTTACAATTGAACCTAACTTTTGGCTACTATAAGTTTGGCTATATAAAGCAATGACTTCAAACTTGACACAATTTTTCTTTGATTTATTTTTCCTCCTATATACTTACACTAAAAATAAAAATCTTTCTTGCTTGTATATGTGCAATCAATTTTCTCTCAAATGGCTTAACAGATTTTCATGTGACTGTATATTTGTCTTGGCTAAGAAATTGCAATGCTAAAGGGATTAAATATTCAAAAACATGCTTTTTTGCAAAGGTCAAGCAAACTTTTTGACTTGAAATGCATTGTAAGAATGCTAGAAAAAAAACTGATTGGTTGAATTCTGATTATGAAATAGATTGCATCATAACTGAAATATAGCTCTGACTTGAATTGTGTCACAGTATTGAAAATGTAGTGTGAAGTGTAGCACCAGACTTGATTTAGATTGCATAACCATATTGTTAACTGATATTGACTGACTGAGAAATTGATTATATCATAACTGCTTTGTGTGATCTTGCTTGCAAACTCTATGCTTGGAGTTTGGAAAATGTTGAATTATAAGTTTTGTTTAATTAAAGTTTTTTAATGCCAAGTAAACTAAAAAACTTTTTAAAAAAAGCATTATGTAAAAAAAATCATAGAAGTGTCATGTAAAAATTATAGAAGCATCATGTAAACAATCATAGAAGCATCATGTAAACAATCATAGAAGCATCATATAAAAATCATAGAAGTGTCACATAAAAATCATAGAAGCATCATGCAACTAATAATAGAAGCATCATATAAACAATCATGACGTGACATGACATGTCATGACATACCTCATATAGAAACTAATAAAAGTGTAATTTAAAAAATCATAGAAGCATCATGGAATAGTAAATGTCATGTCAAAATTAAATAAAGCTATTGTGCTCTGATTCTTAGGGAGAATTATTGAGATGTCAAGGCTCACAGAGAATACCTGAAATATAAATGATTATGGGGGGTTTCTAAGATGCCAAAGCAAAAGTCAGAAGCTACTTCAAAGTACATGTAGTTTACTCAATTTTTATTATATTCTTTATTGGCTCGCCACAAGGGGGGCGCTGATAAAAGAAGAGTCATGTAAAAAGAAAAAAAGCACTATGTAGACATAAAAGAAGAGTAATGTTGGAGTTAAAAGATTCATTTGGGAATTGCTATGATGTCAAGGCTTGGGGGGAATCATTATAGTGCTATGATTCTTAAAGAAGGAATCACTAAAATGTCAAGGCTTAGAGGAGAAGAATTGCTGAGATTTCAAGGCTTTAGGGTTGGGTTAAAGTTATGTTTAGGTCAGGTTTGGGTTTATGGTTAGGGTTTAGAGGGTTTCAAGGTTGATAGGGGATTTTTCAGGTTTCAAGTTTTATAGGCGGCATCGCTAAGATGTCAAGGCTTATGGGGAAAATAGCTGAGATATCAAAGCTAAAGTCAGAAGCTACATATAGTTTATTAAAAACTTTTTATTATATTATTTGTTGGCTCCTCATAGGGGGGTTGCTGATAGAAAAAAACAATTTAAAAAATAAAAGAAGCTTCATGTCAAAGTTAGAGATTCATTTGCGAATCCCTACGATGTCAAGGCTTGCAGGGAATCATTATAATGCTGTAGTGCTATAGTGACTTGGAGAGAATTACTGAAATGTCAATGCTTTAGGGTTAGTGTTAGTCTAGGGTAAGGGTTAGGTTGAGATTTTTTTTATTTCAAGGGGGACATCGCTGAGATGTCAAAGGGAGAGTTGATATTTTAAGGCTTGTGAAGGGAATTGCTGACATGTCAAGGCTTATAAGAGACTACATGATGGGGCATATTGCAAAGAGACACTATATGTAGTTTATTAAAAAACTTGTAATGCATTTTTTAGCTCCTTAATGAGGACTGCTAATTGCTAGTCTCTGTATAAATGTAATGTCTCAGCTCTATAACTCAATCAGGATAAGCATGTGAAGTTTGTCTGTTTTTTCTAGTTTTTTTGCTACTCTACTCATTCCCTCATAGCTTTATTTGCACCTCTATAGAAAGGCTTTTAGCCATGATAGTTTAATGAGAGATTCTAGCCACTGCCTTATTAAGAGTATTTTGTCACACAAACTGGCTTTCTAAGCACTTGACCTAATGCTATAGGATTTGCCCTAAATAGTATCAGTATCACCCTGCTACTCTCTGGAGCATGGTGACTCGAGACTTATATTTTTTACCTCGAGGGCCCAATAGAGAATTTAGCTCATGGCTATAGACCAGATGAGAGGAAAATAAAGGGGATAGAGGAAAACATTGATAAAACATGAGATAAAACATGAGAAAGAACATAAGAGTTAAAAGGAGAGAGTAAATAAAAGAATAGCAAAAAGAAGAGATGTGAGAGTAAAGAGAAAAAAGAAAAGAAAGATAAAAGAGCAGATGAGAGAGTATAGAGAAGAGATGAGATGAGAGGAGAGGAAAAAGTAGAGAGAGGAGAAAACAAATATCAGAGACTAGAATTAAGTAGTGCATGCTTTAGACAGATATTACTTGTCAATCTGTGGCAACCCCAATCAACAAAATCAATGGTTGCCTCAAATTTTTAAATATAACACAAATTTACTCCAATTTTTTTATTTAACTCTATTCTTACTATTAACAAGTTTTTTTAGTATAGCTTCACATTTTAATGCATGCAAAAAAGTTCTGGGGATTGGACTTTAGCAGGTTCAAAATCTGCAGGCTTCAATAGCTTGTATAAAATAAAAATAAATGTTTTCAATGTTTACAACTCAAAGCTAAAAAAAGAGGATATGCCACATTTAAATTTAATGTGTGCCAAAGTGGCACCTAGCCTTCTAATGATTTGTGCCATTTTGGAAAAATTTAGCAAGGGCACAAATTTGGCACAAAACCCTAAATATAAGAGTGCAAAGATGAGAGATGAGAGATAAGATAATAGATAAGGGAGTATAGACCATGAGAGAAGATAAGAACAGAGAGGAGATAAAAAGATAAAAAATAAGTGAGTAAAGAGGAAAAAAATAGGAGAGTCTCTGATGTAATATAGTATAGTATATAGTAGTAAAACTTTGTATAGGATAGTATTGCATAATATAATGCAGTATTCTACTATACAAAATTTCATACAAAAGAAATAGCAAAGTTTTTTTTTCAAGTCTGAAACATAGTGAACAGGCACTTGAGCAGGCATGAATTATCTGCATTTAACTTCTCTGTTTATCAATTCAATGGACTGTGTCTGGGCCATATATCATATAAAAATTGAATCGCATATGATTGGCAATTGTCTTCATATGAATGCGCAAATTCTTTAATAAAATGAAAAGTATTATATTATGAATATAACCATGTTTTACTAAATAACTTATGTCTTTCTAACCATAACTGGCAAATATCTGAAACTTAAAGTGTAATTCTCATTTGTTGGCCCATCAATCATAGAATCAAATTTGTAAACTTCGCCAGTAAAATCGAAAATTCACTTCAAAATTGTTTTTTTCAAACTTCTGGACGAACCAAGCGAGAAGCTAGGCCAAGATTTAGAGCAGCTGAAGCTGCTAGAAGAATGCCAGTTCGAATCAGAGGAGCCAGAGTCAATGCGCATATCGCCATTGGCTAGTGTGGCGCTCTCTGCCAAACTGATGCCACTTTTCCAAGATCGGGTTGATGGCGAATTCTACGTGTTTGATGGCGACTCTTTACTGATGGAGGCTGCGGCCACAGTGGGGTGGCAATATGGCCAGCAGTTGCATTTGTTCTATCTGGCCGAATCCATTCTGAAACTGCTCAAAGATCACGGCGGTGACTGTCAAGTTGTTTACTTTAATGGTTTTCGCAATGATCCACTGATGGATCTGTTTAGGCGCGCTATGCAGTTACACCTTGCCGTCAACTGTTCAGTGCCTGTGCACACCGACTTGGCCAAGTCTTGCTTCGACCCAGCCTGGCTTCACTATTTGAAGGAGGAGAAGCCTCTGTTCTTTATGCTTCACGACGGTGTTGGCTATGGCGAATCCGCTGAACAGCGGCATGTGAATTTGGCTTTGTCTAGCCTGGCTCGCAGGGTGCCAGTTGCTTATGTTAGCAGCCTGCAGCAGAATGACATGAAGCTGCAAGCATCCTATGTGCAGTGGATGCCACTGTATGGCAGACTATTTCAAAAGCTATCATGTACAGATCGATCGGCAATGGTCCCTGAAACTGATGATCATGTTGAAGCTTTAAAGACTGAGGCCGAGTTAATTGGTATGTTTTTAAATCTCTTTATTAGTTGATTAAGTCATACATGTGCAACCCTCTGATTTACACTGGCCATGCGACTTACTTTTTGACCAAAAATGCGACTTACCTGTGAAAGAAACCCTAAAGAAAAAATTAACGAAATGTTGGGTAAACGGCAAGAGTCACTATGAGTGTCTTACTAAGGCTAAATGTCTCGTCATCTAATTAGTACTACGCCTGTATGTTTTTGGGTGGGTATGTTTACTAGGTCGGCCAGCAGTTGCGCATGTATGGATTAAGTGTTTATAAGCTTGTTTATTTAAACTGCTAAGCTAATAACTGTATGATTTTTGTTTCTGTTCAGAACCAGGCAGCCGCCTGAAAGACCACCTCGCTGTTAGAGTTGCTCTCCGAGCTCTAGTTAAAGATACTAACATCGAAAGCAACGACGAAGTTATTGAAAAAGTGAGCCGTTGGTGCCTGTATTTTGCCTGCATGTCCACCATGACGCTGGACGACCGGCTTCAGCTTGTTGCTGCTACTAAAAGCGCCAACCAAGCCGCTGCTGCAGGCGACAAGGTAGAGGAGCAAAATTTGCTCTCTTCTTTGCATGAATTGGCCAAGCACCTGCGGCTCGAACTGCTGCCAATGAAGGGTCTCAACGAGTTCGCCGATCCAGAGTCTGTCGCCGATCTTATCGACATTTTTGTCTATCGTCGATTTGGTCAAGCCTGGATTAACCAACTGCCCGGTTGGCATCCGCGAGCGCGTGAAATTTTGGCTAAGTAAGTTCAGGCTTCAGTTTTCCGTTGAATTATGCTACAGTTTTTTGTCATTTTTTAGTACACCTGCCTAAATGGGCAGGTGTGTTTCCTGCCCAGTCGCATCTGAAGGCTGCGTACGGCCGTTCAGTCCAAGGACTGGGGGGGGGGTCGCCATACAGCCTCAATTACCCCAGCTAATGCTGGCACCCATTTTACAGCTGGGTGAACTGAAGCAATGCAGAGTTAAGTGTCTTGCTCAATCAAGGACACAAATTGTTCCGAGTAAGTCGGACGATAGTGTACGGCCAATATTAAAACGGTTTCTTAGGCTTCCCGGCTGAGTTTTTAACTTATTGTGACCAGCACAAAGAGAGGACGAGGTCACGGACACGGAGTATTAAGTTGATAGATTTTTTTATTTATCCAGCAATCGCTGCATATTTCTACGACAGCTTTCGGCAAACTATGTCAGCCTAGGGACTGACAGAACTGACCTCTGTAGCCACGCTATGTCAGCCTAGGGACCAGCAAATTCAGCTATGGTCCAACCATACTCCATAGACACGTGTCTCGAAAAAACCAGCTAACAAGTGGCGGTTGGTTGAGATTGGATGGCCCTATGCTGAGATAGCTAGGCAATGGGGGTTGTCTGGAAGCGAGAAAACATGGTAATGGCCATAGACACGAGCGGCGATAGCGGGGGTGTGGGAGTGAAGCCCCCACTTACAACCATAGACTATTTTATCTTACGCTCATAGACTAGTTCGTTTTCTAAAATGATATCCCGGTGAATTGCTTGAATGTCGTTGCCTTAACGTAAATTACCATAGACATTTTGAACAATGACTATGTTTTAATCGTGACTATAAAAACAACAGGACGGTAAATAGCTCGTATCTGTTAATTCTGATTTTTAGTGATGCTACGTTAATTTCAATTTTTTTTATAACGGCATTCGATTTCTTTCAGATACAAAAGCTACGCCTCTAAAATTTGTACCGAGCTGCAAAAGCTGAACAGTGCCGATCAATCGGATGCCTCGCCTCTATTGTCGCTGTCAATCTCTGAGCAGGCGCTCCCACAGGAGCCTTTCATTGAGCAGGCGGCTGAAATGGCGCCGCTTCAGCGTATCGACAATCGTCTGTTGAAAGAATTTGCCGGCGAAATTCTTGACAAACTCGGCTCGTCTGGTTGCATATCGTTAACTAACGAGCCTGGACAGAACTCGGCGATGCTATTCGACGAGCGCTGTCATTGGCACGTTAATCGGGAGCTTCGCGACGATTTAGAAGAGCAAGGCGAGCCTGAGCTGTCTTCTAATCCTATTCTAAGGCAGAGACAGCTGAAGAGTATTCAGAAGTACAAGAATTACATCAGCATGTACGGCGAGTCGCTGCATGGGGAGACTAGTGAGACTATCGTACTGTCAACCGGTTCTGACGGCGCGTCCGCTGCATCTGCCGGTGCTAACGAGAAGCCGAAATCTGCTAACCAGCAAAAGCAGAAGCATCAGAAGCAGCCAAAAGGCAAGTCAAAGCCAGTTTCTAAGGCTGACGCCATCAAAGAAGAGAATTTGCGCGCCAAAGCCGACAAAGATACGAAGAAGCTAAAGGAGCAGTGGAAAAATCTGTTGCCGGGCGTTAAAAAATTGGAACCGGCTCAGGCTATCGCTGAGGCCACGCGTATGGCGGAGTCCTGCACAGTGCAGGATCGAATTTTCGAGGAGCCGGTACTTTTCGTAATGCGAGAGCAGTACAAGCTGTGGAAGACCAGCTGTGCTAGTAGTGGAGGCAGCGGTAAGTCTTTCAGCGCCTTGGCAGATCTAGTGCGGACCCTGCACAAGTACACAACTGAGCCGTTGGTTAGCATGATTAGTTCTGAATTGCGCGTCAAGATTGCCGAATTATTTATCATGGTTGGATTCAAAGAGGCTGCCGCTGTCTCTAGTGTAGACGCGGAGCGCTTAAAACATGTGCAAGTTGAAAAAGAATGCATCTGTCCACTGAATTATCGCGACTTTCAAATGCAGCACATGGGCCACCTGATGCAGAGAAATGTTCGATTCGATCCAGATCCCAGGGTGAAGGGATTCATTCCCGACACCTGGCAGAGAGAACTGCTAGATGTGGTTGACAGGCGCGAGTCTGCCGTTATTGTTGCTCCAACATCGTCTGGAAAAACATTCTGCTCTTACTACTGCATGAAAAAGGTTCTGGAGATGAGCGACGAGGCTGTCGCTGTTTACGTAGCGCCAACCAAAGCTTTAGTAAATCAGGTTCAGGCTTCCATTAGTGCCAGGTTTTCTAAGCCAAACCTGACTCCCGGCATGGAGCTATGCGGAGTATTCACTCGAGACTATAATCACAAAGCCACTAGCTGTCAGATTTTGGTGACAGTGCCGCAGTGCCTTGAACTGCTGTTGCTGAGTCCCAGGCGTCAAGGCTGGGCTAGCCGTATTCGCTATGTGATCTTTGACGAAGTTCACTGCATTGGCACCGGGATCGGGGGCGTTGTCTGGGAATATCTGCTCTGCCTAATCCGGTGTCCGTTTCTTGCCCTGTCGGCAACTATCTCTAACAAAGACTATTTTCACGACTGGCTGCAGACCATCAAGCAGTTTGTGCAGGTTCAAGACTCGACTCTTCTGAAGCAATCTCAGCCGATGCAGCCTAAGAAGCAACAGCGACAGAAAGGTGCCGCTCCTGCTGCTGTAGAAGGTTACAAAGTGAATCTGGTAACCTACTCTGAGCGCTATTCAGACATTCGCACTTCCGTTTATCTGCCTAAGAGTGAATTTATTGCTGAAGTTAATCCGTGCGCTTTTCTTAGCGACAAACTATTGCGAATCAACGGATTCCCAAGGAATTTAAAGCTGTCACCGAAGGAATCTACCGAGGTTTGGTCAGCCGCTTTGCAGTGCTTCACGGACGATCCAGCTGCAGCTAAGGCTCTGCAGAAATTTAAACCGCAATCGTTTTTTGGCACCGAGCCAATTACTAGGTAATTAATTAATGACCAATCATTTTTTAATGTCTTTAGCCTACCAGTTAAAGCAGGGGTCAGCAAACCCCGGCCCGCCAAGCCTTTCTATCCGGCCCGCTCAAGGTTTGCGTCTCTTCTTAGCTTTCTTCTCCCTTCTCTCCCTTCTCTCCCTTCTATCCTCTCTCCTGTCTGGCCCTTGAGGTAAAAAGTTTGCCAGCCAACCCCTGAGTAAGACTATATCGGACTTGATGCCGAAAAGACAAAAGCATACTTGAGCAACACGAGGCGATTGGATATTTTCCATGACAATAGCCAAAATAGCGATTTAAACTCTCATTCTCTCAAATTAAATCTCAGAAGAAAAAAAAGAACTAATATTTTTTAAGGTGCTTCCGATATTTTATAATGACCTCGTGTTGCACCTGTAAGGTTTTGGCCCTAAAATTGTGAAACATTTCCCACCCACCGCTTCAATTTAAAAAAAACGCAGAACGCAATTTCGGGAACTGGAAGTTGGCCTGAAATCGACTGTGTCTGAGCTGCTTCGCCAGAGTCCACATGCCAAGTCTACCCAGCTGCTAACTACAATTCAGTCAATTGAGGAGCAGCAGAATGTGACTCAACAGTTTGAGTTCCTATCCGACGTTGATCTTATTGAAAAATTTCCCGATCTAATCGATCGGCTGCGTTCCGAGGGTCGCTTGCCAGCTTTGGTGTTTATGAACGATCGTAAAGGCATTGAAAACCTTGCCGCGTCGCTTGTCGATCGAGCCAATGATCGGATTAAGCAAGCCGTTAATCCTAATCTGCTAGAGCGCATGGAGAAAGCTCGCGAAGCGATGGCCATCGCCGCCAAGCGCAATCGCGACAAAGAGGATTCGGACGATGAGAATCCAGCCGAGATCGAATTGGAGTCCTACTACAGAGATCGGCTGGAACTGCGCAGCAAAATTCAGGCCTGCGCTTATTTTAAACCGCAGGCTGTGCAAGAATCTTTTCTCAACAAAGTGCTGGAGAAGCTGCTTGATGAAGATGTGAAGCATATGCTGGAATTGGGCGTCTGCTATCATCATGCCGGTTGTTCTTCGAAGCACCGACAAGCTGTTGAGATGCTGTTCCGTAGCGGTCATTTGCAGGTTAGTTTGGGTTGTTTGCTTCTGTTGTTCAGCTTGGGCCATGGCTCTGAGTAGCTGCTTTGTTCCCCTCACCCCACCTTGTAAGCCGTTATGGAAATCAATCATTTTGCATCAGGTCGCTGAAATATAGTGCCTGCGGCGTTAAAGTGAGTGCTTGCGGCGCTTGCCTGCGGCGCTAAAATGAGTGCCTGCGGCGTTAAAGTGAGTGCTTGCGGCGCTTGCCTGCGGCGCTAAAATGAGTGCCTGCGGCGTTAAAGTGAGTGCTTGCGGCGCTTGCCTGCGGCGCTAAAATGAGTGCCTGCGGCGTTAAAGTGAGTGCTTGCGGCGCTTGCCTGCGGCGCTAAAATGAGTGCCTGCGGCGTTAAAGTGAGTGCTTGCGGCGCTTGCCTGCGGCGCTAAAATGAGTGCCTGCGGCGTTAAAGTGAGTGCTTGCGGCGCTTGCCTGCGGCGCTAAAATGAGTGCCTGCGGCGTTAAAGTGAGTGCTTGCGGCGCTTGCCTGCGGCGCTAAAATGAGTGCCTGCGGCGTTAAAGTGAGTGCTTGCGGCGCTTGCCTGCGGCGCTAAAATGAGTGCCTGCGGCGTTAAAGTGAGTGCTTGCGGCGCTTGCCTGCGGCGCTAAAATGAGTGCCTGCGGCGTTAAAGTGAGTGCTTGCGGCGCTTGCCTGCGGCGCTAAAATGAGTGCCTGCGGCGTTAAAGTGAGTGCTTGCGGCGCTTGCCTGCGGCGCTAAAATGAGTGCCTGCGGCGTTAAAGTGAGTGCTTGCGGCGCTTGCCTGCGGCGCTAAAATGAGTGCCTGCGGCGTTAAAGTGAGTGCTTGCGGCGCTTGCCTGCGGCGCTAAAATGAGTGCCTGCGGCGCTAAAATGAGTGCATGCGGCGATAATGTGAGTGCCTGCGGCGTTAAAGTGAGTGCTTGCGGCGCTTGCCTGCGGCGCTAAAATGAGTGCCTGCGGCGTTAAAGTGAGTGCTTGCGGCGCTTGCCTGCGGCGCTAAAATGAGTGCCTGCGGCGTTAAAGTGAGTGCTTGCGGCGCTTGCCTGCGGCGCTAAAATGAGTGCCTGCGGCGTTAAAGTGAGTGCTTGCGGCGCTTGCCTGCGGCGCTAAAATGAGTGCCTGCGGCGTTAAAGTGAGTGCTTGCGGCGCTTGCCTGCGGCGCTAAAATGAGTGCCTGCGGCGTTAAAGTGAGTGCTTGCGGCGCTTGCCTGCGGCGCTAAAATGAGTGCCTGCGGCGTTAAAGTGAGTGCTTGCGGCGCTTGCCTGCGGCGCTAAAATGAGTGCCTGCGGCGTTAAAGTGAGTGCTTGCGGCGCTTGCCTGCGGCGCTAAAATGAGTGCCTGCGGCGCTAAAATGAGTGCATGCGGCGATAATGTGAGTGCCTGCGGCGTTAAAGTGAGTGCTTGCGGCGCTAAAGTGAGTGCTTGCGGCGTTAAAGTGAGTGCTTGCGGCGCTAAAGTGAGTGCTTGCGGCGCTAAAGTGAGTGCTTGCGGTGCTAAAATGAGTGCCTGCGGCGCTAAAATGAGTGCCTGCGGCGTTAAAATGAGTGCCTGCGGCGTTAAAATGAGTGCCTGCGGCGTTAAAATGAGTGCCTGCGGCGCTAAAATGAGTGCCTGCGGCGCTAAAATGAGTGCCTGCGGCGCTAAAATGAGTGCCTGCGGCGCCAATATGAGTGTCTTTGGCGCCAAAATGAGCGCCTGTCTGCGGCGCCAAAACGAGTGCCTGTGATAGTAAAATGAGTGCCTGCGGTGCAAAAATGTGCGCCTGTGGCGCGAAAATGAGCGCTAACAATACCGATTCCCAAAATAATTTGCATGTAGGAATTTAGTCATGTACATGTAGAATTCTTGGCTTTATCCCCTCTTCCCACTATAAAATCCCATAGTGTTTTACTTTGGAATCTCTCTCGCGCCCCGTGCAGGTGGTCACAGCAACTGCCACCCTGGCTCTGGGCGTTCACATGCCCTGCAAAACTGTCGTATTCGCTGGCGATGACAAGTTTCTGGACGCGCTCAACTATCACCAGATGGCCGGTCGGTCCGGCCGGCGTGGCTTCGACAACATCGGCAACATTGTGTTCTACGGCGTGCCCGCCTCTAAGATTGCTCACCTGATCCAAGCCGACCTGCCCGAACTCAAGGGCGGCTTTCCGCTCACCTGCGCTTTCGTTCTCAGACTGTTGCTTCTGACTGGGAATGCCACTGATCCGGAGGTGGCCCACGCTAAAGCTGCTACGGTTTTGGAGCACCCGTTTGCTGCGCACCAGAAGCCGGATATGATGCAGCAATTGCGATTGTTCTTCCTGTTCAGTGCGGAGTTTCTGCACAGGCAGGATCTTATTAATGAGTTGGGCGCTCCTCTGGTGAGTCTCATTGAGTAACAATTTGGCACCGTGTGTTTTTCCCAAGCTGGATGCCATTTAGTCTAAGAGTCCTTTCACAGTCGTTGCAGGTAACACAGGTAAAATAGTGAAAGAAGTGACTCTCTAGACGACTATAAAACGACGAGAGTCAATTTGAGGCGTTTTATTACCCGCGACTTTGAAACTAACAACTGTGTACATTTAGTCTACTTGTGTTAGTAGAAAGTTAAGCTTTAACAACGACTTTTTTGCGACTCCTTGTTTTACGATTCTCTGCAACTCACGTGACTCGCTCTCGGCCATTCTTCAGGACCTGGCCGGCTTAGTATGCCACATGGGCTACCAGCAGCCTGGCAACTTCGTGCTCACCTATCTGCTTCGATCTCCCGCTCTGCGCCAGCTGTGCGAGCCGGCTAGCAAACAGCTGCCGCCAATTCACTACGGATTCTATTGCGAGGGCTGTCAGACTGGCGAACCGATAGTTGGTCAGCGATTCAAGTGCACCAAGTGCTGGTCTGACTACAGCCTGTGCTCCAACTGCTACTCCGGCCGACCCAATCACAGCCGGGGCCGGCAGCAGCACACGGCCGCCGATTTTGAGCGTCAATTGCCGCCGTTGCGAGTGCAATTCTCCGATGAGACGTTGAGAAAATTGGTTCGAATCCTGTGCCACCTGTTCACTAAGATGGAGCTGGCCCGGTCTCTGGTTAAAAGGACGGCTGATGGAGCTCTGCATTATTTAAGGTAATAAAATACCTGCCGTTTTTCCGCTAGAATCATTGATGCCGATTGGTAAACCTCTGACAAAATACGTTTATCTTTGCTGATATGCTTTTACCCTACTAGTAGTAGTTCATGCTTGGAAAATGTTTGCGACGGGGATAGACAGGGAGTTTCTCTACAAATATAGAGCAGTTAAGACACAGAGTGTACATTCCTCAGGGGTATGGTTTTGTCTCGCATAGAAACGCCTAACCGCAGTACCCCTGTGACACTTGTCTCTGCCTGGCCGAAAGCTTGTAATGAGTTAGTAGGCTGGGTTGGAGGGTAATAGTCGATCAGGAAGGGCTGTGGGTAGCTGTATAGGAAGGCAGGCCTATACCTGTTCCAGTTGATGCTCTGACGGTCTCCCTCGGAGTGTCCTCTGGTGAACAGACCAGAGATTCTATTAAAGCTGGAGTGTGCCAAAACCAGGACTGAGTCTGAGCAGGACGGGGCCGTTAGCACGGCCTTATAAAAATGGCGGGTTGGCGAAGCAAAGGGTGAAATAGTCCCGGCGAATAGCCCTCCTGCCGCTTCAGAGATAAGAGACCGTCTGGCAAAGAGTACCCGGGGTTTAGTGGGTGGGGAGGTTCCTTCGGGTCGCCACGGCCGTGGGGGCATTGGTCAAATGACCAATTTTATTGGCTTACCAACCCGGAGAAGGCACGGGCTTCTCTGATTGGTCCACTCAAACCCTCTAGCCCCGGGGAGGTTTTGATTTGAGCTTGGAGTGATTTGAGCGACGGTAGGGGGTAGGGCCCGCCCTCAGCCCGACTGGTGTCGCCTGCTCGGCTTGATGGCCACAGTTTCTCTTAGCCTAGCTTAGAAACCTAGTGTACATTAGTACACTCCCAACTTGGATCCTAATTCATTCCTAGTGGCGTAAGAGCCTGTTCAATGGCTGAGGCGCCTTATTACTTATTTTAGTTAGTGTACATTCCTCAGGGCCGCAGTGCGTGCCTGCGTACATTGTAATCTCTCCCTCTCTGATTTCCAGGCCAACCGAGAACTCCAAGGTGCTTCTGAAGCCGCTGCCAACCGACATCAGATCGGCAGTCCGTGACTACAACGCTGCCACAGCTGTGACTTACACCAATTACCTGCGCTGCATTGCCAAGTCTGGCCTGTTGAAATTCTCCACCGCTCTGCCGTTCAGCCGGTCCGCTCCCATTGTGCCTAGCAGCAATAGCCAACTCCAAGTGTCAGCGGTGGCCCCCCTGGCCCGGCTGTCCTGGGGTCCCACTACTCCGGACTCGAACAAAGCACTCGGTCGCGTGCTATTGAACGGCGGTAACAACAGCTCGGAACAGTTGCGTCGCCTGCTGCCATTGGAGATCGTCACCGATGCGAATTTGATTCCGCTGTTGCCTACCAAACGACTGTTAAACGCCTACGCTTTGGACTTTTTCACTCACTGCAGTCTGGCTTCGATTGTTCGCGACAATGGTATTCGAGTTGGCGATTTGTTCGACCTGCTTAAAGACTTCCTGCTGGCCTGCAGGGCTGTGTCCACTTTGCTGGCTCAGCTGGCCGCTGATCCCGACGATCCGGTGGTGTGCGCCTTCAAACAGGTGTCATTCGAGTACAAGGAGCGTTTTCAAAAAGCCTTCCCTGGCGCGCGTTGAATATTGAGTCAATTTAGATTTTGAGCAATCTAATTGTCTCCCGTTAACAATAGCATATTTATAATTTTGACTCTACTATGCCCTACTAGACTAGACTTTTTCAAGTCAGTTTAGATTTTCAACGTATTACGGTTTTTTATTCTCGAGATGTTTCTTAGAATCTCTCCCAAGCCGTTTCCTAGAATCGTAACCAAGCCGTTTCTTAGAATCGTACCAAGAGGTTTCTTAGAATCATCAATAACCCTTGTTTTAGAATCTTTCACAGGCCGGCTCTTAGAATCGTTTCCAAGTGAGTTCTTAAAATATTTACCGATTTTTTTCTTAGAATCGTACCAAGAGTTTTCTTAGAATCGTACCAAAAGTTTCTTAGAATCATCAATATCCCCTGTTTTAGAATCTTTCACAGGCCGGCTCTTAGAATCGTTTCCAAGTGAGTTCTTAGAATATTTACCGATTTTTTTTCTTAGAATCGTACCAAGAGTTTCTTAGAATCGTACCAAGAGTTTCTTAAAACCGTACCAAGAGTTTCTTATAATCGTACCAAGAGTTTCTTATAATCGTACCAAGAGTTTCTTAGAATCGTACCAAGAGTTTCTTAGAATCGTACCAAGAGGTTTCTTAGAATCGTTTCCAAGTCCTTTATTAAAATATTTACCAATTTTTTTCTTAAAACCGTTACCAAGTTTTAAATATAATCGTTTCCCAACTCTTATTTTGAATCTTTCCGAGTCCAAATTTTAGAATCACCCACCAGTCTGTTCTTGGAATCGTAATCGGATTGTTTCTTAGAATTTTCTCTCAGCTTCTTTCTTAGAATTATCAATATGTCTCTTCGTAGAATTGTTCTCAACCTTTCTCAGAATCTTTCTTAGAAAGTTTGCCAAATTGTTTCTTAGAATCCTTACAAATTTTTTGCAATTGTTTCACAACCCTGACTTGGAATCGTTATCAAGTCGTTTCTTAGAATTGTTTTCAAGCCCCTTCTTACGTTGGCCGTTTCTGCTTTCACTCAGCAATTTCCAATGAGTTGGTTTCTCTCCAGTTATTTCTCCCCTTATCCCATTGACGTCCGTGAATGATTTTGTTTTGTTCAGTCTGGATCAGTTGCTACAATTTTGTCAATTTGTTTATCAACATTTTTGTAAGCCCCGGTTTTTTTCAAATTTTTATTAAGCAAAAATCATTTTTTGAAGTAAAAAGTATTCTATGTACTTTTTTGGATCCAATGTCGTCTTTTTGCTTTCAGTTTGACAATAACAAAATAATATTTTTTCATTTTTAAAACTCTTTATTCGATTTGTCTCCGCTTTTTTATCAACAAAGTGGAAAGCAATTTATTAATAATATTGTATTTTTTCAATTTAATATATATTTTTTCTTTTGCTTTTTCGCCAATTTAATGAGTGGCTTATACGCTTGGTTGGTTCTCTCTTTATACAGGCAATAAAATTGATTAACTTGCTGCGTATTAGTGTCGAAATCTTTGCTCTGTGTGTGTTTCTTAGAATTTGTCAAATTTGTAAGCCTCCATGCTTCTATTTGAAGTTGACACAGTTAGTCATCTTTTTGTGTGTCCCAGTTGTTCGGCTTTCAGAAGAAAAAAATACACTAAAAAGTTCTACGTCAGCGTCTACTAGGGTGTGGCTTTCAAAAACTAAGCGCCGTCGTTGGCTTGGAACTGCGCCGCGCCGTCACGTGCTGCTAGCGCTGTTGACCCCCCCCCCCCAAAAAAAACAAAGGAGACTGCTGTTTTGATAGACTTTCTTTATTCATTTTTTTCATGAAGCCGCTGGTTGATGAATGACCTGCGTGTTACTACTTTATTAAGTCTAGTAGTATAATTTGCATCTAAAAAGCATTTTTGTTAAAAATCTGTAAAAAAACATACAATGCACTCATAGATAGCTGTCTCTAATCTCTAATTATAGATCCCGCTTATCCAGGTATTAATCCCTAATTATAGATCCCATACTTATCTAGGTGAAACCTGACAAAAAGCACAGTTTGAAAATTTAATTTAATAAAACTGGGATTTCGCAAATATTTACTCTTTTGCAGAAGCCTTTTAAATGGAGGCTTCGCAATTGACGAAACCTGCAGTGTATTAGTTATTTACTTTAATGCAATCGCTTTGCTTTCAAACAAAGTGCTTATTGAATTTTCAAATATTGATACTACGAACTAACTCGCGAAATCTAAAAATCTATTAAATCGAAAGTCTAATTTGCCATCACTGAAAAAGTATATTTCAACTGTGCAGTGTCTGTACAGTGTTTAACTGCAGGTGTCTGTAGAGTACTTAACTACAGGTGTCTGTAGAGTGCTTAACTGCAGGTGTCTGTAGAGTGCTTAACTGCAGGTGTCTGTAGAGTGTTTAACTGCAGGTGTCTGTAGAGTGCTTAACTACAGGTGTCTGTAGAGTGCTTAACTGCCTGTCAGAGTGCTTATCTACAAAGAGTCCGTAGAGTGCTTAACTGCAGGTGTCTGTAGAGTGTTTAACTGCAGGTGTCTGTAGAGTGCTCAACTGCAGGTGTCTGTAGAGTGCTTAACTACAGGTGTCTGTAGAGTGCTTAACTGCAGGTGTCTGTAGAGTGCTTAACTGCAGGTGTCTGTAGAGTGTTTAACTGCAGGTGTCTGTAGAGTGCTTAACTACAGGTGTCTGTAGAGTGCTTAACTGCCTGTCAGAGTGCTTATCTACAAAGAGTCCGTAGAGTGCTTAACTGCAGGTGTCTGTAGAGTGTTTAACTGCAGGTGTCTGTAGAGTGCTTAACTGCAGGTGTCTGTAGAGTGCTTAACTGCAGGTGTCTGTAGAGTTTAACTGCAGGTGTCTGTAGAGTGCTTAACTGCATGTGTCTGTAGAGTGCTTAACTGCAAGTGTCTGTAGAGTGTTTAACTGCAAGTGTCTGTAGAGTGCTTAACTGCATGTGTCTGTAGAGTGCTTAACTGCAAGTGTCTGTAGAGTGTTTAACTGCAGGTGTCTGTAGAGTGCTTAACTGCAGGTGTCTGTAGAGTGCTTAACTGCAGGTGTCTGTAGAGTGCTTAACTGCCTGTCAGAGTGCTTATCTACAAAGAGTCCGTAGAGTGCTTAACTGCAGGTGTCTGTAGAGTGTTTAACTGCAGGTGTCTGTAGAGTGCTCAACTGCAGGTGTCTGTAGAGTGCTTAACTACAGGTGTCTGTAGAGTGCTTAACTGCAGGTGTCTGTAGAGTGCTTAACTGCAGGTGTCTGTAGAGTGCTTAACTGCAGGTGTCTGTAGAGTGCTTAACTGCAGGTGTCTGTAGAGTGCTTAACTGCAGGTGTCTGTAGAGTGTTTAACTGCATGTGTCTGTAGAGTGTTTAACTGCAGGTGTCTGTAGAGTGTTTAACTGCATGTGTCTGTAGAGTGCTCAACTGCAGGTGTCTGTAGAGTGTTTAACTGCATGTGTCTGTAGAGTGCTTAACTGCAGGTGTCTGTAGAGTGCTTAACTGCAGGTGTCTGTAGAGTGCTTAACTGCAGGTGTCTGTAGAGTGCTTAACTGCAGGTGTCTGTAGAGTGCTTAACTGCAGGTGTCTGTAGAGTGCTTAACTGCAGGTGTCTGTAGAGTGCTTAACTGCAGGTGTCTGTAGAGTGCTTAACTGCAGGTGTCTGTAGAGTGCTTAACTGCAGGTGTCTTCCTTTATACATGTATAGAGCAATAGTTGGTTGTCATTAGATTCAATACTTCAGTTGAGCAATCTCCAGCAAGAACAAAAATATTTTCCACTTTACATGTAAAAACATTTCCTGAAAAGCTGGAAAATGAAATAAAGCCATAGGATTGGACCTAGGCATTTGAATTGCGCCAGGGTGCAAATAGAGGTCGAACGACGATATCGAGTAGAAGCCAAGCACCGTCTCTTTGTAGCAGCAAGTTGTAAACTGTATTCTGAGTCACCTGTTTGTCACCTTTATCGGTTAATGAAGCTGAGACGACACCCTATGTGAATATCACTCTGGTATCTAGGAAAGAGTCACTCTGGTATCTAGGAGAGAGTCACTCTGGTATCTAGGAGAGAGTCACTCTGGTATCTAGGAGAGAGTCACTCTGGTATCTAGGAGAGAGTCACTCTGGTATCTAGGAGAGAGTCACTCTGGTATCTAGGAGAGAGTCACTCTGGTATCTAGAAGAGTCACTCTGGTATCTAGGAGAGAGTCACTTTGGTATCTAGGAGAGTCACTCTGGTATCTAGGAGAGAGTCACTCTGGTATCTAAGAGAGAGTCACTCTGGTATCTAGGAGAGAGTCACTCTGGTATCTAAGAGAGTCACTCTGGTATCTAGGAGAGAGTCACTTTGGTATCTAGGAGAGAGTCACTCTGGTATCTAGGAGAGAGTCACTCTGGTATCTAGAAGAGTCACTCTGGTATCTAGGAGAGAGTCACTCTGGTATCTAGGAGAGAGTCACTCTGGTATCTAGGAGAGAGTCACTTTGGTATCTAGGAGAGAGTCACTCTGGTATCTAAGAGAGTCACTCTGGTATCTAGGAGAGAGTCACTCTGGTATCTAGGAGAGAGTCACTCTGGTATCTAGGAGAGAGTCACTCTGGTATCTAGAAGAGTCACTCTGGTATCTAGGAGAGAGTCACTCTGGTATCTAGGAGAGAGTCACTCTGGTATCTAGAAGAGTCACTCTGGTATCTAGGAGAGAGTCACTTTGGTATCTAGGAGAGAGTCACTCTGGTATCTAGGAGAGAGTCACTCTGGTATCTAGAAGAGTCACTCTGGTATCTAGGAGAGAGTCAATCTGGTATCTAGAAGAGAGTTACTCAGGTATCTAGGAGAGTCACTCTGGTATCTAGGAGAGAGTCACTCAGGTATCTAGGAGAGAGTCACTCTGGTATCTAGAAGAGTCACTCTGGTATCTAGAAGAGAGTTACTCAGGTATCTAGGAGAGAGTCACTCTAGTATCGAGGAGAGAGTCACTCTGGTATCTGAGAGTCACTCTGGCATCTGAGAGTCACTCTAAGAGCCCTTCGGGTGCTTCTGTGTCGGACAGTGAGTTACTTAATAGAATAATTAGACAAAAAGACATTTCCTGAAACAAACCAACTATTAGCATTCTCTAATGTGTTATCAAGGTCAAATTGACTTTCACAGAGAACGTTTTCTGCCCTCTAAACTTAAGAGGTAATTTTTTCATTCGAGTGTTGCATAATTGCATGTACATACTAGCTAGAAATCACGTGACTCTTGGCGAGTAACAGCAATAGGTTAGCAAAACTTAGTCAATTAAATCTTTCACATTTTGCAACCCACTTTTCTAGCCTAACTTTAGCGAGTTCTACAATGGGAGACAATAAAACTCTTGGAAAATTTATCCGCGGAAATCTTCCATTTAGACAGGTGGCTTCAGCTTGTAGGACTGAAAATTGCCTATAAATTTGGGAGCATGTTAGAGATTAGGAGTTCAGTTCGCGCTAAAGGTTTGCTTTGATTTATGTCTAAAACTGCTACAACAGTCTTTTGTAACTTTGGTGACCATGCAAGCGTCCACCTGTACAATAATTATTGTTCAGTATTTTGGGTTTGCT
Source organism: Macrostomum lignano (assembly GCA_002269645.1). Taxonomy (NCBI): domain Eukaryota; kingdom Metazoa; phylum Platyhelminthes; family Macrostomidae; genus Macrostomum; species Macrostomum lignano. The sequence continues at coordinate 68,532 of NIVC01001822.1, read as the reverse complement.
CTGCTTCTGGTAGCAATGCTGCTGTCTACTGTGCCTGACCTGGTTGAAGGTAAGTGCGTTGGATTTGAGGTTTATCTACTAGACAACTGAAGGTTATCTGAGAGACACCTGAGGGTTATCTGGAAGACACCTGAGGGTTATCTGAGAGATACCTGAGGGTTAGCTCAGAGACACCTGGTGACTAATCTGAGACACACCTGAGAGAGTTATCTGAGACACACCTGGGAGAGTTATCTGAGACACACCTGAGAGAGTTATCTGAGACACACCTGAGAGAGTTATCTGAGACACACCTGAGAGAGTTATCTGAGACACACATGAGAGAGTTATCTGAGACACACCTGAGAGAGTTATCTGAGACACACCTGAGAGAGTTATCTGAGACACACCTGAGAGAGTTATCAGAGACACACCTGAGAGAGTTATCTGAGACACACCTGAGAGTTATCTGAGACACACCTGAGAGAGTTATCTGAGACACACCTGAGAGAGTTATCTGAGACACACCTGAGAGAGTTATCAGAGACACACCTGAGAGAGTTATCTGAGACACACCTGAGAGAGTTATCTGAGACACACATGAGAGAGTTATCTGAGACACACTTGAGAGAGTTATCTGAGACACACATGAGAGAGTTATCTGAGACACACATGAGAGCTATCTGAGACACACCTGAGTTATCTGAGACACACCTGAGCGAGTTATCTGAGACACACATGAGAGAGTTATCTGAGACACACCTGAGAGAGTTATCTGAGACACACCTGAGAGAGTTATCTGAGACACACCTGAGAGAGTTATCTGAGACACACCTGAGAGAGTTATCAGAGACACACCTGAGAGAGTTATCTGAGACACACCTGAGAGAGTTATCAGAGACACACCTGAGAGAGTTATCTGAGACACACCTGAGAGAGTTATCTGAGACACACATGAGAGAGTTATCTGAGACACACTTGAGAGAGTTATCTGAGACACACCTGAGAGAGTTATCAGAGACACACCTGAGAGAGTTATCTGAGACACACCTGAGAGAGTTATCAGAGACACACCTGAGAGAGTTATCTGAGACACACCTGAGAGAGTTATCTGAGACACACCTGAGAGAGTTATCTGAGACACACCTGAGAGAGTTATCTGAGACACACCTGAGAGAGTTATCTGAGACACACATGAGAGAGTTATCTGAGACACACCTGCTGAGAGAGTTATCTGAGACACACCTGCTGAGAGAGACACCTGAGAGTTATCTGATATTAACTATAATATTTCACCATCCGCAGGGTGTTACAGGAGCGGAGTCTATTGCACCTATCATCGCCAGTGCTGTTCCAGACGCTGCGCTATTCACTTCAGGCAGTGCGCTTAAACTTCATCGGGAGGATCAATTACAACGTCAAAAAAATCTGAGCTCGATTCGTCTTGGAGCTATTGCAGATTTTCGACTGGCATGAATTTTTTAGCCCCTGAAACAATTCTTTTGTGTTTTCTTTTTTTATTAGGTGTTTAACTAATTGATATATTGCACATTCGTACGTGTACATGCACATGGGTATGGCATGGCATCGTACGTACGTCGGTCATGCACAATATGTAAATGCGTTTTACTGACAACTTCTTTATCTCGTATTAGTAAAATTTTGCATTGGATTTTAATAAATCAAACAGGAGTTCTTCACATTAAAGGAAATTAGGAAATTGCAGTGTTCGTTTCAATTTCTTAACGGATTATCTACTACTCGAGTACACTGTATATACGAGTATATACTCGTACAAACAAGTTGATATAAAGAGCACAATTTTAATTTCACTAAGAACCTATAACAGTAACAGTGAACTACTGCAAGTAGCGTCGCATGAATATATCTATAAGTATTCGCAACAGAAAAAAGAGATAAAAAATAAAAAATATATGAAATTTTAATCGATATTTATTGTGCAAATAAGGGGTCTGTAGCCCAGTGGTCTGGGACGACGCTGATGTGCCAGCCGCCCATGCTCGACTCCAATTGCAGTCGCATTAATTTGGGGCTAAATTGGAATATCGGCTTGGCTCTGCTCGTGAAAGTATCGGCCTTGAGGGCCAACCCCCAAGGCACAGTGAAGTGTACAGTGGCGCACAATGAATTAAGACCAACTAACACAAATCGAACTTTTAACTTCATAACCTACACAGATTGCGGGAGCATTCTGATCTAATCAGATATAGAAAACTGTGGTATCAATCAATTAAATTAGTAATGTGTTGGGTAATTACACGCGATTGAGTGTGCATAATTGGAGTCCCTTGTCTGACTTTCGAATTCGATGAGTCACACAGTAATAAGACCACTTAATTACTTGGTCTATAAGGTGCTATAAAAGTGTCCCTGCTGATTCTGATTGTCCAAAACATATAATTCAATACTACTCCAAGCAAAAAGTTATCTCGAACTCTTCTAGAATAGGGAGAGGCAGAGCTCCATCGCCTGAGTCGTGTAGGAAAATCAAGGCGCTGTTCGACCAAGGAATTTCCCAGCGTGCCAAAGCAGTGGCAGCACAGACTGTGCCCCAAGACTTGTCAGGGCACCGAAAACTGACCACCGACTGGATCGCCGCATTGTGCGAATGCCCGAGTCCAACCGTCGGCTCACCGCTGTGGACATCAGCCGTGAACTTTTGCAGTGTCCAGTGGTGTCCAGCTGCACCCCATGACTGTCCGCCACCGTTTGATAGCTGCCGGACTACATGGCCGCATTGCTAGGAAGAAGCCATTTATCTCCGACAAAAACCGGAAGTGGCGCGAAGCAGCATGCAAGCTGGGCACCCCAGGACTGGGCCGAGACCAACTGGAGTCATGAGAGCAAATATAGCAGAGTATCACAGGTGCACCATTGGTACCATGAAGCATGGAGGTGGCAATGTCATGGTGTTGGCTGCAGTATTCTCCAGAGCTGGACCTGGGCCAATAACTCGCATTGTGGGCGTCATGGACAGTCAGAAGTACCTTGACATCCGCAGCTGCCACCTACCAGAGGCAGCAGATGCGCCGCCAGTGAGTCCAATGCACAGCTGGCAGTTTCGGCAGAACAACGATACCAAGCACACCTCCAAGCTTGTGAAGGCATGGGTTGCTGATAACAACATCCACACCATGGACTGGCCAGCGCAGTCACCAGACCTCAATCCGATTGAGAATCTGTGGTCGAGCGGGACATCCAGAGGCAGCAGCCAGCTTCCCTTGGTCAGCTGTACCGTGTCATTGAGGACTCGTGGACTGCCATCCCGGCAGAAGTGTGCCAGAAGCTGGTGGACAGCATGCCTAGGCGGTGCAGTGCTGTGATTAAGTCAAGAAGATATGCTACAAAGTATTAGAGTAGATAGTTTGGTATCAGTGACGTTTGCTTTACAATTATTTCCCTAGTAATTTATTTATGGTCTTATAATGGCTCTTATTTCAATGTTAAACCTAAAACTGTCTTCCCATTCAAAGATCAGCCTTTTGAAGTTAAACCTGCTGGAAATTGAACAAAAAACAAAAATACTATACAAATAACAAAAAATAATATTTCTACAAGCATTACTTCCAATTTAGTACTTGAATTTACCTTAAAGACCAGTATGGCAAAGATAAAATAATTTTACTTGGTGGTCTTAATTCATTGTGCGCCACGGTACATGCCTAACGATTAATAAAGTTAGGGCAGCTGTACACTCCTCTGCGTATGACTGCGTACGTATCCACGTGCGTGTGTGCCTGCTCAGGGGAGTCGGCGGAATGAGCAGCAATAACTAGATATATTGTTGTTCTTCTATCTATCGTAGTTTCATGTAAAAAGTAAAAACAACGCAAAACACTCTACTCAAAGAAAGTAGGATAAGCAGGATTTCATTGGTGCAGGAATAAAATTCAATAATAGCTATAGTTTAGTAGCAATTTTTTTGTATTTTAATATTGTATACACTGTAGGTTTTACATTATCAACTACATAAAAATTGTAAATTTTTTGCTTTTGTAAAGGCGGCATGCAAATTGTAGAATAAATTAATAATTAGCATTAATAATTAAAGCACGTGATTCTCCTAAACGATTCAAATATCTACAGTAATAAAATTAACAGCCAAACAGGGGTCTTTGACGGCAAATAAAAAGACAGTAAAAATGAGTTTTCGGACGGTTTAGCAGAAATATTAAGCAGTTTTGTTATGACGCCAAGGCGAATGAAATTTCAGGACGGGAAAACGAAGATCAGCAGCGAAGCTGGAATGCACAGTTTTGAAAAAAATTGGACGAATGATGTTTTGTTATAACTTGCTAGCGAGCTAACGTGAATTAGATATTTAATGAAAACAGACGTTAAACAAAACAATAAAACTATAATTAACTAGTCATAAAAGTGTAGAAAATACAAGTCAGAGAGTTATAAAAGATGCAATTTGTATAATTAAACGAGTGTGATCGGTAAAATTGAAAATTGCCAAGGTTAATAAAAATTTGCAGCTAATTAATTACGAGTATTTCGGTAAGCAAAGTACATCAACGTCTGTGGAATGAATTGCGTAAATAAATTATTAGTTCAAAACACACCATCCAGCTGAGTCATTAAGCCCTACTCAACCAAAAACAACCAAAACTACTACTCACTCAGCTGAGCCACTCAATCCTACTCAACCGAAATACCCAGTCAGCTCAAAAGCTACTCACTCAGCTGAGTCACTCAATCCTACTCAACCGAAATACCCAGTCAGCTCAAAAGCTACTCACTCAGCTGAGTCACTCAATCCTACTCAACCAAAACACCCCAGTCAGCTCAAAAGCTACTCACTCAGCTGAGTCACTCAATCCTACTCAACCGAAACACCCAGTCAGCTCAAAAGCTACTCAATCAGCTGAGTCACTCAATCCTACTCAACCAAAACACCCCAGTCAGCTCAAAAGCTACTCAATCAGCTGAGTCACTCAATCCTACTCAACCGAAATACCCAGTCAGCTCAAAAGCTACTCACTCAGCTGAGTCACTCAGTTCTACTCAACCGAAACACCCCAGTCAGCTCAAAAGCTACTCACTCAGCTGAGTCACTCAATCCTACTCAACCGAAACACCCCAGTCAGCTCAAAAGCTACTCACTCAGCTGAGTCACTCAATCCTACTCAACCGAAACACCCCAGTCAGCTCAAAAGCTACTCACTCAGCTGAGTCACTCAATCCTACTCAACCGAAACACCCCAGTCAGCTCAAAAGCTACTCACTCAGCTGAGTCACTCAATCCTACTCAACCGAAACACCCCAGTCAGCTCAAAAGCTACTCACTCAGCTGAGTCACTCAATCCTACTCAACCGAAACACCCCAGTCAGCTCAAAAGCTACTCACTCAGCTGAGTCACTCAATCCTACTCAACCGAAACACCCCAGTCAGCTCAAAAGCTACTCACTCAGCTGAGTCACTCAATCCTACTCAACCAAAACACCCCAGTCAGCTCAAAAGCTACTCACTCAGCTGAGTCACTCAATCCTACTCAACCAAAACACCCCAGTCAGCTCAAAAGCTACTCACTCAGCTGAGTCACTCAACCAAAACACTCTAGTCAGCTCAAAAGCTACTCACTCAGCTGAGTCACTCAATCCTACTCAACCAAAACACCCCAGTCTACTCAAAAGCTACTCACTCAGCTGAGTCACTCCATCCTACTCAACCAAAATACCCCAGTCAGCTCAAAAGCTACTCAATCAGTTGAGGAACTTCCTGCAGCTCACGGACCCGCAGTGACAGGCCACCTTGTCCTCCTCCTTATCAAACCGGTAATCGTACGTCAGCTCCTCTCCAGCCGCGATGTCCCGCCCAGCAACTATCAGAATTCGCTGGTCCATGACTCGAGTCACGCAGTTTGGTGAGCAGCTGTGGTTGATGAAGCGCGCTGGGCCACCCTTCATGCTGGCGTCAATCACCCACTGCCAGTTCACCTTGAACAGGTAGCAGTCAATGTTGCGGCTCTGGTAGAATTTCTCCTTGGCCTCAGACAGGCTGGCTCTGATGAGCTCTCCAGTGTACTCAACTATGAACTCGGCCTTCGCAAACGGCCGCACAGCGAACAGGCCCAGGCCATGGATACTGGATGGTAGCACCTGGACTCTGCACTGCCAATGCTCACTGCGGGCCACACGAATCTGGTTGCGAACTGTGGCCACCGCAGCCTCCTCGCTGCACTGCTGCTCAACTGTCGTCACGGGCCTGCGGGCTGAGCTCAGCAGGAAGCTGAAGGTGCGCTTCAACTGCGAGTTGCCCGCTGAGGCCTCCGGCCTACTGGCTGCCTTGAACGGCTCTGAGCGGGCGCAGCCGCTGGCGTTTGGCGAAGACTCCTGCTTGCGCAGCTGCGCCCAGCGGTGGATCAGGTAGATGGGGGAGTAGCCGCTGCAGAATCCCAGCTGTTCCAGGCACCACACAACTCTGGGATGGACAATTCCTACTGAACTCCAGCCGTTGCCTGCGGGAGTTAGGAATTAATGGAGGGGTGAGAAATTTACAATTAATTGATTCGTTAAAAGTGCACAGATCATGAACGCATAAGATCTGTGTGATGTACTCGTAGACTATAAAATAAGGAAATATAAATGTTGTTAAAGTAAATAACCGGCATGCTTCAATTTTGGGGAGTGTGGACTTTTTTATAAATAGGTGACTTTGGCTTTCAGAGGGGGGTGCATGGGATTTGAGATGCATGGGATTTGAGATGCATGGGATTTGAGATGCATGGGATTTAGAATGCATGGGATTTGAGATGCATGGGATTTGAGATGCATGGGATTTAGAATGCATGGGATTTGAGATGCATGGGATTTGAGATGCATGGGATTTGAGATGCATGGGATTTGAGATGCATGGGATTTGAGATGCATGGGATTTGAGATGAATGGGATTTGAGATGCATGGGATTTGAGATGCATGGGATTTGAGATGCATGGGATTTGAGATGCATGGGATTTGAGATGCATGGGATTTGAGATGCATGGGATTTGAGATGCATGGGATTTGAGATGCATGGGATTTGAGATGAATGGGATTTGAGATGCATGGGATTTGAGATGCATGGGATTTGAGATGCATGGGATTTGAGATGAATGGGATTTGGGATGCATGGGATTTGAGATGCATGGGATTTGAGATGAATGGGATTTGGGATGCATGGGATTTGGGATGCATGGGATTTGAGATGTTGGGATTTGAGATGAATGGGATTTGGGATGCATGGGATTTGGAATGTAGATCTGATTACTAGCGAAAATCTTGGCTATTTTATTGATTTCATACAGTGCAAAAGAGCCTGAAAAAAATAAACAAAATCAAAACTCACCAACACGCAAAGTCAAACACTCAGCGGGAGCCTGCTCACTCCAGCACTCGCCCACCATCTGGCACAGCCGCCTCATCACCATGACTGGATGGGAGGCGCACAGTCGCAAGGACTCTTCGCGAGACGCCAGCACAAAGCGCACCTTGCCAGACTCAGCCTGCAGTCTCCAGTCGTAGATGCTGATCTTGCCAGCCTCCCGGATGCTCCAGAACTGGCGCTGGGCCCTAAAGCCCACAGGCAGCAGCACGGTGCCCATGGAGCCGGACTCTGCACGCAGGCAGCCAAGCCGGGTGATCAACAGGCCGCCAATCCTGACGGTCACCTCATCAGGCGGCAGGGACACCTCGCAGAGGCTCTGGTCCGCTGCACCCACCACCAGCCGCTGGCACAACAGGCGGCCAAAGTCGCTGGGCGGAAGGTCGCAGCCTGCAAACTCTGCAATGTCGGCGCAGTCGCTGCAGCGGCACTCGCAGAGGTCGCTGAACTGCCAGCCAGACGTCAGGGCGCAGCCAAGGTGACAAACCCGAGGACACGACAGGCTCAGACAATCGATGCTCGCTCCCACCTTGCCGCACTCTGAGCACCTGTTGCCCCGAGCTCTGCGCACAGCAGCCCGAACTCCCTGAATGCAGTCGCTCTCGTCAACTCGAATCTCCGGCGAGAACAGCGCGCAGCCCGCGTGAATCCAGGAGGTCCGCGCGCTTGGCAGCAGCCGCCCCAGCACCGAGTCCTGCTTCCTCTGACCGCACAGCTCGCATTCGCCAGCTCCATCAACTGCAGTCGCCTCTCTCAGCTTCCTCACTGACAGCTCCCGGCACTCCTTCACCATCGAGCAGCTCAACGTGTCAGCGTCAACCGGCTCCGGGCGCTTCGGCGCTGCATCCAGGACCTCCGCGCGGAGATCAGCAAGGCGAAGCCACGAGAACAGCGCAGCAACTCCTTCTTCCAGGGCCGTTGACAGCAGCGCACAGTCCGGCAACTTCTTCGGAATCTGTGGATGGAGAGGTTGCTGGTGTCTGCTGCGGTCTGCTGCTAGTAGCAGAAAAGGATTGCTTATGTAGTGATCCGCTAGTTGGTGTTAGGCGTCGCACTTAGTCAGTCTGCCGCTGGTCAGCTTCCCGCTCCCTCTGGTCTGCCTGTTTGCTGTTCCCTTTTTTTCTTTTTTCTGCCTCCCTCTTTCCGTTTTCTGCGCTCTCGTTTGCTCCTGTCCTGTGGTCGCTGGTGGCCTGTTTCCCTTGTCATCATGCGAGCAGTCACATGACAAGTCTTGCCTCCTCGTAGTCTTCAAAGTGCAGTAAACATGTTTACTGTTGGTCCCTGTTTATGTGAGAGTCACGTGCCTAAGGCTCTTCCCTTCTCTAAGGAAAGGAGTGACTCATGTTTCTAAAAATAGACACTGCGTCACAGTATAGTGCACTCTGCCCGGAGACCCAGAGTGACGTCAGTTCTAAAAATAGAACAAAGTCACGAGGTCTTGTGCGTTGGGGCAGTGGAGAATCCAGCGCTATGAATATTGGACCCCCCCTTCACCCTTGTTTCTGTCAGGGATTGATTCATCATTCCAGTTGTTCATCGTTCTCTATGATTCTCTGTTTGAGTGTACGTTCAATTCACTGCTATTGGTCTGAGACCCATCTGATGCCAACCCCAAAAGCACGATCTACTGACGAGACGCATTGTTCGTAAGCTGCAAATCTGCACATTGTGCTGTGTTCGCTCGACTTGTTTCTTTCGTCCCGACAGAAGCTCACCTCACCTAAGGCGGAGACGAGACCAGACGGACTGGTGGCAGCACTACCGACGCTACTAAAGAGTTACTAAGAAGGCTTCCGCAGGAAGAGGCTCGAGACTTAGAATTGCCACTCGTAAAGCTTCAGTGCCTAAATCGGGAAGCTAAAGCTCTCTACTTCACTTATTAATAGGCGGGGGTGCTTTTGGGAGTGCAATGGTCTGATGAGGATCTACTGCTAGAAGCAGAAAAGGAGGGCTTCTGGTCACGGTCTGCTTCTAGCAGTACTACAGAATGCTTCTGGTAGCCCAGGATTACTCTGAATCTGCCCCTGAACCTGAAGAGCGATTCGCTCAGCTAGGGGAAGAAGACTGCCTTGCTTTTGGAAGTGCAATGGTTTGCTGAGGATCTACTACTAGGAGCAGAAAAGGAAGGCTTCTGCCTAGGGTCTGCGTCTGGCAGTAACAAAGAATGGTTCCCCTTCTCAGCTTACCTTGCAGGCCTCGATGAGCTCAATGATGATGGCTTTGACCAGGTCGTGTCCCGAGCTGAACTCCTGGTACGGAGGCATCCTGCAGAAGATCTTCTCAGCCGCAGCCTCATGCCTGGCCTCATCAATGTCGTCCAGGACGCCGTCCAGCTGCTGAGGCCGAGACGGCAGTCCGAGGCTCTCGCTCAGGGCGCGGATCCTGGCTCGGAGGTCCTTCACGCAGGCGGCCTTCAGAGCGTGGAAGCCCCGAGAGTCGCAGTCCCGACAGAAAAAGTCCAGCTGCTCGTTCACCAGGTACACGTGGTACAGCTCGTCATTGATGCCAGCGCAGGTGGCGTGCACCACATTCTTGCAGTCTGGGGTGGAGCACGCCAATGAATTGCCAATCAGAGAGGTGACCCGATGGCACTCGTGGCAAGTCACCTCCGTGCTCTCGCAGTGCTGGCACAAGTTGTCCCAGTCTGACCAGTCATCGCTGAATACTTTGCCGCAGTGCTTACAGGCTGCACAGTCGCAGCACAGCTGCCAGTCCTTCACGCTGTACCCTCGACTCTCTTCAAGACAGTCTGGATGGTAGGCAGCCCCGCACTTGATGCAGCTGCGACACGCTGTCCCAGACCGCTTGCACACTCGGCACACAAGGCAACGGGCGCATCGCCAAGGTGTCAGGCCGGACCACAGAGGCCGCTCGCATACAGACAGGCAGTACAGGTGAAACTGCTCAGTACAGCAGCTGCATCTCAGCATCAGATCCTGCTCTGCACCACCGCTACCGCACAATAAGCACTGCGGCTGGCTTATATCGGGCACAGATCCCTTCCGACCGAATACGGCTACTCCATCACGCCAAGCCTCTTCTCTGTTCGACATCTCCTGCGGCACATCCACTGCCACGGATCCCGTGTCTCCAGTCACTGCCTGCACGCACTGCCGCAGTTGGCCCCGACTCACCGAGTCATACAGAGAGCCCATTCGCTGAGCTGCTTCAACTGATGGCCTCTTTATCTTTACAGCTTTCTTGCCACCTGATTCAGCAGAATCAGCCTGAGGCTTTGGTCGCTCTCCGTAGCGACTCACCCAGCTGGGAAAGCCCTTAGCAACTGAGTAGACAGACAGATCGATGCCCGATTTGAGCACAGCAACAGCCCTGCACTTGGCACAGCCTCCGCAGTCGCACTCCAAATCGCTCTGCTGACTGGCTGAGCGAAGACTAGCAGTGAAGGCCGTGTAGCAGGTCTTGCAGATGTCAATCTTGCCCTGCAGCGAGATCAGCAGAGCTGCGCATCCACACACGCTGCAGTAAATCGATCCGCCCTCTGCCTCCTCAACACTCGAGTCCGCAATCTTCATCTTTGCCTTTCGCTTCGGCTCTGCCACCGCTGCAGTCTCCAGCTTCCCTGCCGCCTCATCACCCGCCAGCTGCTCTTCCTTCACTGCCGCCGCCTCAGGCAGAGCGTCGCTCTTCCGCTTTCGCCGTCGCTGCTTTTTCTCTGCTGATGAGGCGCCGCCACTGCCGGCTGCTCCCTCGCTGGTCGATCGGCGCTTCTGTTTGCCCGCCTTCTTCTTTTGCTGCCGTGACGCCTCCTCCGCCATCACCGGCTGCTGCTGCTGCTGCGGCTGCTTTCGACGCTCCCCGCCGCTCTCCTCTTCGTCGATGAATCGGCGCGGCTTCTTCGACCTCCGCCTGCCGTCATCAGCTGGTGCCGTCTCGTCCGCTGCTTCAGAGGCCGCCGCTGCTGGTTCCGCCTTCACAGCCGCTGCCTCATCGCCTGCTGACTCTGCCACCGAATCTTCGGCTGCTGACTCTGCCGCCTCGGCCTTCTCCGGCTTGACGACCTCCGCGCACTCCTGGCCGCTCCGCTTCGCTGCGCTGTACACAACCACGCCGCACAGGGCTGCCATGTGCTTCTCTTCCAGGCGCTTCAGTCGCTCCGCCTTTGTGCCTCGCTTGTAAGTCGCATAGCGCTGGCCAGACTTCACCGACTCCTGCAGCACCCGCAGGCTCATGCTCTGGTGCAGGCGGGCAGTTCTCTTCTCGTTAATCTCCTCTTGTAGCCATGGCATGGCTGCAGGTAATATTAAGTCCTCGAATATTATTCAGAAGCATTAATTAAAGGTTTGACTTACAAGACGGTTATACTGATACAAGTTCAAACATAAATTCCATGTCTTTAAAGAGTTTATTGGCATACAGTCTTTATAAAAATAGCAGTTTTGAAAACTAAAAGCATTCCCTGATTATACACGCGCAACACCTGGCTGACCCAGCCAAGATCAGTTGCAAAAGTGCCTACCCGAAGAAGACATAGTACTAATTAGATGACGAAGCATTTATCCTTAATAAGACAGTCATAGTTACTCCTGTTATTAACCCAAAAGTGCATAAAATTTGCTTTAGGATTTCTTTCACACGTAAGCTGCATTTTTGGTCAAAAAGGAAGTTGGATAGCCAGTGTAAATCAGGTGGGTTGCACATTTATGCCCCTTATTGATGAAAAGACAGTTGATATTGCATTTGGGGTACTCATGCAAATAAAAAAATGTTTCAACTTATTGTATTTCTATTGAAGCTCAATTTGCAATAGGTAAATATAATGACTATTCAATTGTGTTACTATGATTATTTTAGTTACTTCTTTTACTAAGAAGTAGATAATTTTGCAAGCTGGCTTATTCTGTGTAAAGTGAATATCATTAATAGCCTAAAGGCCTGTAAGATCTATCATGGGCACTATCTACTTCTATCATACACTTCATGGTAATGGTATATATAACCCTGTATCTGAATAATAAGAATGCAAAAGAAATGAAAGTTTTTTTTTCCTTATACTCAACTTTTTTATGAATTTTGAATGTATCAAATTTTTTTCTTCAATTATTTTAGCATTTTTCTAAAATTGAAAACCTCAAATAGCACTTTTAAAACTTTTATATGCATGCTTGTATAGAAGCAAAATCATTATATTGCCAAATTCATATATTTGTTTACATGAGAAGCTGAAAAAGTTCAAATTACTCATAAAAGATAGGCCTATACTTTTTATTCTTTACAATCAACCAAATTCAATGAAGGAAACAATTATAGAGATAACTAGGAAAATGCTACAACTGCTGAAGCAGTTAGCTATCAAAAGAAAAAGAATTCTTAAGAGCAAGGCTACAAACAAAAGACAATAGAAAAATAAATCATCAATTCATAATCAGACTCAGAGGCAAAATCTAAATTAGAACAGCTTAATTGGTTAAACAAAATTTGTAAAGAAGGCCATTTTGAGCATGGAAATGATTTAAAACTAAGAGCAGAAATAGATAGAAATCAGAGGGCACACATCCTATGCTGCCAGCTGCCCTGGGGCCTGTTGCACCTCCCTATCTCGAATCTGCTACTGCATGATAATTTAATGTTTTGCCACGCTTAAGCCTAAAGGCAAGGCCCAATCACCCTGTCATCAAACGAGCCATCAAATCACACGACCAATGTAACACAAAAGGACAAAATTTGATGTAAATGTTGATCACAAAATCGGTCTAAGTCTAATGATTTGCACACCACTCCCCGCTTAAAAAATTGAAGCCGATTCCTGGTTAAATTCCAAGTTAAACTGTGAATATTCAAGGTTTATCTAGGAATGAGAGTAAAGATCGCTTCCAAGTTAAACTGGCGTTTGAATTCATTGCACTTTAACAAAGCACGATCAAAAAAGTTGAAAAAATGGCTGTTAAACTTAGCTAACTGTAAATTAATTTCAAAGTTTGAAGTTAAAATATTAGGCTGAACTTCTGTACACACATAAATGAAACGCAGCATAAAAAAGTAATAGATTTGAATGTTATCACGTATGAAACATTCGCCGACACTTATTCAGACACTTCTACAGACACTTTAGTTTCTGTCGTACGGTTAGGAACAAGCATTAAATTTGTCTAGGACACTTCCTAATTCATATTTAATGAAATAAAGCAGTCCATGCATAGTTTTAATTTTGAAATTTTGTTTTTGTGCACTCGTTCCAGACTTTCAAATTATGGCTTTTATCGCGTAGCGTGCACATGCATCGTGTACAACGATTAGCTGCAGTGTGCTAAATAGTTCACTGAGGTATTAAAAGCGTACAAGGAGACGAACCTCAAGTATTTGTACATTTTAGTTGAAGTTAAAAGTTCAAGCTTTTAGTGAATCATTGGAAAATAAAACTATCCGTTTTAAATCGTGCAACATATTGTTTTGTCTCGGACATTTGTGACACTGTCACTTAGGGTTGCAAGGTTTTTAAAAAGAGAAACTGTTGCTTTTCCAATGCTGAAGTATTTGTGTTGTATGGATCAGGGTTTTTCGTCAAAATTTGGATGCATGTATACATCTAAACATGTATATGCAGATGGAAATATAATAATCAAGATGCCATATGTACATTTGCCAACATTTTCAGATTTTGTATAAAAATGATCAAGGTTGAGGATTACCCTATGGTATAACTGTTTTCTCCATTTTACTATTTCAAAGTGCCCACGTGAAGTTAGATTTAGCATGCCAGCCTTAAAAAATAAAAAAAATCTACATAGTGTATAATTGTATACTCTTTTATTTAAGGCTATATTATATTCCCAATATATTTGCTTAGATAAATCAAAAAGTATTTACTTTACTTGAAAAAAATAATGTTCACTACAAATATTTCAATGTAGAAACCAGGAAACATAAACCTATTAAGTCTTATATAGAAATGAAGGATAAAGATATGGATAGAATATAATAAAACCATTGTGGGCATTAAATATAAAACAAAAGAATCACTTAAGGCAAAATTTGAAAAAAGTGAATTTTTGGCATGCTCCAAGAAAAGAGGCTTATAATTTGAAATATTTTTGCTTTTGTTTGACAAAAAATATGTGTAGATTTATACTTTTGGGCAAGGTTTATTTTCTCTTAAAATTCTAATTGTAAATTTGCCAGTAAGCTTAAAAATTGTTGTAAGTTGAAGCTCAAATAAAATTAGTCTTAACTCCAATCTGACTTTCCAAAGTAAATCCCTAAATTATTTGTTACAATTGCTTTTAAAAACTTGCCATTTCATTCATTCATTAATCAAAATTTTGTTCTAGAAACTGATACCTATAGAAGGTTTATAGTTTTTAAGAAATCTAGTAACTAGTGTCAGAGAAATATGTTTATATAGGTTTTATATATATCAACCTTATATATAAAAAAGGTTTCACACTGAGATTTAAATACAGCTTCTAACATGTGTGTCCAGAGGTGAGATTATGGCCAACTGCACACCAATAGCATACCAACTCCATACTGACATGCCAACTGTATACCAACTGTATACCAACTGTATACAAACACCATATCAACTCCATACCAATATGCCAACTGCATACCAACTCCATACCAACATGCCAACACCATACCAACTCCATACCAACATGCCAACTGCATACCAACTCCATACCAACTGTATGCCAACTGCATACCAACTGCATACCAACTGCATACCAACTACATACCAACTATACCAACTGTATACCAACACCATACCAACTCCATACCAAGAATGTTAAATTGCGAGACTCGTAGGAACTTTTAGGTTCTCTTTTTGTACAACTCTTGGGATACTTCTGCCATGTTGCCATCTTTCCTGACTCTTTTGATGACTAAAATCGCACTCTTCCATATTCTAGGACCAGTTATTACAAGGCCCACCGGATGCTGTTCTGCCTTGTGTAGGTGCGGAGACGGATTTCGTAGGTGCGGACGTGATCGAGTGTCTGTTGTCCAATTAATAGCCGATCCTAGCAAGGTTGCATTTTTGCACGGTGTGTATGGTTGTGGAAACAAAGGCCACCGTGGTAATGGCATTGCTTGGCTGCAGCGTGTAACTAAGCCACATCTGACGCAGTCAGTTGTCCTACGTCGAGAGATTCCGGGTCACCATTTTCAAAGTTCAAAGCGACTGCGGAAGCAAGTTTTGCAGAGCTTTCGGCTCCTTATTTCTTCATGTGATGTGTCTGTTCTTCGTTCTCTGCTCGTTGTCTCGCGCGGCTTCAGTCAGCTACAATCGACTGTGCACCGTCGGCGTTTCATGCAGCGGCGATCACGCCCAACTGATGAGGAGCAGCGGCAGCACGCGCTGCAAGACGAGCAGCGGCATCTCGAGCTGGATGAACAGCGGCATCCGCAGATACAGGACGGCCAACGGCAACTCGCACTGCAGGAGGAGCCGCGGCAGCTCGAGCTGGATGAACAGCGGCAGTCCCAACAGTACGAGTGTCCCGCTCTTGGACCACTAAAACCAATGCGTCGGAGATCGCAGAAGCCCCAGAGATCTTCAAGGTCGGTCCAACCAGCGATGTCATTGCGCTCGCGAACGAGGCATGTGTAGTGTGAGCATCTTTTGCGTGTATTTTGTTAGTTAATTGATTGTATTAGTTTCTATATTGTTATTGAATTATTATTTTGCTTTAGTTAGTCATGCGTTTTTGATGTACTTTTCTCTTGTTAGTTAGAATCTAAAATTGTAAACAGGTTAGAGTTAGACGCCAAATTTGTGACTCAGCGGAGGGTTGAGTTTTCTGCGAACCCCAGCTTTGCGCGGTCAGCCAATCAGAACCGGCCTGGACCCTGGCACGCGGCAAGTTCCAGTTCTACCCGGCGCCGCGGGCACAGTGCAAATCGGCTTAAGCAAGCGGCCGGCCAGACGACCACCACCCGGCTTGAGGGGGGGTGTGAGGGTTTGACTCTGACTATATATGAAAGTGTATTTGGCAATCGGATCTCGCCTTCTTTTCCCGGTTCTTGGTTTTGTCCAGCTTCCCGGCCGGTGGCCTGTTTCCCTTTGGTTCGCGCTTTGAGGCGTTTTGAATTCGTCACCCCCGGTCCATACCTTTGTTCCCCGCCCAACCGCTTTAGTCTTGTAGCGTAACGATTCGGCATCCTTGTCTGACGTCGTCGCTATCAAGCGCGGTTTAGATAGAGACTGTCGGATCTGATCAAGTACGCGGCCTCGACCCGAGGGCCTCAGTGTCACACTGAAGGGCAGCGCTTATAGAATTTAGTCAGTGCTCCGTTGAACAGTCGATTCGGCAGTGCTCTTGTTTGAGAGTAGGTTCTGGTTTAGGCCAGGGGTTAGGAGTCTTCTCCGTGGTCGTGTTCGGTTCCTCTTCCTCTTCTTCTCAGCTGAGATCTGCTTGCCAGTTGCGTAATCTAATTATTATTGTTAACCGTTATCGTCGTTTTGTCAACTCTAGTTATCTGCGCCGCTTTGAATTTGAATCTTGTAACTATTGAATGTGTCAAATTAAACCGTCAAGTCAATTGCTTATTAGCTATTCTTATAGGATTATCACTCCCTAAATCTTTCGGTTCGTGTTCCCTCGTGTTCTTTCTTTTCTTGTACTGTACCTGCGGCTATTGGAGAAAGACTGGTAGGACTCGCCGACCGGCGATAGGCAATTAGGGCCAATAGCTTTAAAATCTCCGAACGCTCCAAGTAGGTTTGTCTAGGGCCTAAATAATTGCTCACCGTGCATGCTATTTATCTAATTGCCTTTATTTATCACACATGAGTAACATACTAGGATGATGCGTGACGGAATATCGGATGCGTGTTGAATAACAGTTTGTCCAGCTTCTTTTGCACGAAAATAAGAACGCTGGTATTCGAGCATTAAACAAAGTCATACCGTTCGTATAGCTTATTGGCTTATCTATTGTACCATGCAACAATTTTCATTGCAACAAAGTATGTAGTTGAATGACTTCAGCGTAGTAGTAACTATGAGACAAGTACCTTATGTGGTTTTTAATCTATGCTTCCTTGAACGATTAATTGTAGTTTATACTTATATTTGAACAGTTTTATTTCCTTTACTCGTATTAGTTGTCAGTCCTTGTGTTAAAATAAATTCTTTCGGATAAATAAAGCAAAGGAATGTTTCATGGCACGTATTTCGTTGATTGGAACAATTTTTTTTGTGACATTTATTGGCCTAAGTGATAAGTGACAGGTGTACAGGTTTCACAGGCCAAAAACAATTACGATTATACTCAAATGGAGAGTATTTAGCTGCCAGAAAAGAGTATATAGTAGACACTACAAGTTTTAGAACTCACGTTGTCCAAACGGTTTACTAACGGCGTTTAGTCCCAGCTTTTAGCGCATACAGAAAAATAGAGAATTATAAAATGGCGGTAAACTATAAAATGCAAATCCGTACATGTATATATGTAGACCTTTTCAACACAGTTAAAAGTTTTTGTTATCAATACATTACACAGCACGATCATCAGTTATGAATTTATACTTTCAACGGCATGAGACCATTACAAACACGAATAAACTCAAGAAAATAAGTAAACCGTCCACATTATGTTAATAACACGGAGATCACCAACACGTTAGCCGTAAAAATGAGCGCAGCAGTTTCGCTTCACGTCATTGAATGCCGCTGACAAAGATACTTTTTGTACAGTCAAATCACTGACACAGTAGCTAGTGCGGCCACAGAATACGTATGCAATATAGTGACCACTATTCACGCGACTACCAATGTGAACGATGAATGCACGAAGCTTGTAGCTTCTGCCACTCAAAGTAAGCTTCATCTCGATGGGTACAACTTTAGTGTTCTTCTCGAATAGTACAGTTTGTCCCTTTCTGCGCTTGACAGAGACTCGGCTAATTCCCATGCATATGTGCTCCGACGTTGTTGCAAGTGTTTGTGCATAGCTGCACCCCCCGACGTCGCAAGTCGGACAACAGATGTCGGTGTGGTCTTGAGTAGAAAACAGTGACTGTCTAATGAGTGCCGGGAAATCAAGCGAGTCGTCGTGATCAGGATTGATAAACGTAGAATAGTTGCCGTGTCTCTAGGTAGCAGTCGTGTCACTTTGAAACAGGCGGAACAACTCAAAGTTGTAGAAATCTACGAAATAAAAAATATGGATAGGAACAGTACTCATGGTGCAACTGTGAAGACCAACACACAGTGGAAGCGCGATTGAAAGGTATTCTTTGCCTTCCCATAAGTCAGCAAAGTATATACTGTCTTCGAAGGTAACTTACAAATAAATTTAGATTCAGGATGCAGGCTTAAATCACTTTACTAAAACGCATTTAAATAGTCATAAACTTAATAAACCGTTCACCCTTACCTCGCAGCTAAATCGCGGTTTGAGCTCAGAAAGAAACAGCATTCCGGTCAGAAACTCTAAGGCACAGTTTTGTGCCATAGGATCCATATGAAATGCTTTACTGCACCACTGAAACGCGGCTGAATGCAGCAACAGAACGTCTTTGCCTGTCATTAGGCAGTTAAGGAACAGCGCAAGTGGTGAATCTGCATCACACGATAGTGCGCTCGTTAATGTTGCAACCAAGCATTGACTGGCGGCATTGAAAGCACAATACGTGCCCGTCGGATTCGGTGGCCCCTCTGGCGACCGTGGCGATAGTGCAGGAAATGACACTGCAGTGTCGGCGCGTCCTAATAAAATTGGCGGTTAGGAACGAATTTACCATCAAAATGTCCCAGTGAACAGCCCAGTCACATCCATTTAACAACAAAAAATGGCGCCTCGACGTAAGCAAAAGAAACGAAACTTAAAAGTACAAATACTTATGGAAAGCAACATGTTGAATGCTAATTCATGGAAATTAGTAAAACTTAAAAGGGCATAATCGGTGACACGAAAAGCAAAAAAATGATAGAATCATAAACTTTAGATCTCTAATCAGAGAACAATCACGTAACAGAAACGTGCATCATACGGAACATGTTGGATTGTGCAATATAAATACCTGTGCCAGTCGAGACGGAGGAGGCCTACAAAGAGAGTTGATTGATAAGGTTGCACCTTACCCACAAGTTGCTGAGACATGGCACATACATTACTACGACAGATCTAGTGGGAGACGCAAATTGTGGCGGAGTGAGTGTACGGCGCATACACAATACGTAAACCAATACAAGGGTTGACTGAAGGTATTTCTAAACTGAAAAAATGCAATTTCATCACTCACAATTTGCTCATCTGGTAGGCTGTGACAGGTGGTATTCTGTGCTGTTGGTGCAGGTGAAATGCCCGAGCGAGACCCACTTGCAGCAGGCGCAGCTAGAGTACAGGTCGTGCGTGCAATAGCAGGCCGAACCTGGACAATGACGGGCTGGCTGCCCGAGCGAGACCCACTTGCAGCAGGCGCAGCTAGAGTACAGGTCGTGGGTGCAACGGCTGGCGGAATTGATAATGCCGATTGAATGAAGCTGGTTCTTTGTCTTTTTGAGGCTCTGGACCTTTTCCAGGGATCTCCAGGTGGGTTTAACGGAGCATCAAAGCCACATTTGCGTCCTCTAGCACGCTTCGGGGGGCGAATTGGATGTTGCTCGTGCTGCAACCGCTTCAGTTGCAGTTTTACGGTTGTTAGTTGCGCACGGACAAATCTTGGTAACCTGAGCCGAGAACTTGGAGAAGGCAGTGCTTCGCTTTTGCCCCAGCTGAACCATGATTCAACAGCGGCGTTGGTCACGTGTGCGCTACGATTTCCTCCAAACACTGCCACACTCCAAAGAGGAAACAGTGACATCCACTTTCGCAATACAACCTGAACAGCCTGAGGGTAGAAAAGATTGTTCAGCACGCCATTGCCATCGCTTGCTGTCACTTCGCTTGTCAAATCGTTGAAGTACTTCGCAAAAGGTGATGAGGCTCGTAGTCCAGTCTCCAATTCAGCCAATGCGACGTCTTCTTGCACTGCATTTGAGACATTAGCAGAATCTTCAGCCACTTGGTTTTCATCAGGAATCTCCAACGAACTGAAGTCGAACCTACCATGTAGAATTTGTAAAGCCTTCAAAGTGGCAGGACCTACTCGCCTGGAGGTAAACACCTCGACCATTGCCTTCCAAACAGCTTGGGCGCAACGCAAAGTTTTCGACGTCACTAATAGTGCAAAAGAGAGCATGAACTCGCGATAAGTAACCTTATCGATTTTATCTGGTGACTTCAAAGTCCTGGCAACAGCGCGCAGCAAATGCGAGCTACAGATAAACACAACAGGAGATTCAGGTGGCTTCAGATCAGCACTCCGAAGTCGATTGTACTGTACACGCAGGTAGTCTGTAACACAGGTCGTACATGCGGCTCGGAGAATAACATGAATGAAAACCCAGCTAAAGTCAGACACGTAGATTTGCGGACCTTTCTTGGGTAGTTCCCACAGTCCTATGTTGCAGTGACGAGCGAAATCTGCTAAAAAATGCATTAGCCAACTGGACACATTTTCCGAGCGCGTGACCTCCATGATGCTTTCTGATACAGCTGTTCTCTTTATATCCGGGGTTGCAACAACAGCACTGCACAGAAGTACAGTGCTCGGCACGTTCTGGGTCTGTCGCACAATTCCGCCGGTGGCGTCTAAGTGGAGAGGAGCAAGCTGATTGCCTTTCAGCACGTCGCGAAGCAAATCCAACTGCATGGAGGTATGGAGAATCACACCAACTGGTGCAACGTCAATCTTTTGGATATAGCCGCTAATGACTCCATCCTCGTTTATAGTCAACTTCCAGTCTTTCATTTGGAGTCTTAAATCTCTTATGTCGTCTGGAGACTTGTCGTCGGCAGCTTTTGTCCGACTAACAGTTGTACGGACAGCAGATAGAGAGCATGCTTCGCTACCAAACAGCTCGATTGCTTTCACATAGATCTGCGTTGGCTTGGCAGCAGCGTTGTTGGCCTGAGATAAAACAAAGTTACGGCACTCTTGTGAACCTCGTTGCCACAGATAGCGATAAGAGGAACAACTTGATGGAACATCATTCCTCGAGTGCTCTGAGATTCTTCGTAGCGTCAGTGTAGAGGACTGCCCATCAGTCGGCGCCTTGTTTAAGGTGACGACGAATGCCATACTGCAACCAGAGCCTTCGGCACAGACTAGGCGCATCCAAAGAAAACTGCAGTCCTTCCGATGGCGCTTAAATGCACGCAGTCTAACCTTATTAACTGAGAACTGACAATACTCACCATGCTGTCTTAACAGTAGATAAATGACTTCATCAAACCAAGAAGGCTTAAGTTTACAAGTTCTTGTATCAAAGTGATTCACGAAGAGATTAGTTGATATGCATGATTCCAAAAAAACACCTCCAGCAGAAAAAACTTGTGCACCAGCAGCACCTGACTGGTCACCGCTAATGGCTTCAGAAGTGTCGTACACACTTTTCTTCGCTGCCATGCAAAGAAGCCTGAAACATGAAACAATGGTATGAATTTGCCATGTTTTCGTTTAGTGTGGCATAATATAAGTTGGCATGTTGGTATGTAGTTGGTATGTTGGTATGGAGTTGGTATGCAGTTGGCATGCAGTTGGTATGGAGTTGGTATGCAGTTGGCATGTTGGTATGGAGTTGGTATGGTGTTGGCATGTTGGTATGGAGTTGGTATACAGTTGGTATGGAGTTGGCATACAGTTGGCATACAGTTGGTATGCAGTTGGCATACAGTTGGTATGCAGTTGGCATGTTGGTATGGAGTTGGTATGCAGTTGGTATGCAGTTGGCATGTTGGTATATAGTTGGTATAGAGTTGGTATGCAGTTGGCATGCAGTTGGTATGTAGTTTGTATGCAGTTGGCATGTTGGTATGGAGTTGGTATGCAGTTGGCATACAGTTGGTATGGTGTTGGTATACAGTTGGCATGTTGGAATATAGTTGGTATGGTCGTATGGAGTTGGTATGCAGTTGGTATGCAGTTGGCATGTTGGAATATAGTTGGTATGGAGTTGGTATGCAGTTGGTATGCAGTTGGCATGTTGGTATATAGTTGGTATGTAGTTGGTATGCAGTTGGCATGCAGTTGGTATGCAGTTGGTATGCAGTTGGCATGTTGGTATGGAGTTGGTATGCAGTTGGCATACAGTTGGTATGGAGTTGGCATACAGTTGGCATACAGTTGGTATGCAGTTGGCATACAGTTGGTATGCAGTTGGCATGTTGGTATGGAGTTGGTATGCAGTTGGTATACAGTTGGCATGTTGGTATGGAGTTGGTATGCAGTTGGCATACAGTTGGTATGGTGTTGGTATGGAGTTGGTATGCAGTTGGTATGGAGTTGGTATGCAATTGGCATATTGGTATGGAGTTGGTATGCAATTGGCATATTGGTATGGAGTTGGTATGCAGTTGGCATATTGGTATGGAGTTGGTATGCAGTTGGTATGGAGTTGATATGTTGGTATGTAGTTGGTATGCAGTTGGCATGTTGGAATATAGTTGGTATGCAGTTGGTATGCAGTTGGCATGTTGGTATGTAGTTGGTATGGAGTTGGTATGCAGTTGGTATGCAGTTGGCATGTTGGTATATAGTTGGTATAGAGTTGGTATGCAGTTGGTATGCAGTTGGCATACAGTTGGTATGGAGTTGGTATGCAGTTGGCATGTTGGTATGGAGTTGGTATGCAGTTGGTATGGAGTTGGTATGCAGTTGGCATATTGGTATGGAGTTGATATGGTGTTTGTATACAGTTGGTATACAGTTGGTATACAGTTGGCATGTCAGTATGGAGTTGGTATGCTATTGGTGTGCAGTTGGCCATAATCTCACCTCTGGACACACATGTTAGAAGCTGTATTTAAATCTCAGTGTGAAACCTTTTTTATATATAAGGTTGATATATATAAAACCTATATAAACATATTTCTCTGACACTAGTTACTAGATTTCTTAAAAACTATAAACCTTCTATAGGTATCAGTTTCTAGAACAAAATTTTGATTAATGAATGAATGAAATGGCAAGTTTTTAAAAGCAATTGTAACAAATAATTTAGGGATTTACTTTGGAAAGTCAGATTGGAGTTAAGACTAATTTTATTTGAGCTTCAACTTACAACAATTTTTAAGCTTACTGGCAAATTTACAATTAGAATTTTAAGAGAAAATAAACCTTGCCCAAAAGTATAAATCTACACATATTTTTTGTCAAACAAAAGCAAAAATATTTCAAATTATAAGCCTCTTTTCTTGGAGCATGCCAAAAATTCACTTTTTTCAAATTTTGCCTTAAGTGATTCTTTTGTTTTATATTTAATGCCCACAATGGTTTTATTATATTCTATCCATATCTTTATCCTTCATTTCTATATAAGACTTAATAGGTTTATGTTTCCTGGTTTCTATATTGAAATATTTGTAGTGAACATTATTTTTTTCAAGTAAAGTAAATACTTTTTGATTTATCTAAGCAAATATATTGGGAATATAATATAGCCTTAAATAAAAGAGTATACAATTATACACTATGTAGATTTTTTTATTTTTTAAGGCTGGCATGCTAAATCTAACTTCACGTGGGCACTTTGAAATAGTAAAATGGAGAAAACAGTTATACCATAGGGTAATCCTCAACCTTGATCATTTTTATACAAAATCTGAAAATGTTGGCAAATGTACATATGGCATCTTGATTATTATATTTCCATCTGCATATACATGTTTAGATGTATACATGCATCCAAATTTTGACGAAAAACCCTGATCCATACAACACAAATACTTCAGCATTGGAAAAGCAACAGTTTCTCTTTTTAAAAACCTTGCAACCCTAAGTGACAGTGTCACAAATGTCCGAGACAAAACAATATGTTGCACGATTTAAAACGGATAGTTTTATTTTCCAATGATTCACTAAAAGCTTGAACTTTTAACTTCAACTAAAATGTACAAATACTTGAGGTTCGTCTCCTTGTACGCTTTTAATACCTCAGTGAACTATTTAGCACACTGCAGCTAATCGTTGTACACGATGCATGTGCACGCTACGCGATAAAAGCCATAATTTGAAAGTCTGGAACGAGTGCACAAAAACAAAATTTCAAAATTAAAACTATGCATGGACTGCTTTATTTCATTAAATATGAATTAGGAAGTGTCCTAGACAAATTTAATGCTTGTTCCTAACCGTACGACAGAAACTAAAGTGTCTGTAGAAGTGTCTGAATAAGTGTCGGCGAATGTTTCATACGTATGTTATCGCGCGCTGCATGCTCAGTCTATAATTTTTATTTTACAAGCGCGAGCATTCACTTGTACATAAATGAACTATCGAATTATCGCGCGAAATCTTTTGGGACATAACTTTCAGACCATAATCTATAAGATTTTACTACAGCCGCATCTGGGGCATGAGTTTAAAATTTTGATGCGACTGAGACGCGGCTAGCAACATGGAAGTGCGCATTCTCAGTTTTTGCCTCAATCTCGAAATTAGCTTTCTTTTCATTTCTACTATTTAAAGGGTATTAATAACCAAAAAAATTAAAGATCTAAGCGATAGGTGTGCAACTATACTACTAATTACTGTTTAGTCCTTGGCTTGTGTGTCTTGCTATTTATAAAGAATAGATATTTTTATTTAATACATCTTTTAAATTCTATCTTGAAACTTTCATAGTAAAAGACACATTGAACACGAATTATGTTTGATAGTTATACTAATATATATATTAGCAAAATTTTAATTGCATTATTCTAATAAAAAATAAAGTTAGAAAAATCTGTAAAGAAGCATTACTTTTTGTTTCTCTATCCTCAATTTTAGCAGCCAAAACATGTAGTTTTTAAATGTAAGAACTATCTCAGCTTTTAGGTAGCTTCATTTTAAAGCGATACTTTTTGTACATATTTGAAATAAACAACTAAAATGGTTCACAGTTTTATAGTCACTCAAAATCCTGCTTATCAATGAAAATTCTTTTTAAGGCATCTAGAATTCAGTATTAAATCATTATAAATCAATAAATAACTTTAAATCATTAAATCACAAAATTAACCTGTTTGCATGTACTTGCATTTGCAGTTTGAGCTCCCATCATTTGATTTTTATCATCAGTAGTATTTTGTCCTTGTTATTTTTTCATAATTTTTTTTAATTGTGATTATTGACTTCTAGCTTTATCATGTCAGATAAAAAGCAATGTATAAGCTGTTGGGCATGTAGAAGCCGTCAAAAGCGAGCATAATTTTCTTGAATAAAATAGGTATATTTGCCTGGAATAAGTAGAAAGTTTAAGAAGTACTAACTGTAAAGTTGTAAAACTGCCAAAGTTGGTAGAAGAAACACAAAAGTTAATAAAAAATGTGCTTCACAAAAATAGTGCAGTACCATCGAAAAATATGACTAATTTTATTTTCACTGTCCTTGCAGTTATTTCAGGTTGCACATGGAGCACCAATTAAACAAATGGTTTGTAGTTCGCTTTGCTCAGAATGCGATGCAAGCCGTCAATGAACAGGACTTGTGCGTCATTACTGCAGCGAGCAAAGAATTAGAGGCTCCTCTACGTCTATGCTACGGGAGGAAAGTATGGTACATGTAGACGGACGCTCCTCGAGCAGTTTACAACCCGGAATTCTGATGGTCCCTGCTTTGCCTACCTTTGCGCTGATCAGGAACTGCCTCCCAATCATGGGAATAGAGACGGTGAGAATTATGATATGCTGGACAGCGCCTGGCACTTATTTGTTACAGTAGGCGGCTAGCTTGCAAAACTATAGATTAGAAAATGTGGTATTAGCTGTACAGTATTTGTGTTATGTTTTGCTTTATGAATTTCCCTAACTTTTTAGGGGCGCCGACAATCGGCAACCGTCCGACTGAAGCAGATGGACAAAAAGCTCGATAAGTTGATCGAATTGTGCAGCGGCCAGAGTCACGGTGGTAGGACGGTTGGACAGGCTACACAAGAAAACACGCCTGAACCACAGGATAGGTTGATGGAGGAGCAAAATGGCATCGCGACTGGACAGGACGGCGATGAGGCGGCATGTACATGTAATCTGGATGATGAGCTCCCGGCTGTAACAATAAACAAACAGCGACTTAACATCGCCATTCAGGCTATAATGCTGCGATCGATGCTACGGCAGCCACCAAGCTTTGTTACTAAGGAGCTGCTAATCGAACTAATAGGTATGGAGGCTTTTCAAACTTAATTAACAATGTCTGTCACTTCCTTGCAAATATAAAGAAATGATTATCATAATTTGAAGTTTTAGGTTTTGCAATTGTATAATAATAAAAGCGCACTAAAGGTTTGCCATTTATAAAAGTTAAACTTCAACGGCACATTTATATTTGCTGTTCATTATCATATTTCAGGTCGTGATGCTCTTACATGCGACTCCGGCTCCTATATGCAAGGACTACTTAAGTAGAAGGACGGAAGACTCAGAATTGGTGAAAATTTCATTGGAGGCCGATTTTTCAATGTATCTCCTGTGTACGCTATTGATCGACAATCCTCCGCCAGTACTACTGAGGCCCAGCTTGAAATGGCGAAGACGCTAGCTGTCCGCGGCGACTTACTCGACGAGCTGCTCGCCCCCTAGAAGCTAAGTGTGTCAGCTAACTGCATTCATTTGCAAAAAAATCTTATAACATAAAAAAATTTGGATATAAATGCGATTCCCAAAAACACACTGCTTTTCTGTTTCTTATTTTCTTCAGTTTCTACTTATAGACATATTGTGAATACATTCACGCATTCGCTCTTTCCCACGCGCATCTCCAACTGATCACTGTTCATTTTTCTTGCATTATGGTTAAAATTAAATAAAGAAATAATCGAGATTGGAGACCGTGTAAAAATTAAGAAAAAATTATACGTTTTTGTCATTAAACAGACTCGTATCCGTGATAAGAGTTATGTACTTTTGTTAAATTTAATAGTGTGAGAGCTAGCGTTGCTACGGCGAGCAAAAAACGGCTGAGATTTGGCGTCAGGGCTTCTAAATATGAAATTCCACATTTACTACTACTGCAAAAAACTTTGCGCACTACTAACCGCAGTAGATAAATTCGGACATAACTCCTAAATTTCCGCGACGCTCATTAAATTAAACAATTCTTCCGTCTTCCTACTTTTACTAGGAATTTCTTCCGACTTACCTGATTGGCTGGCTAACATGGAAGAATAGAGTGATTTTAAACCATGAATATGGCTTTTATTTTCTATGCGGGTCGACTCAAGCTTTTGGTGGCAACCGTGAATGAAATTCTTATGATCGAATAAATAAATTAGCAAAAATACAGAATATTAACTAACGTCTTTTATATATTTTTGCTTAAAATTTAACAGCTTTTACTGTTTAGACTATGCCTAGCTAACTAAGCTTCTAACAGTTAACTTTTGTTTAAAACATTTTGTATTTGTGTACCTGTTCAAAAAGATTTTTTTTTATTTAAATTTTAGCTACTTGCGCGCGACAGTCTTTTTCTTAAGGTCTGCCATTATAAATAGAGGGCCTAGTGCTATAAATAGGCAGTGCTTGTCCCATGGTCCTCTGCCAATAACAAAAATATGCACATGGCGCTATGTCAATAATGTGGCTCAGACAAAAATTATCATATTCCAAATTAATTGTCCTGTGTTTAACTGAAATAAAGACAAGACATAGACTAATTTAACTAAATTGACATATTTAAATAATTGGCTCCACCCTCCACTGTAGAAGATAAATTTTCTAAGTGGTAAGGTCTAGACTAAAGGCTCAAAAACAATATATGCTTCGTTAAAATAGTCGTATATGACTTTCAAGACTTTGTAGTATAATGACTAGGCCTAATCATTAGGCTAATGTATATAATAAATAAAGGTCGGATGGGATCCAAATCCTGTTGCCGAAATCTCGGGATCCCGAGGAAAATTTAATTCCTGCGGGACCAGAATCCCGACCCTAAAAAACTTGAGATTCAGGAGCAGGTCTTTTGATTAAAAATTCATAGAATTAGGCCTAGTGATTACTTGAGGGTATTTTGCTTTAACTTATACTTGTTATATTATTTAATTTGTTGGTTACAAAACTTCATATCAATTTCATTGTGTTTTACTTCTTGATCTTGACAATCTTTTCTCAATTTTTTTTAACTTTATATCAATACACTACACTACACTAAAAGACCTAATCCCGATTCTCAAATCCCGATCCCAATCCCGAGAAAAAATATTTCCCCATCCTGATCCTGCCCTAAGATTTCAATCCCGTCCAACCTCTAATAATAAAGGTAAGAGCAGTGTTGCTACAGCTAAATGCTCAAAATTTGAATTTTCTGCACAAGTGTGCAAATAGGACCTAATGTGCAAGACCCAAAGACCCTAAATTTCTATGCAAATTAGACTTTTTTGGATTGTTGACAATCTAACAGTAGCAAAATGTTCAATTTCCACTTCAAATAATGATACATTGATATTTCACTTGTTAGTTATGGCTACTCTTTGTTTGCACTTAAAATTAAACACACTATTTTTATACTATTTTTTTATTTTTAAGCATTAAGCATTTGATTTATCATTTTATTCATTTAGCCTAGAAAAGAATTTTTTGGGATTTGAAAGTTTTGAAAGTTGTGACTAAGAAAAATTTATGACAAAAAAAATTAGACTGAATTTCTTCATTTGTTTCTTTCATTTTACTAACAATAATTAGCTTACATTTCTACCTGCACCATTTTTTTGCCTTGCGCAAAAAATGATTTTGTTGTAAATGGCAGTACTAATGAGTAGGTCTAAGTGAGTGTTGAGACTAAGACTGCAACTACAACTACAAAGCCTTAACTGAGATGGCTGCTCTGAGTAGATTGATATTTGATAGGTCTACAATATTACAAATTTATAATATAACATATAAGTATTAATTAGGCATATTAAGTTTCAATTGACATTATATATGTATAGGCTACTATATATGCCTAGGGCTATTATGGCCTATATAGGGTTAGGCCTAGCTAATAGGCCTAGCTAATTATATAAAGGCACAATAAAAGGTTGCATCTAAAAAGATATAGGAGTATGAAACCATATTTTTTAATGCACCATATTCTTTTTAGTTTTTTAAGTAGCAATCCTACTAGGCTACTATTCCTAGTAGTACTAGGAAAGCAACATGTAGTTTAATATAAGATAATTGCAATACTAGAAAAAATATAATTTTTTATTTTAAAAATGCTGATAAATGAACAAGTGTCAATGAGTAGATAAGATAAAAGATGTTAATATTTGATAAATAGAACATAGAGTGAATAAAATGTATTTTCAAAGTTTGAATTTTATATATACATAAACCAAAGGCAACAAGATAAAAATTGTTGAAATAAAATGTTTTTATCATTGATATTAATAACCTTAGAATTATTTTGGTGGCACTCTGCAAACTGGTAGACTAGTTAAAGCTATGATCTAATGTAGATCCTTTTTACTTTGCCAAATGAACCTATGAAAAAGAGGCATTTTTGAAAATTAGACTTGCATCTTTGTTGGCATTGTTATCTATATTCAAATATAAAGTTAAAGAAATTGTGAAAATTATCTAGGCCTATTTGGATTTCTTTGAGTTTGCAATTGACCATAGGCCCTACATTAGATAAGACTTGTAAGTCATTAAAAGTCCTTTGATTTTCAGGTCTTTAAAATTGAAAGCCCTCATGTATTTTCAAAAAGAATAGAATATATTTAAATGAGTTAAAATTCTTTAAAATACATTTTAAATTTTTGAAGTTTACATTATAAGTGAATTTATTCACTCACAAAAACTAATTAATTCATTTATTAATGTTCTTTGTCCACTCACTGATATCATCAGTAAGTGGGCATTTTGTGCTTTTTTAATAATATGATGCCTTTCACAAAAATAATTTCAATCAGGCTCCTATAGTAAAACATTTCATTTTAAAAGAAAGACTTCTATTTTTGGTACAAGAAAAAGGCCCTCCACACATATAAAGGACAAAGTTTAGACAAAGTACAAAACTTATAGTTTCACTATTTGTGTTTTTATTAAAAGTATTAAATATTTATCAAGTAATGTGTAAAAAGATCTAGCCAAAACAGTTTGATTTTCCATAAGCACTGCATGTGAATGTATATTAGAACTATAAATATCAAACAATCAAAAAAGTGAGAATGTATTTTTTCATTTGAAACTACCCCCGTGCCTCACTGCCTCCTAATTCATGTCCAATGTCTGAACTACCAGCATCGCCAGAGTTATCAGGCTCTACAAAAAGAGGCTTGGAAATTGACTGGCACGCTTTCATCAGCGGTCAAGACGAAGTCGAAGCCAAATCTGAACCAGCCTCAAGAGATCCCTCGCCAGTTGCTGGCGACGCTGCCGCTGAAAACACCGTGGCTGCCACTGCACCCAGCCGAGGTCGCGGTAGGCCCCGTAAAACTGCCGGTACACCCGCCAAGCAGAAGGTTTTCAGTGCTGAAAAACGACTTCAAAAGCTGCTAGAATTCAAAGCCGAAGTTAACGAAAAGAAGACGACCCGCCTGCACCAGAGCATGAGCCTGCGGGTGCTGCAGGAGTCTGTGAAGTCTGGCCAGCGCTATGCGACTTACAAGCGAGGCACAAAGGCGGAGCGACTGAAGCGCCTGGAAGAGAAGCACATGGCAGCCCTGTGCGGCGTGGTTGTGTACAGCGCAGCGAAGCGGAGCGGCCAGGAGAGCGCGGAGGTCGTCAAGCCAGAGAAGGCCGAGGCGGCAGAGTCAGCAGCCGAAGATTCGGTGGCAGAGTCAGCAGGCGATGAGGCAGCGGCTGTGAAGGCGGAACCAGCAGCGGCGGCCTCTGAAGCAGCGGACGAGACGGCACCAGCTGATGACGGCAGGCGGAGGTCGAAGAAGCCGCGCCGATTCATCGACGAAGAGGAGAGCGGCGGGGAGCGTCGAAAGCAGCCGCAGCAGCAGCAGCAGCCGGTGATGGCGGAGGAGGCGTCACGGCAGCAAAAGAAGAAGGCGGGCAAACAGAAGCGCCGATCGACCAGCGAGGGAGCAGCCGGCAGTGGCGGCGCCTCATCAGCAGAGAAAAAGCAGCGACGGCGAAAGCGGAAGAGCGACGCTCTGCCTGAGGCGGCGGCAGTGAAGGAAGAGCAGCTGGCGGGTGATGAGGCGGCAGGGAAGCTGGAGACTGCAGCGGTGGCAGAGCCGAAGCGAAAGGCAAAGATGAAGATTGCGGACTCGAGTGTTGAGGAGGCAGAGGGCGGATCGATTTACTGCAGCGTGTGTGGATGCGCAGCTCTGCTGATCTCGCTGCAGGGCAAGATTGACATCTGCAAGACCTGCTACACGGCCTTCACTGCTAGTCTTCGCTCAGCCAGTCAGCAGAGCGATTTGGAGTGCGACTGCGGAGGCTGTGCCAAGTGCAGGGCTGTTGCTGTGCTCAAATCGGGCATCGATCTGTCTGTCTACTCAGTTGCTAAGGGCTTTCCCAGCTGGGTGAGTCGCTACGGAGAGCGACCAAAGCCTCAGGCTGATTCTGCTGAATCAGGTGGCAAGAAAGCTGTAAAGATAAAGAGGCCATCAGTTGAAGCAGCTCAGCGAATGGGCTCTCTGTATGACTCGGTGAGTCGGGGCCAACTGCGGCAGTGCGTGCAGGCAGTGACTGGAGACACGGGATCCGTGGCAGTGGATGTGCCGCAGGAGATGTCGAACAGAGAAGAGGCTTGGCGTGATGGAGTAGCCGTATTCGGTCGGAAGGGATCTGTGCCCGATATAAGCCAGCCGCAGTGCTTATTGTGCGGTAGCGGTGGTGCAGAGCAGGATCTGATGCTGAGATGCAGCTGCTGTACTGAGCAGTTTCACCTGTACTGCCTGTCTGTATGCGAGCGGCCTCTGTGGTCCGGCCTGACACCTTGGCGATGCGCCCGTTGCCTTGTGTGCCGAGTGTGCAAGCGGTCTGGGACAGCGTGTCGCAGCTGCATCAAGTGCGGGGCTGCCTACCATCCAGACTGTCTTGAAGAGAGTCGAGGGTACAGCGTGAAGGACTGGCAGCTGTGCTGCGACTGTGCAGCCTGTAAGCACTGCGGCAAAGTATTCAGCGATGACTGGTCAGACTGGGACAACTTGTGCCAGCACTGCGAGAGCACGGAGGTGACTTGCCACGAGTGCCATCGGGTCACCTCTCTGATTGGCAATTCATTGGCGTGCTCCACCCCAGACTGCAAGAATGTGGTGCACGCCACCTGCGCTGGCATCAATGACGAGCTGTACCACGTGTACCTGGTGAACGAGCAGCTGGACTTTTTCTGTCGGGACTGCGACTCTCGGGGCTTCCACGCTCTGAAGGCCGCCTGCGTGAAGGACCTCCGAGCCAGGATCCGCGCCCTGAGCGAGAGCCTCGGACTGCCGTCTCGGCCTCAGCAGCTGGACGGCGTCCTGGACGACATTGATGAGGCCAGGCATGAGGCTGCGGCTGAGAAGATCTTCTGCAGGATGCCTCCGTACCAGGAGTTCAGCTCGGGACACGACCTGGTCAAAGCCATCATCATTGAGCTCATCGAGGCCTGCAAGGTAAGCTGAGACGGGGGAACCATTCTTTGTTACTTCTAGAAGCAGACCCTAGGCAGAAGCCTTCCTTTTCTGCTCCTAGTAGCAGATCCTCAGCAAACCATTGCAATTCCAGAAGCAACCTCCTCTCCATCCACAGATCCCTGACAAGCTGCCGGACTGTGCGCTGCTGTCAACGGCCCTAGACAAAGGAGTTGCTGCGCTGTTCTCGTGGCTTCGCCTTGCTGATCTCCGCGCGGAGGTCCTGGATGCAGCGCCAAGATGCCCGGAGCCGGTGGACGCTGACGCGTTGAGCTGCTCGATGATGAAGGAGTGCCGGGAGCTGTCAGTGAGGAAGCTGAGAGAGGCGACTGCAGTTGATGGAGCTGGCGAATGCGAGCTGTGCGGTCAGAGGAAGCAGGACTCGGTGCTCGGGCGGCTGCTGCCAAGCGCGCGGACCTCCTGGATTCACGCGGGCTGCGCGCTGTTCTCGCCGGAGATTCGAGTTGACGAGAGCGACTGCATTCAGGGAGTTCGGGCTGCTGTGCGCAGAGCTCGGGGCAACAGGTGCTCAGAGTGCGGCAAGGTGGGAGCGAGCATCGATTGTCTGAGCCTGTCGTGTCCTCGGGTTTGTCACCTTGGCTGCGCCCTGACGTCTGGCTGGCAGTTCAGCGACCTCTGCGAGTGCCGCTGCAGCGACTGCGCCGACATTGCAGAGTTTGCAGGCTGCGACCTTCCGCCCAGCGACTTTGGCCGCCTGTTGTGCCAGCGGCTGGTGGTGGGTGCAGCGGACCAGAGCCTCTGCGAGGTGTCCCTGCCGCCTGATGAGGTGACCGTCAGGATTGGCGGCCTGTTGATCACCCGGCTTGGCTGCCTGCGTGCAGAGTCCGGCTCCATGGGCACCGTGCTGCTGCCTGTGGGCTTTAGGGCCCAGCGCCAGTTCTGGAGCATCCGGGAGGCTGGCAAGATCAGCATCTACGACTGGAGACTGCAGGCTGAGGCTGGCAAGGTGCGCTTTGTGCTGGCGTCTCGCGAAGAGTCCTTGCGACTGTGCGCCTCCCATCCAGTCACGGTGATGAGGCGGCTGTGCCAGATGGTGGGCGAGTGCTGGACAGCGCAGGTCAACGGGCGGAAGCCGCTGCTACTGGCAGGTGAGAGATTTGTCCTGCTGTAGCCTTGATCTGAACTTATTGAATGTTGGAAGCATTCCTATTTCAAATGGACTTGACAGTGTAGCCAGTTAGTCCTCCGTAACTAATAAACACAACTCATGCTCGATTCAAATCTAATGTATCACATCTCCAATTCAATGCATCCTAAATCCCAAATCCTGTAATATTCACATTTATAATCCTACATCCCAAATCCTGTAATATTCACATTTCTGATCCCCTACATCCGAAATCCTGTAATATTCAAATCTCTAATCCCCTACACCTGTTGGAAAAGTGATGCACCTGTGTATATAGGCTTAAAAGGTGCGCGAGGTGCACAAAAGAGGCACTTTGGTGGCCTATTTCGTGCATGTTTTGGAAAGGCACATGAGTGCACCTTTTATGCCTAAGTATCACCAATATTTTTGAAAAGAGGCATGAAAGGTGTA
Organism: Macrostomum lignano; assembly: GCA_002269645.1. Lineage (NCBI taxonomy): Eukaryota > Metazoa > Platyhelminthes > Macrostomidae > Macrostomum > Macrostomum lignano. Next base: position 34,063 of record NIVC01001822.1, on the reverse strand, counting down.
CAATCGATGAAGTGGTCAGGCAGTAGGTGAATTCTCAATTTTGATTGGTTGCGGCGGTAGGAGCAGTAAAGGTGTGTAAGGGGCACCAGAGGTGCGCAAAAGGTGAACAGTAGGCTCATAAGTGAGGCACAGCAGGTGCACGGGAGGTGCAGAAGGGGCACAGAAAGTGCATGATTTTGAGGTGAATTCGAGGTGGGTGTACATGATTCTAATTAAACTACTTCTTTCAGTTTGCCTGAGTAAATAGGTGCGAATAGGTTTCGAATCTTTCCAAAGAATAGTGAGGAAAAGTAGCAAAGAAAAGTTGGAATGCCCCTTGCATTGCTTCTACACCTAAAGTGCCCACTGTGCACCTCCTTTTGTTAACCTTTTGTGCCTCCAATGCACACACTGCACCTTTAATGCACCCAACTCCCCTATGACACCTGTGCCCCTACCGCATATTTCATGCCTTAAACTCACCTTTTGACCCTGCAGAGGCACTCAGGTGAACACGCGGTGCACAAGTGGCACAAAATAGGCATAAGAGAGGCGAAAGTGAGGCAGAAGGTGTAAAACTCTTCACCTTTCATGCCTACTTTAGAAAATCAAAATCCAACGGGACATCCCAGATCCTAAATCCTGTAATATTCACATCTCTAATCCCCTGCATCCCAAATCCCAAATCCTGTAATATTCACATCTCTAATCCCCTGCATCCCAAATCCCAAATCCTGTAATATTCACATCTCTAATCCCCTGCATCCCCAATCCTAAATCCTGTAGTATTCACATCTCTAATCTCCTGCATTCCAAATCCCAAATCCTGTAGTATTCACATCTCTAATCCCCTGCATCCCAAATCCCAAATCCTGTAGTATTCACATCTCTAATCTCCTGCATTCCAAATCCCAAATCCTATACATTTAGATTCGCAATGCAGTGCTTACTAAATGATATTTCTTCATTCCCTAGTATCTATCACCTAGTATTTCTCCCTCAATTTCACAGGCAACGGCTGGAGCTCAGTAGGAATTGTCCATCCCAGAGTGGTGTGGTGCGTGGAGCAGCTGGGATTCTGCCGCGGCTATTCTCCTAAGTATTTAATCCACCGCTGGGCGCAGCTGCGCAAGCAGGAGTCTTCGCCAAACGCCAGCGGCTGCGCCCGCTCAGAGCCGTTCAAGGCAGCCAGCAGGCCGGAGGCTGCAGCGGGCAACTCGCAGTTGAAGCGCACCTTCAGCTTCCTGCTAAGCTCAGCCCGCAGGCCCGTGACGACAGTTGAGCAGCAGTGCAGCGAGGAGGCTGCGGTGGCCACAGTGCGCAACCAGATTCGTGTGGCCCGCAGTGAGCATTGGCAGTGCAGAGTCCAGGTGCTACCATCCAGTATCCATGGCCTGGGCCTGTTCGCTGTGCGGCCGTTTGCGAAGGCCGAGTTCATAGTTGAGTACACTGGAGAGCTCATCAGAGCCAGCCTGTCTGAGGCCAAGGAGAAATTCTACCAGAGCCGCAACATTGACTGCTACCTGTTCAAGGTGAACTGGCAGTGGGTGATTGACGCCAGCATGAAGGGTGGCCCAGCGCGCTTCATCAACCACAGCTGCTCACCAAACTGCGTGACTCGAGTCATGGACCAGCGAATTCTGATAGTTGCTGGGCGGGACATCGCGGCTGGAGAGGAGCTGACGTACGATTACCGGTTTGATAAGGAGGAGGACAAGGTGGCCTGTCACTGCGGGTCCGTGAGCTGCAGGAAGTTCCTCAACTGATTGAGTAGCTTTTGAGCTGACTGGGTGTTTTGGTTGAGTAGGATTGAGTGACTCAGCTGAGTGAGTAGCTTTTGAGCTGACTGGGTGTTTTGGTTGAGTAGGATTGAGTGACTCAGCTGAGTGAGTAGCTTTTGAGCTGACTGGGGTGTTTTTGGTTGAGTAGGATTGAGTGACTCAGCTGAGTGAGTAGCTTTTGAGCTGACTGGGGTGTTTTGGTTGAGTAGGATTGAGTGACTCAGCTGAGTGAGTAGCTTTTGAGCTGACTGGGTGTTTCGGTTGAGTAGGATTGAGTGACTCAGCTGAGTGAGTAGCTTTTGAGCTGACTGGGTGTTTTGGTTGAGTAGGATTGAGTGACTCAGCTGAGTGAGTAGCTTTTGAGCTGACTGGGTGTTTTGGTTGAGTAGGATTGAGTGACTCAGCTGAGTGAGTAGCTTTTGAGCTGACTGGGGTGTTTTTGGTTGAGTAGGATTGAGTGACTCAGCTGAGTGAGTAGCTTTTGAGCTGACTGGGGTGTTTTGGTTGAGTAGGATTGAGTGACTCAGCTGAGTGAGTAGCTTTTGAGCTGACTGGGTGTTTCGGTTGAGTAGGATTGAGTGACTCAGCTGAGTGAGTAGCTTTTGAGCTGACTGGGGTGTTTCGGTTGAGTAGGATTGAGTGACTCAGCTGAGTGAGTAGCTTTTGAGCTGACTGGGGTGTTTCGGTTGAGTAGGATTGAGTGACTCAGCTGAGTGAGTAGCTTTTGAGCTGACTGGGGTGTTTCGGTTGAGTAGGATTGAGTGACTCAGCTGAGTGAGTAGCTTTTGAGCTGACTAGAGTGTTTTGGTTGAGTAGGATTGAGTGACTCAGCTGAGTGAGTAGCTTTTGAGCTGACTGGGGTGTTTTGGTTGAGTAGGATTGAGTGACTCAGCTGAGTGAGTAGCTTTTGAGCTGACTGGGTATTTCGGTTGAGTAGGATTGAGTGACTCAGCTGAGTGAGTAGCTTTTGAGCTGACTGGGTGTTTTGGTTGAGTAGGATTGAGTGACTCAGCTGAGTGAGTAGCTTTTGAGCTGACTGGGGTGTTTCGGTTGAGTAGGATTGAGTGACTCAGCTGAGTGAGTAGCTTTTGAGCTGACTGGGGTGTTTCGGTTGAGTAGGATTGAGTGACTCAGCTGAGTGAGTAGCTTTTGAGCTGACTGGGGTGTTTTGGTTGAGTAGGATTGAGTGACTCAGCTGAGTGAGTAGCTTTTGAGCTGACTGGGTGTTTCGGTTGAGTAGGATTGAGTGACTCAGCTGAGTGAGTAGCTTTTGAGCTGACTGGGGTGTTTCGGTTGAGTAGGATTGAGTGACTCAGCTGAGTGAGTAGCTTTTGAGCTGACTGGGGTGTTTCGGTTGAGTAGGATTGAGTGACTCAGCTGAGTGAGTAGCTTTTGAGCTGACTGGGGTGTTTCGGTTGAGTAGGATTGAGTGACTCAGCTGAGTGAGTAGCTTTTGAGCTGACTAGAGTGTTTTGGTTGAGTAGGATTGAGTGACTCAGCTGAGTGAGTAGCTTTTGAGCTGACTGGGGTGTTTTGGTTGAGTAGGATTGAGTGACTCAGCTGAGTGAGTAGCTTTTGAGCTGACTGGGTATTTCGGTTGAGTAGGATTGAGTGACTCAGCTGAGTGAGTAGCTTTTGAGCTGACTGGGGTGTTTCGGTTGAGTAGGATTGAGTGACTCAGCTGAGTGAGTAGCTTTTGAGCTGACTGGGGTGTTTTGGTTGAGTAGGATTGAGTGACTCAGCTGAGTGAGTAGCTTTTGAGCTGACTGGGTATTTCGGTTGAGTAGGATTGAGTGACTCAGCTGATTTAGTAGCCGGCATTTTTGCAGCTGTTTTGTTTTTAGTACATCTGAAATTGTGCATAACTGCGACTTTAAATATTACCTTTGCACGTCTGCTTGATTTGTATTTGTGCTCTCATGTAACCCTATAAACATTCTGTACAGTTTAGTGCAAGCTAAAGCTAGATTAGCAGCTTGAACTTGTACGCTAATCTTCATTATTATGCTAGTATTCCAAGTATTAAATTAATAAAAATAGTCTTGTTTGTTGTGCAATCGCTTATTACTTTCGGGGAATAGTATCTGTTGTATTTCTCAAATAAATTAATTTGTAGCTGGTGTATGTATTGTCTTATTCATCATGTTAATGATGTCAACAATAGTTAGCTATGAACTATTTTTATCAAGAAGACTACTTTGTGTAATTTTTGTTGCTTGTATATTTCAATATGTGCACGTGCTATCTCAGCGCTTGTCAATAGTAGCACGAATCGCAAATTTAATTTCAACTTTTTGTTAAAATACAATCAAATACATTTATTAGTCTTGCCCTGATTTCTGGTTGCAAGGCAATGTTTTTTACTTTATAATGGCAGTAGAAAAATTTAACAGGATTTGTTAAACTATTTTGTGTTATTTTGCTGGGTGCAGTCTGTAAGCTGGATTCTACTGACTTATGAATGCTTCATAAACTCAAGAACATGCTTTTTAAAAATAAGTCAGTTGTGGCTACCAATCTAGTGCCCCCCCCTCGGGGTGCCCAATAGGCAAGGGACAAATTATTTTAAATTAGGAAAACTATCCTATTTGCCTTGACACCTAAGCAATTCCCCCAGTAAGCCTCGACATCTTAGCAATTCCCCAAGTAAGCCTTGACATCTTAGCAATTCCCCAAGTAAGCCTTGACATCTTAGCAATTCCACAAGTAAGCCTTGACATCTTAGCAATTCCACAAGTAAGCCTTGACATCTTAGCGATTCCACAAGTAAGCCTTGACATCTTACCGATTCCACAAGTAAGCCTTGACATCTTAGCGATTCCACAAGTAAGCCTTGACATCTTAGCGATTCCCCAAACAAGCCTTGACATCTTAGCGGTTCCACAAGTAAGCCTTGACATCTTAGCGATTCCCCAAACAAGCCTTGACATCTTAGCGATTCCACAAGTAAGCCTTGACATCTTAGCGATTCCCCCAGTAGGCCTTGACATCTACGCAATTCACCCAGTAAGCCTCGGCATTTTTATTACGAGCTACATTTTGCGGCAAAATATTCTGCTTTTGGCGGTTCCTGTCGAAGATAAGATGCGAGCCTAGTTTCTCACGAACGCCATAAATAAGCTTACGCACTTGAAAATATTGCTGTAGCTAATTTAACTCATTACGTAGTTATTATTGTCTTAGAAAATGCTAAATGAAAAGAAAAAAGAACAGTAAGGCGAAGCATTTTGTGTATTCGCAATAGCTGTAAAATTACACTCGTACAAGTACAACTAAAACTGCATAATTTAGAAATGCAAACCAAAAAGTTTATTCATCTCTAGATACTCTTCAATACTCCAATCTTATAGAATACGAGGCCAACTCCTCCGTTGGAGGAAAAAGGGAATAGAACTCCCATCGCCAGAATTCCATTCCTTGAAATCCATCAGCTGAATCCCATGACCGGAATCCTATCTTCCAAATGGCCTCCGCGAAACAGAAATCCCCTCCGTGAAACAGAGTTTTATCAAAATCATATCCGTGAAACAGAGTTTTATCAACTCCCATCCGTGAAACAGAACTTCATCATCTCTTCATGAAACTGAACTCTATCAAAATCCCCTCTGTTAAACGACATCTAACAATATCATCTCCGTCAACCAATACTAATAAATTGAAATTGAAATCACTGGTTAGGGTTATAAGGTTAGGGTTAGGGATACGCAGAGCAGCCTGTTAAAAGGCGCCGATAATAAAAAATTGAACCAATTGATGGCGTAATCGATTTCCGCCAGTCAGTATCATTCTCAGTTAAAGTTACCAAAATGGTTGCGCAATCTAAATCAACTTAACCCTCCAATACACACCGACCCCCTTCCAATACACAGAGCCAGTTTAGAAGTTGAACCCCTTCCCAAATTTATCTATTACGTCTCGCAAAAATGAGTACAATCTTTTCAAAAAGTTAAAACTATGAAAAGTGTATTTTGAATGATGTGCTTTCTGTTTTCATATTTAAAGCAAACAACTTATATCACCGAACTCGGCGTAGAAAGCTGCAAATGAAGCTATGGACCAAAAGGTGAATGCTTGTTGCACCAAATTAAATGCCGCTGAACCAACTTTGCTACCACAGACAAAAACTCCATTTTGACAAATCTTACTTATTTTTGTTTCGCTTGATCTTCACTTTTAGCATTCTTCACTTTTCACACCATCGCTGAGGCAGTTCTGCCCATGGAGGAAAGAATAGAATGGAGTGCTAATCTGAGCCAGTTATTTTTATCTCGCTCGATTTTCGCTTTTAACATCCCTTTCCCCCCGTTCCTTCCTATTGGCATGATTCTCACATTGGATGGCTTTTTATCACTTTGCTTATCCTTTATAGTCTATGGCCCATAGACTAAGGCTGCATGCAGCCAGGCCCTTCGCAGTCAGCGTAGGCAGGATTCTCACTTTGGATGGCTTTATTCTCAGTTAGGCTGACAAAACCAATACTATGTTGAGACAGACCTTTCAGAGGGGAACGAAAACGAAAACGAGACGAAAAATACTTTGTCTATGGCAGTCACGAGCCAATAGGAAAGAACGGGGGGAAAGGGATGTTAAAAGTTAAGATCGAGCGAGATAAAAATAACTGGCTCAGATTAGCACTCCATTCTATTCTTTCCTCCATGGTTCTGCCCATTCCGCTGACTCCTGGGACCGATTTCATGAGCAACTGGTAAATTACCAGTTAGCAGCAGCTACAATAACCGCGGATATTCAGCAGTCTGCTAAAATCTGATTTCATGAAGAAACTGGTAAATACACTCAGCAACATTTAAAACGCAACACTCTAACTAGAAGAAAAATCAACTCACTCAGAAGAGTCAAAGCGCATAGTCTATGGTTCAAATCGAGCTTCAGAAACGCGTGTAGCCTCCTCTCGCAAGTAACAGGGCGTTGACTCGACGTGGCATTCCCAGAACAAGGCGTCGAAAAAAGTCCTGGGGAATTTCCTGCCACGCGTTAGCAACAGCGTTTCGCAGTTCAGCGACTGTCTGCGGCGGATTCTGCCGTTGAACACTCCGCTTGATAAAGTCCCAGACATGTTCAATTGGGTTCATATCAGGGGATCTTGAAGGCCACCGAAGAGTACGCAGGTGCAGCTGGTCCTTGAGTTCGCTGACTCTTTGTTGAAGGCGACCTCCCGAAGTGGTTCGCAACTGTTCGAAGAGTACAACCTGCTTCCAACATTCCGACTGCTCGCCATCTTTCCGCGTCTGTCATCTGTTGAACCATTCTCTCAGCTGGATCACTCTATCTGAAAACAGTCCATAGTCATCGCCCTGTTACTTGCGAGAGGAAGCTACACGCGTTTCTGAAGCTCGATTTGAACCATAGACTATGCGCTTTGACTCTTCTGAGTGAGTTGATTTTTCTTCTAGTTAGAGTGTTGCGTTTTAAATGTTGCTGAGTGTATCTGCTGGTAAATATCAGTACTGCTATTCTCCCTAGCATAGAATTCGTGCCATAGACATGCGTTCTGCAGCAGAAGAAGCTGAGAGTTGGAGAAAGAGAAAGAGAAGGAGCGGGTAGTATATAAGGCTCTAGTCTCGCTAGCTTAGAAGTCAAAACTGAAAAGATTTTAAAAGTGCACAACCATGTGACCCACGCCGGAACAAAAGCTCCTCTTTCTGTCTCTCATGCGAGACAAAAAGGCCGTTTTGTTCGGTAGTTTTGCGGATCGAGTACCTACAAACGCATCATCCAATACCGTGCGACCTTGAATGTTGCAACTGCATGTTTTGTCCACTAATTTCGCACCAGATAGCCCCTCCCAAGTTGAAAATCTGTATCATCTCTCGCTCGCTTACTAAAAAAAGTTTATTCGAAACCAGTCTGCGGGCTATGAGCTATGACGATTTAAAACTGAAGTCGAGTTTGAACTGCATTGAGCTTCGAGATAGAATCGTACTGTGGTGATAAGACGGACGTGCGTGATTATACCTTGATAAAAAATGTCGTCGCAATCTGCATAAATTACCAACTGAAATATAACTGCAAAATCTACAATACGTCTTGTCGGGCAAGAAAATGAGGGGGGGGTAGCACTTTAAAAATCTTTTGCAAGGTCTACCTGTCTAGGTCTCCTCACTTATCAAGCGCTGCACCCTTGCATAAATACTGCGCGCAATAATATAATTTGGTCTTTATTATTCAACTCATCTTCTATATAAATTGGTCTACTATAAGCACTTTGCTAAAGAAACTATAGCTTCTCCTACGTGCAGCAGGCAAAGTATTCATAGAAAATGCCGACAGTTTCGGAGCCGAACCAACAACAACTGCAGCAGCAACAAGGAGTCAGCAATATGGAGCATCCCAGCCTGCCAGCCAGCGAGACACACTGCGCTTTCAATCCCATCGGCTGTCCGTTTGTCACCGGCGACCGGCAGCAGATGAGTCGGCACTACGCCGACGAGAGCGAAAGCCATGCCCAGTACACTGTCTGTCTCATCGCCGAACTCAAGCAGGAGAACAGTCGACTGAGCGACCGAGTCAAGACACTGTCGGAGAAAGTGGACGGACACGAGCAGCGAATTCAGCGGCTGGAAGCGAATTTAGCTGCTCTAATGATGCCTGCTGGCAACAATAGCGGCACGAACAGTCATCCATAAGTATTGAATCGACTTAACTTATGTGGAGGGGCAGAGCAGCTCAATGATCTGCTGTCTGACTGTCGAGTCTCCAGCTACGACCCTGGTTCGCTTCCGTACGCGGCTATTTGGGACTTGTGTGCACAAAAAATTGCCCAGGGGGTCGTCATGCGATTCACACGATCGGGCCAGTACATTAGAAAGTCAATTAGAAAGACGATTAGAAAGTTAAAGGGCTATTGTACACCCTGCGTGTGAGCGCGTGTGTATGATTGCGTGCCTGTGTACAATTTTCGCGCGCTTGTATGTGCCCAGGAGTCGGCCGAATGGGCCGAATTGCCGCCAGCGCTGGTTGTGAGACGATGTCGCCGAAAGCGGATTGCCCAGAGTTGTCAAACTTCGGCTATACATGTACACCAGGGCCAAGAAATCCATTGCTCGCAAATGCATGTTGAAATGAAATTTGGCCTTCTAATAATTAGGTAACTCCCATGTTTTAAGTTTTACATGTATACTTTTATTTGCCCCTATTACAAGGAGGTCACCCTAATTGTCTCGAGTGCCTGGCCTCTGGTACTCAGCGAATGAAGCTTTGAGCGCGTTTTTCTGTAAGCTTAGCACAGAACCTGAAATTATATATAAATGCATAGTATGCATGATGACTGTATGATCAAATCACTTTATTAATCATCATTATCTGTTGCAAATTCAATCGTCTTTCTTTCATATTTGGCTTATATGACAAAATAAATATATAAATTATTGTATTGCTTCGAACAATATCAATGCTCAAGCTAATTTTGACGAGATAATTAATGTTGAGACTCTGAGACTTGTAATACTGATCGCAACTTGACCTACCCTGCAAATACCAGGGGGGACACATCCCCCAGTAAAATTTATGGGGGGACATGCCAATGCTTTGTCCCCCCACCCCACCTTTGTTGTCCTGTTATGCATGGGAATCAATAATTTTGCTTCAGGGTGACAAAACATGAGTGCCTGCGGCGCTAAAATGAGTGCCTGCGGCGCTAAAATGAGTGCCTGCGGCGCTAAAATGAGTGCCTGCGGCGCTAAAATGAGTGCCTGCGGCGCTAAAATGAGTGCCTGCGGCGCTAAAATGAGTGCCTGCGGCGCTAAAATGAGTGCCTGCGGCGCTAAAATGAGTGCCTGCGGCGCTAAAATGAGTGCCTGCGGCGCTAAAATGAGTGCCTGCGGCGCTAAAATGAGTGCCTGCGGCGCTAAAATGAGTGCCTGCGGCGCTAAAATGAGTGCCTGTAGCGCTAAAATGAGTGCCTGCGGCGCTAAAATGAGTGCCTGCGGCGCTAAAATGAGTGCCTGCGGCGCTAAAATGAGTGCCTGCGGCGCTAAAATGAGTGCCTGCGGCGCTAAAATGAGTGCCTGCGGCGCTAAAATGAGTGCCTGCGGCGCTAAAATGAGTGCCTGCGGCGCTAAAATGAGTGCCTGCGGCGCTAAAATGAGTGCCTGCGGCGCTAAAATGAGTGCCTGCGGCGCTAAAATGAGTGCCTGCGGCGCTAAAATGAGTGCCTGTAGCGCTAAAATGAGTGTCTGCGGCGCTAAAATGAGTGCCTGCGGCGCTAAAATGAGTGCCTGTGGCGCTAAAATGAGTGCCTGCAGCGCTAAAATGAGTGCCTGTGGCGCTAAAATGAGTGCTTGCGGCGCCAAAATGAGTGCTTGCGGCGCTAAAATGAGTGCCTGCGGCGCTAAAATGATCGCTGACAACACCGATTCGGAAAAGAATGTACATGTAGGAATTTAGTCATGTACATGCACATGTACAATTCTTGGCCTTGTCCCCTCCACCATAAAATCCATGGCGAGGCCCCTGGATGCTATATAAATAGTGAATTCTCGAAATTTTTAAACAGCTCGACAACTTCAACAGATTAAATTATCCTAAAAGCCATACGGATTACGGAAGTTTAATAGATGGATTCGTTAGATTGAGTAGCCTTATGCTTATAGAAATTAACTTAGAAATTGGCTACGGACAAGGAGAGTATCACCTATAGCAAATATCCCGCATTCACTATTTCATTTATTGCCAGTTTGGGCTGAGGCTAATACTAAACATTTTATGATGCATTATCTGCATCAAAAGCATGCATTGACTGGACTCAATCCTGCGATGGTTATATTGCAGGACATTCTCCTCTCTTTCATTGCCTGAATTGCCATTTGTTTGAGCAATGAGCACGCACAATGAGTGAGCAGTTCTGTGTCTCAGTAAGTGTCTCAGTAAATTATTTTTGCATGATGGGGGAAAGAGAGAGCTGGTAACTCATGAAAATGGGATCCCACATCAACTGTGGGAATAAAATACGCCCTCTAGTTTGGCATTCTGGCGCTATATAGCTCTGCTCATTTCATAAATCAAATGGTATAGCTAGGGCTCAGAGATGCCGTCAGACGCTAATGCCAAAGCGCCATCGTCCGTCTCTTTGGCAGCAGCCACCAGACGTCGACGCGATATCTACTTTCGACAGCTTGGCCAAACTAGAACTGCCGCGACTTCTCCGTCTACTACTGCCGTTGTGCAGCAGCAGCAGCAGCAGCAGCAGCAGCGGCGGCGGCTGGAGCGGAGGAGACAGCAGCGGCAACCTCAGCCGAGCGCAAGGTGCAGTACTCACAAACTTGTTTGGATTCTTGCAGTAATTTAAGAGCGCTGCAGGTTTCAGGCTCGACTGTCGATGTTGATTGTAAACTTTTCTCTGAGGCTTCGGTGTGACACTTGTTTTTTAGGCTGGTTTCCTGTGTACTTTTATTATTTTGTTTGAAGGTCATGGTATCTTTCAGGCTTGTTTTTGAGGCTCTCATGCAGTGTCTCCTGACCGTGCTCTTGAGGCAATTTTGGTATCTTTCAGGCTTGTTTTTGAGGCTCTCAGTGCCTTTTGACAGTGCTCTTGAGGCTTTTGATATCTTTCAGGCTTGTTTTTGAGGCTCTCAGTGCCTATTGACCGTGCTCTTGAGGCTTCTGGTATCTTCAGGATTGTTTTTGAGGCTCTCAGTGTCTCTTGACCGAGCTCGTGAGGCTTTTAGTATCTTTCAGGCTTGTTTTGAGCCTCTCAGTGTCTTGACCGTGCTATTGAGGCTTTAGGTATATTTCAGCTTTGTTTTATGAGGCTCTCGACGCATCTTGACCGTGCTGTTGAAGTTTTTGGTATCTTTCGGGCTTGTTTTTGAGGCTCTCAGTGTTTCTTGACCGTGCTCTTGAGGCTTCTGGTATCTTTCGGGCTTGTTTTTGAGGCTCTCGGTGTTTCTTGACCGTGCTCTTGACGCTTCTGGTTTCTTTCAGGCTTGTTTTTGAGACTCTCATGCAATGCCTCTTGACCGTGCTCTGGAGGCTTTTGGTATCTTTCGGGCTTGTTGTGAGGCTCTTGGTGCCTCTTGGCTGCCTGAAGACTTTCAGCATCTCCTGGACTCGCTGTTGCGTATTCTCTGTGTGTTTATCGCTCCGTACATGCGTCTTATGCCAGTTATATCGCCCTACAAGTGAAGAGGGGCTCCTAGCTAACTTTAGAAAGATACTTCTGTATTAAAATCAAGTACTGACGACTTATTGAACGTCTTTTAACCCGTAATTTCTCATTCTCTTAGATTTACAGGTCAAATCTCTTTAGAACGGAAACAGCAGCAGCAGGGTCACAGCTCGCCTAGGCAATATCCTCTGCCATCTCTGCTGCTTCTGTTACCAGCAAAAGCGGATAACAGCAAGTCGGCTCCTGCAGGTCCCGGCGGTTTCTGGCGGCCTTCTCCAACCAGACATTCGACGCCAGGTGCTGCTGCTGCTGCTACCGCCGCGGCTGCCGCAATCAAGCATCAACAAGAGCCGCCACCGCCAATGCTGGCGTTGCCAAGGCTGCCTCCACCTCCGCCAATTTCTGGGTCTCAGCCGGTGACGTCACGAGCCAGCCGCATCTCAAGCAATTTGTATTCGGTTTACCGACCGACCGAGGCGGGTTTAGCTATGCAGCGTCGGTCACAGCGGAGCAGTTGGAAATTCGAGACCAGTTTGAGGGTCTCATCGGCTGCTGCCCAGCTGAGTCCGTGGGCTACTAGACGACAGATGGCCGCGGAGATGGAAACTATAGCGATCTTGCAGCATCTACTAAGCTCTGACTGATTAGTCACACTAAATCAAGAACTTTCTCTCGTATCCTAGCTTTCATATAGAGTTTGTATTTTCTCCTTATAAAAATATTAACCCTTACTTAAATAAATTAATTAAGTCTTGCTCAAAAGCAATTTGAATAAAGTAAAGTAACTTCTTACGCGGTGATTGGTTGTTATCTTCGGAGATGTTCATTTTATAACCTGATAGATATAGCTAGAATAATAAAAGCAAAATCGAAGCGGCAAAACTTATTGCGTAATCGCAACAAAAAGTTTTCGTAAATTTTCGCAGATTAACAAATATAGTAGCTCGTACTAAAAATAAACATAGTACAAGTAACAAGCCTCAATAGATTAGGATATTTGGTTTTTTAACCAGCTAATAAATAACACCGATTAAACCTGCTGTGTCGCTGACTGTGGTAAAGATTCTTATTGCAAGAGAGAGGACGACGAAGTTTGTTACGAGTATTTGAACAGTTTTTGGACTAGTGCTGCTTGAAACTAATCGTCACTGTGTATGTACGTTCATCCGCGCAGAACCGGCTAGCCAACCGTCTAAATGTACACGGCAGAGGCAAAAATCACGGCCTATCTCAATTCGAGCTTTAAATTCACACTTCTGGAGGCGCTAACACCCTTGCTTTTACCCCTTACTACCCGGCCTAGCAGTTAATTAACAGCTTACTTTGGAAGTTTTGTCCCTATAAAACGAATCCCAGGCGTGCCCGACGTGTTTAAGAGGACTTTTATATTTCTGTTTTAAACTAGACGAGACCGCGCATGTACATTGATCCGCGCAGACAGAGTACACTGGCTAGTCATCGGTCTAAAAATGTACATGCAAAGAGACGAAATTGTCTGTCCATTCCAATCCAGTCAGTCTAGCCCTAAATTCACATCGTTCCCCTTGCCCCCCCCCACCCCCACCGAGCCGCTGCCTTAGCCTTACCCTCCGTGCCCCGCTAAAATTAAAATGTTTTAATGCCCATCTTCACATAATGAAGAAAGAATAACAGTCTAACTTAACACTCTTCTTGCTCGTATTCCAAGTTAGCTTCAGCAGTTTAACCTTCGCTCGTTCTCCGTGCTCCTAAGAAGGTTGTACTCTAGTTTTTCTCACTCATGGTCTTCGTTGATCTCACGATCAGCGCGACGTCAACGGATAGCCCGGATTGTAGTTGGACATGCGATGTCCGGCTTGGTTAAATCCAGTCGAGCCCCAGGTGCGAAAGTCGAATGGGCCGGTCATGCGCTGCGGCTGGGTTGACACGCCACGCTGAGCCGAGGCGCCATAGCCTGATTGTGGGGCGCCGTAGCCCGTCTGTTGATGCGGTGGGGCGCCATAACCAGTTTTTTGATGTTGTGGGGCGCCATAACCAGTTTGTTGATGGTGTGAGGCGCCATAACCAGTTTGTTGATGGTGTGAGGCGCCATAACCAGTTTGTTGATGTTGTGGGGCGCCATAACCAGGCTGCTGAGATGGGGCGCCGTAGCCAGACTGCTGAGGCGGGGCGCCATAGCCAGGCTGTGGTGGAGCGCCGTAACCTGGTTGAGGGGCACCATAGCCAGTCTGAGGCGGGGTTCCGTAGCCTGGTTGAGGAGCGCCGTAGCCAGTCTGAGGCGGGCCGTAGCCTGGTTGAGGAGCGCCGTAGCCAGTTTGAGGCGGGCCATAGCCTGGTTGAGGGGCGCCATAGCCAGTCTGAGGCGGGCCGTAGCCTGGTTGAGTGGCGCCATAGCCAGTCTGAGGCGAGGCACCGTAGCCTGGTTGAGTGGCGCCATAGCCTTGTTGAGGCGGGGCTCCGTAGCCATAGCCAGGCTGCTGCTGAGGCTGCTGCATGCCTTCCAAGCCAATGGGCGGCGGCTGCTGGGGCCCAGAGCCGGTGTAAGGCGGATAATTAGGGTGCATGCTAGATCGTGATTTGCGTCGAAGTCTTGTCAACTTATTAGGCCTATTGAAAAATCTGTCCTAGAATGAGGATTTTATCGTTCACTGTGGTCCCTGATGAAGATATAGCTACTCTCGCGCCTAGGAATTATAAAAAGTTTGAGTACTGTTCGTGGGGCGAAGTCTGCCTGACGGATCTGTTCTGACTTGGGGGAATTTTCTTTGATTCAGCTTGGTCGTTTTTTCCATAGCTACGCACTCTCTGTCTCTAGTACGCCTTCATGTGTTAGTTTACAGTCAATCCCCCCCCCAGAAAACAGAGGGGAGAGTGGAGGGAGGGGAAGAGATAAGGGCAGCAAGTTAGTACATTCAGCGGAACGAGGATTTCATACGGGAAAGAAATTTTCAACGCTGCACAGCTTGCTTGGGTTTTGCTGTACGCGAAAGGAATTGGCACTGTACTTTCCCTCTCTCACTGTTAAAGGGCCTGACAGTATCTTCTATTACCCAAATGTGCACTGCTGGCGTGTCGCTCGTAAACGTCTGTAGGAGTGTACAGTTGGCATTCGAGAGAAACCTGCATTGCCTGTTAAGCTCGCACTGGACAGAAGGGGAGTAACTATACTGATATTCTGGTGTACACATGCGTTAGTGAGAGAAGCAGAGAAAAGTGAATCGATAAGCAGATACGGTTAAATGTTTGAAAAGTTACGTTTTAAACGATTATTTCTAGCACCATGTTATACTTCTCTCTACTGAGTGATAAAATTCGCATATTACATGTATTAACTGTGCGCATGCAGCAGCCAAGCAGTAAACACAGTCAGCCTCGCTTGTACTAGTAGTGTAGAGAATGAAACGGTCAGGACCTTGTGTGCGTGTGACAGAAAAACTGTGTTTTCTTATTAGTTTTGAGATGGACGGGGGTAGGAAATTGGAGTTCTATTCTTTACATTATGTAGACAGAAAAGTAGAAAAATCTCAGTAGCTGCATGGCTCTAGGCTGTGGGTTAGACTTAAATCAGAAGCATCTGAGTGCGAGTCCATCAGACACCCCCTAGCCATAGCACTGCCAAACTCAGAACAACAATTTCCGCTCTATTTCAAGAGTTCTAACTCTCGCAGGTCTTGAGTCCTAGCTGACGACTCAACCCTGCTCATCTAAGCCAGTCTGAGAAGCAATTCGCAACCAGATTCGTTCTGGCATCGGTCCAGCTTCTTCTCTTCTGGTATATATTCCTGTCAGAAGCGAATTCTCTGACTCACTCCCTCAACCTCGAGCGTCCTCCTAAAAACCGGTACATTTGAGTTGCCGGCGCTGAAAAAAACACTTCAGACTTTTAACTGACCTATTAATAGTGGTTCGATTCAGAGCACAAATGAATCGAGAGCATCCTTGTCGTCGGCACGATGTCGTCATTATCGGAGCTGGAATAGCCGGACTGACGGCGGCCCACCTCCTGCTGAAGGCTAGGCCAGACCTGGACCTGCTGGTGCTGGAGGCGAAGGACAGAATTGGTGGACGCCTGTTGTCGAAGCCGGTCGGATGCGCTGATGGAGAGGTTCGACAGTGGTGAGACGACGGGCGACGATTTCAAAGTTTTTTGAGAGGCCTGCTTTAAAACAAGATTATTTGATAGGCTTAGTGTTGAAAAAAATTACTATCGTCAACGCATGTAAACAAATGCTAGTTGTTTGATAAGTCCTATATATTCGTTTATATTTTTCAATGGTACGGGATCAGTTCCAGATCATTAACAATCATCATTAGCAGAGCATACATGCACTAGTCCAGATGTACGAACGTACAATAATCTTTTTTGGAAGGTAGTCACGAAAAAAATGAAAACTATATAATCTGAAAGAAATTAATTTGACTACTTCTTTCT
Organism: Macrostomum lignano; assembly: GCA_002269645.1. Lineage (NCBI taxonomy): Eukaryota > Metazoa > Platyhelminthes > Macrostomidae > Macrostomum > Macrostomum lignano. The sequence goes on along the minus strand of NIVC01001822.1, from coordinate 17,769 downwards.
TACCAGGTGTTTTGGTGGCACCTGGGCTTCTAAAACCCAGTGTAACCTTCTTGAGCTGCTAAAAGAGATGAAGATTGAGACGTTCGAACAGTACCGCCAGGGTATCAAGTTTGTCGAGATGGACAACACTGTCACTCAATATGAGGGCGGGGTGCCAACAATCGGTCTGCTAAACCTTCTAGACTTGAACCTCACTCTGCAAGCGCTCGAACGGCAAGCGACTGGGTTGAAGACCAGCCAGCCGGATCAGGTTGAACGTATGGATCAGGACTCGGTGAAGAGTGCTGTGCAGCGACTCACATCCAGGTGAGAGACGGACAAACTAATTAAAAGTCTTGTACCGCAAAATGAGTATCCCACAAGCATGTTAAATTTATTATTTATTCCGCCACAAACAGAGAAGAGAGCGAGCTCTTCCTCCGAGGCGTTGTAGCGCCAGTGCTGCAAGGCTCTGACGAGCGAATGTCACAGATTCATGCGCTAAACGTCGCTCAATCTAGCGGCGGATTCGAGAAGCTCTTCAAGGACGCCCAGGAATTGCGCGTTGACGGCGGCGCGCAACGCATCACCGAGCGGCTGGCTGAATCGGTTGGACCGGCTAGATTGCGTCTTGGCTGGCCCGTCGCCGAGATTCGTCAGAGTACCGACAATGATGATGAGAATTTTCGAGGAGAAGTATGCCTGCTGTCTGAATCCGGCGACCAGTTAACTAGCTGCCTAGTACTCTGCACGCTGCCACTCGCTAGTCTCAACTTGGTGAAGTTTCGCCCAACTCTACCCCCGTCCAAGCAGCAATTGGCCAACAGCTGTCCGACCGTGTCGCACACGCTGAAGACGATCATCACCTATGCGAACGCGTTCTGGCGTCAAGCTGGTTTCTCCGGAGAGATTCTGTCGTGCCAGGGTCAGCCAACGAACCCGCAGAGCGTCAGCGGCTCGATCAGCGTGTGCTACGACGCCTGCAGCAGGGACGGAGCGCACCCAGCTTTAGTTGTTCTGGCCTCGTCCGGCGCTGACCGTACTGCAAGTCCCAACGAGCGTCGCGAAGCTCTGCTAAACCATCTGGCCAGATTCTTCCCCAAAGAGGATGTGTTTAACTTTATCGACTACGCTGAGCACAGTTGGTGCTCGGAGCCGTATCATAGCACTTGTATGGCGTCGGCTGTGTCAGTGGGTTGCGGCAGCCTGCTACTGTCCCCAGAGCTGTCCAAACCGTTTCACAGGGTGCACTTTGCGGGCAGCGATATGGCTGACGAATGGATCGGCTACATGGAGGGTGCTGTTCAGAGTGCGAAGCGCGCAACCGCCGAGCTTTTGCAAGCGTTGTGATCACGATCGTGAGAGAGTAGATCAAGGAGGGATTTTTGTGAATTAAGGATTTTGCAGAATCAGCACGATTCTGGATGAATAAGCAATATAATTTTCCGTCTGCATCAGGTAGCAGAGAAAGGCATATACTCGTTACTATGCCAAACCACGTTTGGACGCCACGTTTGGACGCTTACATATTGGGTTGCTTTCACAAACGCGAAAGTTTCGCGTTTTGTGAAGTTTCGCGGTTGTGAAGTTTCGCGTTTGTGAAGTTTCGCGGTTGTGAAAGTGACTGCAAGAAATTTAGCGGTTGTGAAGTTTCGCGTTTATGAAACTTTGCGCTTATGAAAGTAGGTGATTTAGCGGTTGTGAAGTTTAGCGGTTGTGAAGTTTCGCGTTTATGAAAGCAAGTGCTTTTAGCGGTAGTGAAATTTCACGTTTGTGAAACCCACCCTACATATTGACGAAATTACTAAAACTATATCTAGCTCGTAAATGCAGTGTTTTCCCGATTGCTTGATAGTTCTGCTGCCAGAATATTCTGATTCTATTGAGCCAATACCCTGTTGTCTTTCAGTGCTAGCTAGACATTTAGCTGTGCACGCCCGATAGACATTAATTAATTAACAGAATTCTCTCATGTAAAACAAAGTTTCTGCTGCTAGCTTAACAAATTGCTGTATTATTGCTGAACAGCTACCTTAGTGCGTCCAAAAAGTTCTTAGACAGCCTCCTATCTCTGCATCTGTTCAATCGATTTTTATAAAAATTTACACAAACGTGGGCTTATATCTAATGAGTTCAGTGCTAAAGTTTCAGCTCAATCGGGTTGACAGAGCAAAAGCAATCGATCATTTACTGTGGAACCTACGAAATTAGCGATGCGATTTTTTAACAGCATCAAAGCTGGACTCCTGTGGTGACATTGCAGCTCATTTTTTTAAAGAATTAATCAAAATATTACTGCTTTCGCTGAGTGTTGATTAATACCTTAATTGATTTAATATAGGATTTTTCGTTTGATTTCATGAAATGGTCATTTGATTTCGTCCATAGAAGTTGGCAGCGCGGCCATAGAGTCTATGGCAATAAAGTGCACTGTTTTCCGATTGAATTCATGGCTTTGCCACTTCATTTCGACTTGACGCGCGGAGTGACTCAAACACTGTCAGAGGGGGCTGGGATATCAGTGGGTGAATATCTATGGCCAAACCTCTCATAGAAATGAAAAGCCTATATGAACGTGTCCTCTTCTTGGGCAACAGTCACCTTCCTTGTGTGCCTAAAAATGGCTGCATACGCGTCCATTGGAAACGTATAAACGCGGCCAATCGTATTCAACTGCGAACTCTGCCACCGTACTCTCCATTTCTTAACGCCGCGGAGCAGGCACACAGTTGTCTCAAGGCTTCGCTTAAACGCCAGCTAGCAACACCTGAGCTTCAACAGGAACTTAGCAATCCGCCTGATGGCATCAATCTAACGCAGTGGAGACTCATGGTGCTTTTCCGCTGCGGCTACGTTGCACTAGAGGAAATTTCCGCCGCGAAGTGCCTTGCCTGGGAACGACATGTGATGCGGTTTCTGCCCCTGTGCATCAATGAGCAGCAGATAATGTGAAATTTGTAGCTTGTTGCAGCGAACGAGCATTAACTTTGGCGGACATAACTGATTTCACTGTTGCAACTGCCTACTTCCTCATGTGACTTAAATACACAGCTTTCTGTTTTTAACAGTTCTTTCTGTACTGGACAAGCGCATCGACTTTTCTGTTGCCTTTCTACTGGGTATGTCGAAATGAAGTGGCAAAGTTATGAATTCAATTGGAAAACAGCGCACTTTATTGCCATAGACTCTATGGCCGCGCTGCCAACTTCTATGGACGAAATCAAATGGCTATTTTATGAAATCAAACGAAAAATCCTATACTAATGCAAGCAGTGAAGGTTTAGCCATAGATTAAAGAGCAAAAAAGAACAAAGCAATAAGCAGCATAGCCAGATTCAGATGCTGAGACGCGGAACCGGCCTCAGGTGGTTTAACAGCAAAAGAATCGCCAATTCGACGGAATGAAGATTCTTCTGAAGATTTTCACGATTGGTGATCTGTTTTTTGAAGTTCTCGAACTTGTCAGTTTGAACTGCTGGCTCCTTAACTTTTACACCCGGCGGTAAAAATCACGTCGAAATGACGTCGATATTCGCCTTTTAAAGACTATCGCCGAATTAGTTGTCGGTTGAACCTTCATTCGACGTCGAAATTTCGATATGAATTATTTTATCTTCTCATTTGCCAAATATATCATTTATGATATTTTACAATGTTTTCTTCAACGTGATTGCGAGTTTACAAAATTGACCTAAAAATTCAGTACAACAGAGGTTATATTTTTTGTTTTAACTCAGCGCTAGATACGCGCATTTTTTTAAAATATCGCCATGCGATGTCGATTTATTATTTTTGATGCCTAACTTATATACATAAATGTTTAACTTATACTTCTGTATTACGCATGGCAGCTTCTTCCTTTCAATGCATTTTTTATATTTGTCGCTGTATTAATGTGTGATTGTGTGTCATAAATTGTGTGTATAATTTGGTTTAACATAATATTGCTGCCTAGAGTTTTAATCGTTTATATATGTATAAGCGAATCAATAAAGTAGCCATAAATTTTTTATTGTTTGTTTTGCTGTCATTGCTGTTAATTATCTTTCCAGTCAAGAGGAACAACAAAGATAATTGTTCATTTTCCTCTTTTATTTGCTTTGCTGTTATTGTTACTTCTCATTTTTTATTTCACATTTTACATTTTTGAGTGTAGTTCTAGTTAGACTCAATATCATCTTTTGTCCATTATGTCATGCTTTTGCTAGTTCTTTATCAAGTCAAAATTGCAGAAAGTAAAGAAGTTGTAGTTTGTGTTTGTAGCATATGCTCATAGTTACAGTAAAAACTAAATTGCAATGGCCAAATAATTGCTGAGCTCTAAGCAAAAGAAGAAATAATTAAAATAAAGACTGATAGAATAAATATATTTTGTATGTAGTTTTTATAATTGCTTATAAACCCTACCGTTCTTTAGTATGATGCTATTAGATGTATGTAGTTTAGTATATCAGAGCAGACCATTTTTAGTATATATATTTTGAGATTAGAGATTTAGTATAGGTGCATTTATTATATTTAGATGTTGCTATTGATTAAGTGTAACTACTGTATTAAATGTATACTCTGTTGCCATTGCGTGTATCCGTGTATCATTGCTCACAGTTTTTCATCGTTTTTTTCTCATCGTTGCTTTCTGTTCGCAATTGCTGGATGCCGATTTCCATGATCGTTTCCAATTGCTGCTGAATTGGAATTGAATACACGGTACTATACTTTTTTCATGGTTGCAAGATTATTGCAATTTGCGCGGATAGCAAATGAAACGTCAGCCCTATTTAGCATTTTTATGCCTTAACACTTCTTTTACTGCTTAGAGTATTTCAGCGTATGAGTTATAAAACTTATGTTCCGTCAGCTGTAAGTTACGTACATGTAGTTTATGGCTAATTGTATGAAACATTGCTCTAGCATATTAATAATATTAAGTACTAGTATTAATAGCCATAATATTAAAATCGAAAATTTGTCGAAAATCGCCATTTACTTTCTGTGATCGACGAGTATAAACGACGTCGATTTTTCGCCATCAATAGTGGAAAACACGACGTCGCATACTCGACATCTGATGGCGAAAATTTCGACGTCGAAATCGTGGTTCAAATCGACATGAAATTTCGACGTCGCTTTTCGACGTCATTTCGACGTGATTTTTACCGCCGGGCATTTTGTTAAGTTTTAAATCGTATTGCTTCCTCAGTAAATGATCGATTGCTTTTGCTCTGTCAACCTGATTAAGCTGAAACTTAAGCACTGAATTCATTAGATATAAGCCCAGGTTTGTGTAAATTTTTATAAAGATCGATTGAACAGATGCAGAGATAGGAGGGTGTCTAAGAACTTTTTGGACGCACTAAGGTAGCTTGTTTTTTAGTTGATTTAATCGATTTTTGCTATATCTCAGCTCATTTTTGTAATTGTGTATTTATACTGTCTGTGTGATAAACTTTGCTGAATATCGTTCAGCAAATAAAAAATGAATCTTTTTTGGCCAAGGTTCTTTTACGTAGCCAAGTAAATTCGGGCCACAATGGCGAAGCTGCTTAAATTTAAAGCTAAGCAAAGTGAGCCGCAAAAATACTTGACAAACAAGGTCTAATAGCGAGTGATATGAGTATTTTATAGCTCGTATCTTAAATGTAAAATACACTAAACTCAGGAGTGACTTGAAAAATTCCTATCAATGTATGCTAAATTTGTTTTATCTGAAAAATCTCTTGCCTTTTCTAACAAGCTCCACCGAAAGCAGGCGAACTGGCATTTGCCTGACGCGCACGCGGACCCAAGTAAAAATCCTTGCTCTTAAAATTAAAAAATGCCGCACTGAACCTTTGCACTCCCAATCTCAGAGCAATCAAGATAAACACACTTTCGCCCAGTCATGTGATAGTTACTGTTCTTCGGAATTTGTTGTCTGTCGTTGTCATTGACTGCGAGTTTAAAGTCTTCATGTAAATTTAAACATGTGAAGCATTCGTGGCGTTTTGTTGCCACTGACAACGGATAGGCAACAAGAGAAAGCTAGTTAAAGGCTCTATTAGGCGCCTCCAGAGAAACTTTTTCTGTCAATAACTGCAGTGAAAGACTACGGTTAAGGTGAAAGCACAGTACTAGAATCCAATCCGAGCCGATGAACTCAGCAATCGTAACAGTAACTACCACGGCGTCGCCTCTGGTAGACCAGGTACATCGGACTATGCACTGGGTCGACTACGTTGTGTTTTCTCTGTTCTTGTCCGTCTCATTGGGCATCGGGATCTACTTCGCCTTCGCTGGAGATCGCCAGCGAACCGCTAAAGAGTTCCTTACGGGCAACCGCAGCCTGTCGTTGGTGCCTGTAGCGGTCAGCATTTTAGTGTCTTTCACCTCAGCTATACTGATACTTGGCGCTCCGGCGGAGCTCTACTTAAATGGAACGATGTACCTGCTCTACACGATTGGAAAGGTGATCGCCATCATTCTGGCGTCACTGATCTTTGTGCCGCTGTTCTATCCGCTGAAACTGACCAGCTCGTTTGAGGTAAAAAGGTTACCTGATAGTTAATTTAAAACAGCCATTTATGGATTAAACATCTTCTGCATGGCCATTTTATTACAGTATCTCGAGCTTCGTTTCGAATCGAAAGCTGTCAGGATTTTGGGCAACCTGTTCTACATTTTGTCTTCGGTGAGTGCCTTGAAAGAGATTCACATAACACTTGTGGCTAACTTTTGCTTGTAAATTATCGCCTCCCATCAGATCCTGTACATGGGTATCGCAATGTACGCTCCCTCGGCCGCCATGGATTTCTGCTCCGGTGGCTCCTTCAATATTTACATGTCCATCGCAGCCTCGGGAGTCATTGGGACAGCTTACACGTTGCTGGGTGGAATCAAAGCTGTGGTTTGGACCGACGTGTTCCAAGCTGGCATCATGCTTATTGGCATCTTTGCCATCATCATCAAGGGCACGATCGATGTGGGTGGTCCGGCAAATGTTTGGGCGATCAATGAAAAATACGGCCGGATTCAGTTTGACGAGTGAGTTGCTGTTGATCTATCCTTGGCACATGCATACGTACAAGCGTACGTAGGTTCGCACTCACACTGGGTGTACCTCCAGATTAATGCAACTCATGCAACCAAACAACCCCATTATCGATGCGTAATTTTCAACGCGCTTTCACGTTGCCTAAATTTAATAGTTCTAAAAAATGAAGTTTAATCCATATTAACCACCGGACGTCTCTACCAACGTCAGAAGAAAAATGCCGGAAAGGTCGGATGAGTCGGCGTCGAATGCTTACCACACGTCTTGATGCGTCTGACACGTGCTGATAATTTTTTTGCTTTACTTACTTAAATATCTACTCATAGTAGAATCGCCAGTAAATTAGCCACCACTGAACCTGTTTCAAAACTTCTAATTTTTACTTCTTTAGCTCGTGTAGCATCAGCTGCTAAACGTTAACAACAAGCATTTTGTTTCCTGTACAGGTTCAGCTTCGATCCCACTGTTCGACACACATTCTGGGGCCTGACGATTGGCAGTGCGGTTGGCTGGCTCGGCACCTACGGCGTTAATCAGGCAGCAGTGCAGCGGTATTGCGCGTTGCCAAGCATCTCCAAGGCTAGACAGTAAGAATTTTTTTTCGAATTTGACTGGTTTTTATTTATTTTCTTCGCGATAATTAGGAATCTGCTTTACCTCGAAGCAGTGGCAAAGGCAGGGTCTTATATTGGCGCCACTGTCTCTTAGGTGCACACCACTGTCTCTTATATATGGGTGTCACTGTCTCTTATCCCGGTCCCGATTCCAACAGGTCTCTGTGGATCAACATACCTGGAGCGATGATTCTTACGTGGACAGCCAGCGCTGCTGGAATGGTCATTTTCGCCTACTACCAATACATCGGCTGCGACATCAATGGAATCGGCTGGGCCAGAGGAAAGAATGATGTAAGCATTGAGTCAACTATCGGTCTCATGGTGCAGCGTTTTGCTGTACAACTTCATAGCTTTGTTCTACATTATGTAAAACATTATTGATCTCCAGTACAGCAAGCCTATGTTACCATTAGCAATCCGACGTCGTTATTAGCAATCCGACGTTGTTATTAGCAATCCAATGTTGTTATTAGCAATACGACGCTATTGTTAGCAATCCGACGTTGCTATTAGCAATCCAACGCTGTTGTTAGCAATTCGACGTCTTTATTAGCAATCCGACATCTTTATTAGCAACCTGATGTGGTTATTTGCAACCCGACTTCTTTGTTAGAAATCTGACATGGTTATTAGCAATCCGACGTCGGTGATTTCTTGGCCGACGTTCCTACGTCGATGGACGTCGCTGCAAATGTGTACTTCTACATTACACAGACGTTCAACCGGACGTATGACGTCGTCATTCGTCGGCGTAATGTTAGAATACTCATTTTCCTCGACGTCGTAACTTTAACCTGTGAAAGGATTTACCTTTAAAAGTACATGTAATAAATTCTCTTGCCCTGGTTTTTTTCATGAATAAATAATCACAAAACACGTCCTTTAGATCGTTCCGTACTACGTGATGGACCAGCTTGGCCAGTACTACTCTATCCCTGGATTATTCGTTGCTTCACTCTTTGCCGGAGCTCTCAGGTAAGTTAGCGCAATTTGTTAATGAAATTACAATGCCATTCTACAAATTAACAAGGTAAAACACTTGGTTACAGCTCCGTGTCTTCTTCCCTAAACGCTTGCGCCGCCATTACCTGGAAGGACATCCTTGAGCCGCTATTCTTCAAGGACGCATCCGAGACAAAGTCCGGCTGGATTAACCGAATTCTCACGCTGATCTTCGGCATCTTGGGCACCGGCTTCGGCTTTATAGCCATCAACCTTGGCGGCACGGTGCTGCAAGCGTCCCTGTCGTTCACTGGCGCCGTGGGGGCCCCGTCTCTAGGCCTGTTCATCATGGGCGCGTTCATCCCCATCGTTAACAAATACGGGGCCTTCGTCGGAGCTGTAGCCGGCTTGGCCATCAACATGTGGGTGAGCATCGGTTCTTACTCTGCTGGCAACCAGGAGATCAGCCTGCCCGGCAACACCAGCATGTGCAATGTGCCTCGGCCAACCATGGGCACGTTCTCTACGAACGTTGCGTCGCCACTGTAAGTGGTATTTCAAAATCGTAACATAACTCTAGTAGACGTCAGCCAAACTAAACATTTTTCACGTGCGATTGCGCGCATAAATTGCAGAGAAGCAAGCGGTCTACAGAAGTTTTACCAGCTATCCTACCTGTGGTATACTCTATTCGGACTTTTGGTCACCGTCATTTTGGGCGTGCTGGTCTCTCTGATTACAAACCTCATCTGGGGTGAGTCGGTTTTGTTGATTTGCACCCTGAGCCCCTGGTAGCTATGAATTATAAGTTATTTACATGTGTAACAAAGCTATTGAGAATGGCATTTTATTTACAAAACATTTAATAATTACCGAAAATAAAATTCTCTCTTAGCAATAAGAACGGTCTTAGAAATCCCGGGACTTTTCTTAATTCGATGTACTTTTAGTCCTAGACTAGCTATAGATTTAACTAGTGAATTGCTCGATTGATCATCCACAGCCTGTTAAAAATTTTGAGATTCAAACATAAGGCACCTAATTGATTACTCTGTAGACAGTAAAAAGCAAAATTTCTTGCCTTTTTCACTTCGTATAACAAATTTAGCTGGGTGCTCGCACCCGATTTTGCAGGCTACAAACGCCCGGACCACAAGTACGTCGTCCCGCTAGTGCACAAGCTGTGCTGTTGCTTCCCAATGGGCTGTCAGGAGTTCACCAGCTGCGGCATCGACATCCAGGCCAGGGACGAGTTCGAGTACGCGGCCGAAGAAGAGGATAAACGACCGAATATTGTGAGAGCACTTTGCCTGTGTAAAGGGGGTCATGGCTTGCTGGTCTAGCGGCCCAGGCTCGATTCCAAATGCTGTCACATTAATATGGGGCTGAATTGGAATCTCGGCTTGAGTCTGCGCGTGCAATTAACGGCTTTGAGGGCCAACCCCCGAGGCCCAGTGAAGTGTACATGCCTAACGATAAATAAAGTTAGGGCCGCTGTACACTCCTTTGTGTGTGCCTGTACGTATGACTGCGTACGTATCTTGCGTGCCTGCTCAGCGGAGTCAGTGGAATGGGCAGTAATGCCTCTCCCCGGTTGTGTGACAATGTCGCTTAAAGTTCGCCATGGTGCATACACCTCCCTGCCTCTAAAAATAGCCAGTGCTGAAATTCGATCTCAAACAAATTAAAACCAGGCAAAAATGTACGGGATCCCAATTATGGGTGTTTATTTAAGTTTTAACAACCAATATTTTACTTTTTTGTCCGTTATTAGAATACCTGTAACACAATTTGCATTCAACCACTAGAAATGTATCGCCTTCAACTGTAAATCTAACTCCTCAAGGCCCCACCATGCCTAAAACCTTCACCTTTATTATAATAATTAAGAATATTGATAACGCTTGCCCTAATGGGCGCGTAATAAGCTATTGCGCGGCGCATCTGAAGGTTGAGTACTGCTGTTCAGTCCAGGGACTGGGGGGTCGCCAAACACACCTTTAAGCAATGCAGAGTTTAGCGTCTTGCTCAAGGACACATATTGTTTTGAGTGGGTCGAGAACCGAACCCCCGACCTTTCATTCGTGGGTCCAACGCTCTATCCACTAGGCTACAACCTCTCTTCACCTATAGAAACCTAATACCGTATTAAGAGATCTAATGCACTCTGTGGGATATCCACGGGATGGGCAGACATCTTTCACCATTTCTTCTGGTCTTTTTCTATCAAAGGAATCAAGTTATGAACATCATATATAAAATAAAACCACTTCTGAATTGCCTCGCTCAGGTTGACGTCGAGCTCACCGAAAGACCGTCCTCTGCTGGCAACAAAGTGGCCCCGATGCCTGCCGCTGGTGACTCGCAGCAACCTGTCGCCGGAACTTCAAGTTCGTCGCCTACGCCGACCGCCTTCACGGCGTCGACGGATGTAAAGCCTCCGCCCTATGAAAGGAACCCGGCCGAACCGAACAGCAAAGAAAATCCCGACTCATTGTCCGTTACAGCTGAGGCTGTTTAGTACAAAGACTACTTATACCATGGACTACTGAAGAGTAGCGGAGGGTAGTAGAAAGACTACTGTTAGACCAAGGGACTTGGAAGTTCCGCTTTAGATTGATATTTCTATGGTTAATTCTGGCGAGTGATTCTAGCTTCGAATCAATTGGACTGTCTACAAAAAACTTACTGATTAATCGACTCGTAGGAGTTCAGTTGTATAAAAAATCTTTGTCAAATAAAAAATCAAACGAGAACGGGAAGTGTATGTTTCTTAACTTTGAGAATGGTTTTTTTACGACAGAGTAGTTATAGTTACTAATAAATGTAGTTTCAAACACATGTCGTCTCTTTTTTAATTTTTAACGGTCCTAAGATAAACTACGAGCTCGTACAGAATGTTTGGGTGTACGAGGGATCTGGTGTATCGTTAATTACAAGTTTTAACACCTTGTAAGCTCATTTGGGCTGTGAAAGAATCGATGCGCATTCGAAAAGAGAGTTAAAGCTGGTAAACCTGAATTAGAGGTTCGTGCACGGAACGGAGGGAATTGCAAACCAGAAATATCACAACTCCGAAAACTAAAATAGCATTGATCTTAGCATTGATCTTCCGTTACTAGCACTTTCGGGTCGTATATAAATTTACTGGATTTGATTGCATATACAACTTTTGGCTGTTGTTTCATTTTATCTTAAAACAATTTCAAAACCCGATACTGTTGAACTGAACTTGAAGTAAATATTGCACTCGTAAATATGCTTAATTAACTGTAATTTTCTACGCTCGTAGATGGGTCACTCGCCCACTCAGGCATATATACTTAGTAAAGCAGCTTTCTACTTTCAGTTCAGTAGCAAAGAAGAATACATAAGCTATTTTACAAAAACAAGGCAGCTGAAATGACTTTGATAAGTTAAGATTTAGAAGCCCAAGCTTGCAGGCGTAAACAACTTGCTAATTTGTTCAGCAATAATGTACATTGGCCAGTCCACTGAAATGTACATGGCCGCTTTAGGCTGGAATTCTGAGAAAGGCAATAAAAATAGGAACGGGGCGGGGTGGCGGGGGGATTGTGGGGAAAGGCGCGGTTGGAGGTTTAAGTTTGGGGTAAGAGCCAATAAATGAGCCTTGGCTTTAATTAAAAATACACTAAAATGCTACTGTTTAACTTACTACTCAACTGAAAGTAGCGAATATGAATGAATGAATTATATTCTGGCATAATGTCATGGAATAGCACTTACTTTGATTAACACAAAAAATCTAAAAAATCAATACTCGATAATGTATCTATTAATATTGCTTATAAACTATTTCGAAGAAGAAAGTTAGGAATAATGAATGGTGAAATTTATTAAAATTATGAAACGACCTCAATTAAAAGTTGACTGAATATGTCTCTTAGGCTAGATAACTTATATAGTGCACACAATGATACCAAACAGAAGAGGCTGTCAAGAGATGACAAACAGAAGAGGCTGTCAGAGAGGACAAACAGAAAACACAATATTAATTTTTTTTCGAAGCCATAATTCGGCAGAATAAACAAGGACATAGTTTCTAAGACGTGGTCTCGAGCTCCTTGCTGCTGCTACGGGTGCGGCGGCGGAACTATGGCCACAGGCCGGTGAGCATGATGCAGTACGTAGTCAGACACGCTGCCAAGAAAGGTGCGTCGAAGAGCCCCGATGCCGCGATTGCCAACCACAATCAGCGAAGCGTCTTCTTCGGTTGCTATGGCAACCAGAGCCTGTCCGGGATTGGCGGACAATCGTTCAACAAATCGAACGTTGCAATCGGTTGGCAGGCCGAGCTGGTCGCAGCGGTCGCGGAGTTCCGCTGCCAGTCGGTGCCCGGCGTGCACCGCCTCCTTGACGCTGTTGGTGTACAGCTCCGCGGACACGGCGCTGGCGTACCCGGCTCCCAGGCTGACTGGGGGCGGCTCGGCGACGTAGGCAAACACCAGCTGGTCATCCGGGCTGGCCAGATTGGCGGCGTACCAGTTCAGAGCGCGATTGCTGTGAGCACTGCCGTCAACTGCGATGAGCACCTTGCGAGGTTGCTTCTGGGACGTGGACGACGACATGCTGACGAAGTCTGTGAGAAGTGCAAGACGACGCGCTGATGTAGTTCACTTTCTATAGAAGCAGCTGTGATTAATTTAGCCAAGGAGGGAGATGATGGAGTGAGGTAGCCAAGAAGGGAGATGGTGGAGTGAGGTAGCCAAGAAGGGAGATGGGGAAGTGAGGTAGCCCAGGAGGGAGATGATGGAGTGAGGTAGCCAAGAAGGGAGATGGGGGAGTGAGGTAGCTAAGGAGGGAGATGATGGAGTGAGGTAGCCAATGAAAGAGATGATGGAGTGAGGTAGCCAAGGAGGGAGATGGGGAAGTGAGGTATAAATTCACTTATAGGTGTAAATAGGTGTAGTTACTGTCTAAACAGGTGTTATTACTGTCCAAACAGGTGTAATTACTGTCTCAACAGGTGTAATTACTGTCTAAACAGGTGTAATTACTGTCTAAACAGGTGTAATTACTGTCTAAACAGGTGTGATTACTGTCTAAACAGGTGTAAGTACTGTCTAAAAAGGTGTAATTACTGTCTAAACGGTTTACCCCCGATTCGCCGAATCCCGATTCTCCGATTCCCGATTCGCCGATTCCCGATTCGCCGAATTCCCGATTCGCCGAATTCCTGACTCGCGAATTCCTGATTTGCCGAATTCCTGACTCGCCGAACCTTCCAGTTTCTAATTGTGCGACGCCACAGGTGGAAGTGGATGCATGCCAGGTGGGCCGGGTTGTGATTGGCCAGCTCTGGAGGCTCTCCTGCCTAGCCCTGTCCGCACGCTCGTATATAAGGGCCAGATTTCCAGTTGAGGCAGTCACACTTTTGTAAATACAACTCAACACGTGAGCCAGTGACCTCAAGACAACATAAGTTATGGCTCAGGCCGGACCCGCACCCGAAAGGGCCGAATTCGTAGTGAGCGAACGGGAGGCCAGCTTCTGCTCCGCGATGGCTACCTGTATCGCGTGGACAAAAAGAGTCTGGTGGCTTCCTACTACAAGTGCCGAGAGGAACGCTGCAATTCTCGGGTCAATGTTGAAGACGGGTTTGTGACGTCGACGTCTGGAAGTCACGAACACCCGCCGCCATCGGCCGCCGCTCTCAAGCGCAAAGCTTTTGCCGAGACAGTGAAGGCGCAGGCACAAGAATCTGCCCTTCCAATTGCACGGATCTACCGAGACCAGGTGGCGACAAATGCTGCCGAGGGTGCAGATCTCGCCACGGTGCCCACGTTCTCCAGCGTCAAGACGGCCGCATACCACGCTCGACTTGCGGTCGTTCCACCGTTGCCTCCGACAGCTCAGCACTACGAGGTCGAGGCGGAGGTGTTCAACACTGCCACCGTTTTGGACTCGCGCGCATTGAATCTGGTGGGACCACGGGTCGTTGGATTCACGACGGACGCTCTGCTGGCAAGACTTGGCGAGTGCGAACGGTTGCAGATTGATGGTACTTTCAGCTGCTGCCCTGAGATCTTCTACCAGCTGTTCATCATTCACGGCAAGGTCCTCGGTGCGTGGGAGCCTCTTGTCTTCTTTCTGCTTCCCGCAAAGGATCAGAGAACGTATGAGACATGCTGAGGTTCGTCGAGTAACAGGTCATGACTGCATGGCAACGACCATTCTGACGGACTTCGAAGCCGGAAGCATGAACGCAGCGACTGGTAGGTGGCCACACTATCCGCAACCTGCTTTGCGAGGCTGCTTTTTCCACTTCTGCCAGTGCATCCTACGCCGCGTTGCCTCCGCTGGATTGAAGGCAGCGTACGAAGGTGACCCCGAGGTGAGGGCAACCGTTCGGCGTCTGATGGCGCTGCCGTTGATGCCACTGGCTGGAGTGAAAGATGCCTTCCAGTTCATCCTCGGAGACATGCCTGCCCAAGCCCATCCGAATCATGCTCAAGTGGTCGCATTGATGGACTATGTGACTACTACTTGGATCGACGGGGCCGCACAGTTTCAACCGCCACTGTGGAGCCACTACGGTGAAGACGACGACAGGACCATCAACGCCGCCGAGGGTCGTCATCACGCCCTCAACCAAGTCGCGGGGAACCATCGTCTCAACGTTCATTCTTTTGTGCGCGAGGTTGTGAAGGAGCTCCGGAACTGCCAGACACGCATTCAGCAACGAGCCGCTGGCAATGTCACCAGTCGGCAAAGCTCTCGCGCGAAGAGGCTGGCAACAACAATTGCAAGACTCCGGGACGAGTTTTAAGCAGGCCAGAGAACACTGGAGCAGTTCCTTGACGCTTGTGGCTACCAGCTGCAGCTTTGAACATTTCTCTTGCCGTGACATAATAACCATGCAGCTTTGAACATTTCTCTTGCCGTGACATAATAACCATGCAGCTTTGAACATTTCTCTTGCCGTAACATAATGCCTTGGTTTGCTCTGAGGCGTGCCTTTGAGCAGACCAGCTTTAGTACCCCCGGGGGGTTGGTTTTGGGCCTTTGTGCGTGCGCGGGGTTGGCGTGGGGGGGGGGTTGTGCGTTGTGTGTCTCTACCCTCCTTTGTGCAGCGGCCCTCCCCCCTCCGCCTGCTGAGGGTTTTTAATGCCCCGTTTTCTCTCAGGAGCTCCTGCGTTCTCGCTCTCGCTAAATTTTTTTTATTCTTCTTCTTTTAAAAATAAAATGCCGTGTTCGTCACCAAATATACAAGCATTCGAGTCTTGTTGGAGGCTGTTGCTTCGCCTCCGTGTTCTCGCCAACCTCGGTGTTCCTCTGTTTCTCTGGGTTCCTTCCGGGCCGGGTACTAATAAGATTTTTGCCACAAGAGTTTATTACATATTTTCTATCCTTTTATCTGAACTTTCCGCAGCTGTTGTCACCTACAGTAATAATAATAATACAAATAATACAATTTTAATACAATCCAAAATACAATATTACAATAATATAACTACAATAATAATTGTCTCCAAGTCTGATCCCCGGAAGCACTTGTTCAGCTGATGGTGCGCCTGTGTGTGTGCGTGTGTGAGTGGACGGTCAATGGGGTAATCGGCAAATCAGGAATTCGGCAAATCAGGAATTCGGCAAATCAGGAATTTCGGCGAAGCAGGAATTCGGCGAGTCAGGAATTCGGCGAGTCAGGAATCGGCGAATCGGGAATCGGCGAATCGAGGGTAAACCGTCTAAACAGGTGTAATTACTGTCTAAACAGGTGTAATTACTGTCTAAACAGGTGTAATTACTATCTAAACAGGTGTATCAAATCAGATTGTGATTAAATTTCAACGGGTTCAAGCTATTATTTTATATGTGGTTCTTCGTTAACGCAATTTCTTTTAAAAGTACAAGCCAAAGTCCAAGTATGCAATAGTTAAAAAAAAGTGCAGGCAAACAGCGGGTGATGTATGCTGTACTGAACAGAAAACCAGTTCCACTTGTTTACCGAATCCGTAGAATTCCCAACAAAAAAACTAGAAGTAACTATAAATGCAGCCGCTTACTGAACAATCAAGTTCTCATGTAAACACATTTGCGTCGATAGAAACTGCAGTCTTACCTTGCTGGAGAGGCCTTACTTGCTAGTTATTAATCACGATAATTGTAAAAGATGTTGATGCGACTTAGAAGAGCTCGGCTTTTCCAGTTTTTAATATACTTTCTGTCTGTCTCTGTCTGTCTTTTTGCTTTCCAGAATGCTCTCTCCCCCGCTATCTTGGATCAACGCATATGCACTAGTAGCTCGTACGTACTGGAAACCACGCGCACTATCGCGAGGGAGACAGGCACAGCTGGGAAACGCATCTTGAAATCAATGCCATCTTGCTTTCCCTTGGCTGAAGCGGAGAAGGCGACCCAGGCAAGACGTTTGTCGAGGACAGGAATTGGAGGTCTTGGGGTTTCTCTGGGGCAAGGAGGTACACCGGGTTAGCCCTTTGGCTGCCCTTTCTGTCCTCGCTTATAGCGGCAGAAAAAGAAGATGGTTCATCCACACGGACAATACTGTTTCTTCTCTTGTCGGTGCAGTCTGGGGTATAAATAAACAAGGAGTGATGCAGATATTTCAGGATGTAGTGACTTAATTAGTTTGCGAGCTCATGATTCAATTAAGGAATGAGTTTTCAGGTGAGATCATGAGTGAGATTAAGAGCCAGAGAGGGAGGTTAGGGTGTGAGGTAGCTAAGGAGAGAGATAATGAAGTGAGGTAGCCAAGGAGGGAGATAGGGGAGTGAGGTAGCCAAGAAGGGAGATGGGGGAGTGAGGTAGCCCAGAAGGGAGATGGGGGAGTGAGGTAGCCAAGGAGGGAGATGTGGGAGTGAGGTAGCCAAGGAGGGAGATGTGGGAGTGAGGTAGCCAAGGAGGGAGATGTGGGAGTAAGGTAGCCAAGGAGGGAGATGGAGGAGTGAGGTAGCCAAGGAGGGAGATGGGGAGTGAGGTAGCCAAGGAGGGAGATGTGGGAGTGAGGTAGCCAAGGAGGGAGATGGGGAGTGAGGTAGCCAAGGAGGGAGATGGGGAGTGAGGTAGCTGAGAGAGAGATGGAGGATGAGGTAGCCAAGGAGGGAGATGGGGAGTGAGGTAGCCAGAAGGGAGATGGGGGAGTGAGGTAGCCAGAGGGAGATGGGGAGTGAGGTAGCCAAGGAGGGAGATGTGGGAGTGAGGTAGCCAAGGAGGGAGATG